>CM021105.1:369527930-370127930 GCA_007115665.2 Sequoiadendron giganteum | reverse complement strand
TTTTCAGACTGAGCTATGGTAATAAGATTATGCCTTGGATTGAGGCAGTTTACAATGAGTATGAGGTGAAAACAACAACAAAAGAGGACACTATGAGAGGATACCTATCCTAGAGATGGAATGCATTAAGTGATGAGCTAAAACAAGTTGAACCACATTTCATCCACAACTATGTTGTTGCAATCAAAATAATTGAAAGGTATATCCAAATTGGGAGAACAAAGGGATGAGAATGGCTTCCCCTCACTTTTCAGCCACCTATCCTCATGTGGCCTATACCAAATTTTAGGTTCTTATGGTATGAAATTATTGAGGAGCAACGGAGATGGAGAAGACTTGACAGGTTGGGAGGATTCTACTGGAACCCTGATTTTCCCACATCAGATATTGATATTGGATAGTTATCAGTTGTAGATTTCAAAGCCTTGACCAAGAAGAAGCATAACTCTTCCCCTACTAGAGGACCAACAAAATGTTAGGTTGGGGGGAGTGATGAGTCTAGTTTTTGGGTTAGTTATGGGTAGAATCTATAGTCTATTTGTTGAAGTTACCATGGACTTTGATATTACATGTTGATAATTTTATATAGGTTCTCTCAAACCATAAGACATTTGGGTTTAATTCCATTTCTTCCAAGTTTAGTGATATTAACCTATTATGTGGACTATCTATATTAATCTTGCATGTGGTTAATGAATGTTCTTTAAAGGTGGTTATAGCTATGAAATTATTATGTGTACTAAAATTTCCATGTAGATATGATTGAGAATGCTAAGTTGAGAAATGCAATCGCCAACTGGACATGCAGAGGAAATGTACAAAGGTCAACTGAGGATGACGATGAGAGATTCCTATGATAGTCACATGTAACTTCCTTATGTCAATTTTTAATGACACTGAGCAAAGTGGGTATTATTGCAATGGTCGAGTCCACATTTGGGCATGCATGTCTGAACAAATTCCCCTACATGCGTAACCGCTCTGCCACTCTCTTCTCTACTTTCCCTAAATGGCATCCTCTCAATTAGTGGGAGTTGAATTTCATGTTTAGTTGATAAATAAGGCTGGATCCTCCTTCTCAAGGGGTTTTTTATCACCAAGCTATTGTACAATCTGATAATCAGACATACTTTTGTATTCGCACTTTCTAATGAATGAAATAAGATTATGAGTTGAGTATCTGAGTTTGCATTAGTTTTAGAGGATACTCATCCAAGGGGGCCCACTTTGTGAGTAATCCATTCCTTTAGTTTAGTTAAATTAGTATTAGCTTTTGTTCAGTCCTTAGTTAAGAATCTGGCACTGACTATTCCTACAACCACTATAATTCCATTATGTGACTGTTCCTACAGCCAAAGTGGGCCGAGTAGTTTCTTGTTTGCTGCTCAGATTTTTATTTTTGTTATGCATGTTGAGTTTGAGTTTCATTATTGAGTAGTGTTCATAAAATTACTTTATTTCTTTCCATGCAATTTACTTTCAATATTAAGTCTCTCTTAGTGTAGAATGAAGATGACTACTTTGAAGTTCCTAGTGCACATACTGTGCTGACCCATTTCAAGTTCATATCCCTGGGTTGCCAATTTAAATGTACCTTCATGATGGTTAAAATGGATATTCAGGTTAGATTTCCAATCTTTGAACCATGGTTGTAAAGGCTTAGTTATTGAAATCATTGTAGGAGGCTGACATCATCTACTCACATAAAAATTTAAGAAGTTCAATTTGTAAACATTTTTTATGCATAATGTCATAAAATAATGTCAACATGTCATAAAAATAATCATATTTACATGTAATAGAAGCATGTATGACTTCTTAGATTTTTTTCAAGTAACATGAATTAACTCAAGTACCCCACAAATTATTCGCACATGTTTTCCAACTAAAAATTCATGGCTTCCCTTAAACATTTGTAACTGGGTTTGGGATCTAGTTCCCTAGTGCCTATGTATTTCTACCCTCAAATATTTATAATGATATTTACTCAATTTTTAAAAAAAAATTCTTCCCTCAAGTATTTCTAATTCATGCAGTGTAATCCCTTAATAGTCCAAATTGCAAAAAGGCAGCAAACTTTGGCGGCTTGTTACCCATATACCATGTCAATTATGAAGATTTTTTTTGAGGCATCGGGATCATGTAGGGCCCCTATACAATAATATCTCTCGATTTTTGTTATCTCTGAGTCATTTTATATGGTGTCCAATTTTCACTTGATGGAAAAAGTGTCAAATGCAAGTAGTGTAAAGTTGCAAAGTGGTGCATCTTTCATTATGTAACTCGTACGACCAAACAGACTATTCCAACATGTCTGGATGAGTAATTTTATGCTAGGAATGGTCCTCTTTTGCACCCAAACATGTTGAATCACTTTGAGCTATGTTCAACTAGATCGATCCCTTAAAAGACCAAAGTGCAAAATGGTTGCAACATTCGATGGGCTATTACTCAAAAATTGTGATGCTTACAAACCCTCTTTCTAGGGCCATGAGATTGTGTTGGGCCCCTCTACAATAACCTCTCTTAGTTTCCATTATCTCAAATTAATTTTGTTGTGGTTTCCAATTTTCACTAGATAGAAAAGTGTCAAGTGCAAGCAGCATAAAGTTGCAAAGTGGTATAACTTTCATTTTGAAACTCGTGTGACCAAACAAACTGTTCCAATGCACCCAGATGGTTATGTTTATGCTAAGCATGGTCCTCCTTCACACCCAAACATGCCAAATCACTCTGAGCTATGTTCGACCGGCTTGATCCCTTAAGAGTCCAAAGTACAAAATGGCTACAACCTTTGATAGGCTATTACTCAAAAATCATGATGCCTACAAACTCTCTATCTAAGGCTAGGGGATCATGTTAGGCCCCTCTACAATAACCTCTCTTGGTTTTTTCTATATCAAATGCAGTTTCCCATGGTCATGACTTTTCAGTTGAGGAAAAAGTTGTCAAATGCAAGTATTATAAAGTTGCAAAGTGGTGCAACCTTCATTCTACAACTCGTGTAACAAAATGAACTATTCTAACACTTCTAGATGGGTAATTTTATGCTAGGCATGGTCCTCTTTTACACCCAAACATGTTGAATCACTCTAAGCTACATTTAACCGGCTCGATCCCTTAAGAGTCCAAAGTGCAAAAATGGTTGCAATCTTTGACGGGATATTACTCAAAAACCATGATTCTTATAAACTCTTTTTTTAAGGCTACAAGATTTCATTGGGCCCCTCTATAATAACCTCTCTCGGTTTTTTCTAACTCAAAGGCGTTTTCCCATGGTGACAACTTTTCAGTTGAGGAAAGAGTTGTCAAATGCAAGCAGTGTAAAGTTTCAAAGTGGTGCAAATTTCGTTCTACAACTTGTATGAGCAAATAGATTATTCCAATGCATCTAGATGGGTACACTTATGCTAGGCATGGTCCTCTTTTACACCCAAACACGTCGAATAACTATGAGCTACGTTCAACCAGCTCAAACGTCGTAAAATGAATTGAATCTTAGTGGGTTCCCATCACAAACTAATGACACCTTTAAATCTTAGTGAATTCCCACCACAAACAAGAGCTTATTTTAGAATACCACAAGCAAAGGCGAGGAACTAGAATAGGAGAAGGGAAAAAATGAGATAAGTGATGATCCACTTATGAAAATGGGATATGAAAAGTAGAAAACGGAATAGAAAAGCATACAAGATCCATTAGAGGTTTGTATAGAGAAGGTACAATAGGTTACACTATAAATATCTATCATCCCTCTCCTCCTAGATTTATCCCTTTTAAATTATTCTCTGGATTCGATATTTAATTAGTACATAAGTAAATGATACATCGTTGGTGAAACATTTTTGGAAATATTGAAGTTGTTTAGCATCAATCAATAAATATTCAAGGCAAACCATGAAGGAAACAATGAGCAATGCTAGGGCTAACCAATTAATAAGTATACACGTGAATTTAAGTTAAGCACACATGTGAATAAGTGAAGCACAAGTACTCAAATACACGTAAGCCTTGAAGTATGCACATGAATACATAGTATGCATATTAATACAAAGTATATGCATGAATACAGGGTATACACATGAAAATACATAAGTCACAAAATGTACATTTGAATACACGTAAGTCACAAAGTATACACATAAGTTGTATACACTTGAATACATGTAACTCATATCTATTGAACCATGGATTTATAATGCAAATATGGACACCATTGATAAAAATATTTGTATTAACCAAATATCCATGAAGGAATACATCAATATATGTCGATATAAGTATAAAATATATACAAAATAGCCATATAGGCTTACAAGAATACCATATAGGCATACAATGTCAAATATATGCAATACAAAATATATCCAAAAATGCCATATAGGCATACAACAAAGGGCCCTAGAATAAAAATTCATTGCTCTCCAAGGTCTCAAAACAAATTCTTTCCCTTTGCTTATCAGTTAGATGGTGATAAGTTTGTCACTCATTTACTCTAAGGTCAAGGAGTGCTCCTACTCCTCCTCCTAAGGTTTAGTTCTTGATCAAGCCTTATATGTTACAATAACAAGTAAAGACATTAATATATACATATTACATTATAAAAAATGATATATTTAAAAAAATAATCACCTACCACCTCTAGATGACACTCTTCTCGAGGGAAATATTCTCATACCCATGTTGTGGTATGTCGAATCCCTATAGAAACATCCAAAGATAAATTAAATTATGAGTCAATAATGGTTTTATTTTTCACTAACTAACAACTATAAAAATGAATGTAAATTGAAATTTAGTACTCTGCCACATACCCCCATGAGAGGCATCGAGGATTCTATATCAGTAGAAACACCAAGCTCCATTGCCTTACATCTAGAGGTGTTTCCGCTTGCAACATTTGAAAATAAAACAACAAATTGTTCAATCATGAAAACTATAATAGCGATGCACGTCATGGCTTATAATGTATGAGATAATGAAAAAAAAATGAGTACTTATTGAACTATATATTTCTTGCTAGCTTGCTTACTATTTTCCCTATCCATAGCTTGTTCGAAATCACCTGTGAACTATATACTTCTTAATATCATGCTTAGTATTTTCCCTATCCATATCTTATTTGAAAGAACCTATTTTAGGATTTATCCATAGCAGCAAGGCGGTGAACCATTTGATAAAATAATTTGGTAGAGATGTATAAAAATTGTGGTAGCATAGAGAAGGCAGTGAACTGTTTGAATAAATACCTCAAAGAAATGTGGTCTCATGGTGATGGAATGTTGCAAGGGTACCATAGGTTTTCATGCCTCCAAGAGAGGTAAAAATTTAATTTTTTGTTTTGTTTGAGTTCTTAATATGTAATAAGGTCTAAGAAGGCCATTTTAAATGTGTTGGAGTCTAGTTTGGGTCACTAGGTGTTAAATCTGTGTGCAAATGCAAAAGTGTCAAAGTTGTTGAATGTTGTCAAGTTGAAAAAAAAAAACTTTTGCAATTTTTTTATGTCTAGTGGAAGTTGAATAGTTGGAACTTGAAAAATCAGTTGTGAACCATTGGTAAATATTGTGAAAGAATTAAAAATTCCTTGGGAGGTCAAGGCAAGGGTTATAAGTTGTAATTTTGATGTTTGAGCAATAAAGTTCTTTTGATTTCTTGCAAATCTAAACATTGTATCACTATTTATTGATGTAGTATGGTAGTGTACAACCATATATTGAATCAAAATAAATTTTGGATGATAGAGAATTGAATTCTCTTTCCATTGGCACTGATTTCATGTGATTCCATCACATTTTGAGCGAGTTACACCAATTTTTCTCAAAAACTATCACAAACCCTAGATAGGGTAGCTTGAAGGAAATAAAAATTGATATATCTCTATTCCTCTAGTGAAAAGCCTTGGAAATTAGTGGAATGGTATATAATAAGGTTTTATTTGATTCTCCAAATTTTAAAGATCAGGGGAGAAGGTTTGCACGTGTTTTGATGATGCCCTAGGTCTGATATCTCCATGTATTGGACCAAAAAAAGACATGAGATGAGTAGTAAGTTGTGCTAAGAAAGTTTGAAAACACTTTTCTGGAAAGTGGAGCATTTTTTTGGGTGTGTCAAGACCCTATCAAAGCAAGGAGAGAGTTGGAAGATCTCAGAAGTGATTTGCAAACCAATCCCTAATGCTTTTAGCCTTGAATTAGTCTTTTAGGCCTAATTGGTAGTGGGATAGTCAAAATTTGAGTCTTGTGTTTCAAATCAACCATACCTCAATTTTTTATGTGTTGAATAACATCCAAATGGGTACTCAAATTGGATTTTAGATCTTGAATTAAATGTATTCTCCAAACATTATGGTTAAAAAGGTTGTTTTGTTGCCCCCATGCTTTAGGTTCTAAAAATAGGATAGTCAGATTTTGAAACCTCCATACCAAAGAAACCCTAGACATGTTTTGGATAAGTTATCAAAGAGAAAAAAGGGTATCCAAAATTGTTCCCACATTCTATTTTTCATGTTTGGCTTGGAATTTATGTTGGTAAAATCTTGTTTAAAAGGCTACTAGAGAGATTGAGGGCTTGTGAGGAAAAACCCACCAAGTGATGTTTTAAGTTTTTTTGAGTTGTCAACTCTTTATTTGCATCAAATTGGTATCAGAGCCCAGAGATCTGGGAAAGATAAGTTTTTAGAGTTTGTGTTTTATCTTTTTGCAGGTTGAAGCAAGAACCTAGATACCAAAAGACTAGGCCAAGGGAAAAGAAAGGGGCCTAAAGTGAGCTATCATGAAGACAAGAAGAAGAAGAAAGGTTAAAGATACTTTCTTGTAAATAAGAATGGAAGAGATGATTAGAAAATTCCATGGTGACTTGCAGAGTAAGGAGGTGTCAAGCAAGAAATAAGAGAAAAGTGAGATAAAGAAGAGTGATGAGAAGGTAAAGAAAATTGATATTAAGAAAGAGATGGTAGAGTTGGGGCAATCCTTGGAGAAAATGAAATAAATCCAAGAAAAAATGCAAGAGAGAATGGATCTTGAGTTGCAAAAGTGCCTTGAGATGGCAAAACAAGCAAGTGGTTGGCATTTTCCAATAAGAAAGAGGCTCAAATGGCCTATCAAGGAGATCATTCAGAAGAGAAGAATGCAAGAGAGGACAAAATAACCAGACATTTGGGAGTCTTGGTTGATGAAGGAAGAGAAAAATACATCTGAGAAAGAGGAAGAGGTAGGTAATACAATGGTAAATAAACCTAGGAGTGTTTTACATCAACATGCATTGAAAATTTTCCTTGGGAAGTTTGAGATGTATTGAAGGATCATGTAGACATAGTGGTTGATAAGTTCTCTTAATTTTTTATTTCAAGGAGAGATGTTATTCACCCTCTAGTTTTTTTACTAGGGGTTGGTATGTCATACATAGTAGCCTAATGAAAAACAAATTATAGAGATTAATGTGTCTAAAGAAAGAGGTGGTGTCAAAACAAATGATGCACTTATTTGGAAGGTTGCAAATGCAAGGAATTTGGATGCTATAGGAAAGAGGATTTTTGTGAAAGAGATTGCAAAGTGGAGAAAGCAATGTTTGAGGGGAAAAGGAAGTATGGAGCAGCATAATGATAAAATTGAGTTATGGATGGAATATAGACAATTAGAAAAGCATCCACCACAAGTTGAGCAGCAAAAGAGAGTTGCAGATGTTAGTGATTGTAATGCTAAAGGTACTAAGGTTAATTCTGATTTACTTCTTTTAGAAGAGGGCAATAACACTGATCAAGAATCCATACTTGTTGACATGATGGTTAGAGACAAAGAAAGAAGACAAAGTGCTCTTGATGAGATTGCAAACTTGAGAGACAAGAAACATAAGGTGAAAATGAAACAATTCATTGAAGGGGAAAAAGGTACTATTTAATTGCATGAAATCTACCAAGGAAGAAAGGATCAATTACAAGGTAGGGGTGTAGATGGGGGATAGGTTTATATTGACACGTTCAACTAACATTGCCAAGTGCTCAAGAAACCTATAATGAAGATGAAGAAAACATGGATTTTTTCCAAAGAATAAAATGTGCAAGGATTTAAATGCATCCAACAAAATATTTCAAGCATGGTTCTCATTTTTCTACTATCTATTCAAGTGGATCTTGAATCTTTTCTTCCCCACGAGTATGGTGCAGGGGCACCATAGGCTTGCATGCCTCCAAGAGGGGTAAAAAGTTAATGTTTTTTTTTTGTTTGAGTTATTAATATGTAATAAGGTCTAATAATACCATTTTAAATGTTTTGGAGTCTATTTTGGGTCACTAGGTGTTAAGTTTGTGTGCAAATGTAAAAGTGTTAAAGTTGTTGAATGTTGTCAAGTTGAAAAAAAATAATTTTTGCAATTTTTTGGTGTCTAGTGGAAGTTGAACAATTGTAACTTGAAAAATAAGTTGTGAACAATTGGGAAATATTTTGAAAGGTTTAAAAATGTCTTGGGAGGTCGAGGCAAGGGTTAGAATTTTTAATTTTGAAGTTTGAGCAATAAAGTTCCTTTGATTTCCTCCAAATCTAAACATTGTATCATTGCTTCTTGATGTAGTACGGTAATACATAGCCATATATTGACTTAAAATAAATGATGGATGATAGATAATTTAATTACCTTTCCATTGGCATCATTTTCATGTGATTCCATCACATTTTGAATGAGTTACATCAATTTTCCTCAAAATTGTCACAAACCCTAGATAGGGTAGCTTGAAGGAAAGAAAAATGGATATCTCTCCATTCCACTAGTGAAATTTTTTGAAAATCGGTGGAATTTTCTATAATAAGGTTTTATTTTATTCTCCAAAGTTGAAAGATCAGGGGAGAAGGTTTTCATGTATTTTTATGATGTCCTGGGTTCGATATCTCCATGTATTAGACCAAAAAAAGACATGAGATGAGTAGTAAGTTGTGCTAAGAAAGTTTGAAAACACTTTGTTGGAAAGTGGATCATGTTTTTGGGTGTCTAAGGACACTATCAGAGCAAGGAGAGAGTTGGAATATCTCAGGAAGTGATTTGGAGACCAAGCCCTAGTGCTTTCAACCTTGAATTAGCCTTTTAGGTCTAATTGGTGGTGGAACAATCAAAATTTGAGCCTTGTATTTCAAAATAACCATACCTAAATTTTTGATATGTTGAATAAAATAAAAATGGGTACTTAAATATTCTTTCAGATCTTGAATTAAGTGTCTTCTTTAAAATTTATGGTTAAAAAGGTTGTTTTGCTACCCCATTCTCTAGGTTCAAGAAATAGGACAGATAGATTTTGAAGCCTTCGTACCGAAGCAACCCTAGCCAATTTTTGGATATGTTTCCAAAGAGAAAAAAGGGTATCCCAAATTGGGCCCACATTTTTATTTTCATGTCTTCCTTAGAAGTTATGTTGGAAAAACCTTGTTTAAAAGGCTACTAGAAAGATTGAGGGCTTGTGAGGAAAAACCCACCAAGTGATGTTTTAGGGTTTCAAGATTGGTTGATTTAGGTTGTTTTGAGTTGTAAACACCTTCTCTCTACATCATGTAAATCCATTAAAAATAAATGTTTCATGGCATTCCATCACCATGAAACTACATTTCTTTGAGGCATTTTTTCAAACAGTTCATTGCCTTCTCTATGGTATTATGTTGGGATGGGGTGGATGGTATAGTGTGGTCTTGGTTATGAGATGGAGGGAGATCATGAAATGAAGAGGGAGGGTTGGGGATATGAACAAGTGGAATAAAAGGTGGAAGGTTACATGGATTGGTAAATTGAGGATGAGGATGAGGACCTTGAAAAGAATTTTGAGGGGAATTTTGGCTAAAGGTTTGGTTTCTATTCTTAAGGTAGTGAGTCGTTTGAAAAAATACCCCAAAGAAATGTGGTCTCGTGGTGATGGAATGTAATTCCATCACCATGAGACCACATTTCTTTGAGGCATTTTTTCAAACTACTCATTGCCTTGTCTATGTTATTATTTACTATTATGCTTTGATAGATTGTTTCCAAGCATCCATAGTTTGTTGGAAAGAATCATTTTTAGGCTTTTAGCCATAGCAGCGAGGAAGTGAACTATTTGATAAAATTATTTAGTAGACATGTATGGAAAATGTAGAATAGAAAAGGCAGTGAGTTTTTTGAAAAAATGCCTCAAAGAAATGTGGTCTCATGGTGATGGAATGACATTCCATCACCATGAGACCACATTTCTTCGAGGAATTTTTTCAAACTACTCACTGCCTTGTCTATGTTATTGCTTACTATTATGCTTTGATATATTTTTTCCAAGCATCCATAGTTTTTTGGAAATAATCTTTTTAAGTCTTTTAGCCAAAGAAGCAAGGAAGTGAATTGTTTGATAAAATTATTTTGTATACATGTATGGAAAATGTGGTAGCATAGAAAAGGCGATGAATTATTTGAAAAAATATCTTAAATAAATGTGGTCTCATGGTGATGGAATGGAATTCCATCACCATGAGACCACATTTCTTTGAGGCATTTTTTCAAACTACTCATGTTGCCTTTTCTATGTTATTGCTTACTATTATGCTTTGATAGATTTTTTCCAAGTATTCATAATTTGTTGGAAAGCACCTTTCTTAGGATTTTAGCCATAGCAACAAGAAAGTGAACTGTTTGATAAAATGTTTTAGTACACATGTATGGAAAATGTGGTAGCATAGAAAAGGCAATGAGCTATTTGAAAAAATTCCTCAAAGAAATTGGGTCTCATGGTGTGAGACTGCATTTCTTTGAGGCATTTTTTCAAACAACTCATTTCCTTGTCTATGCTATTGCTTAATATTTTTCTTTCATATATTTTTTCAAGAATCCATAGCATAGACAAGGCAATGAACTATTTGGAAAAATGCCTCAATAAAATGTGGTCTCATAGAATGCCATGACAAGCAAATACAATTTGCAGCTTCTCCTAGTTATTACTTATGTTATGTGAAGTAATTGCATCACTTCTTATTTTGACTTTCTAAACAACTATATTGTAATTGAAAATTTGTTATCTATCAACATCTAGTTATTAGTTATGAAATGTGAAGTAATGCTTTTAGTTTGAAAGATGTGCAATGCAATGTAATCAATGATATGAGTATAAACTAAATATATATATTAAGTACAATTCATTAGTTAAACTCTTTATTCTATTACCTACGTGAAGGTTTGTCCAACTCCACTGGCACTAGGAGGTGTTCCCATGAAACCTCCAATATTAGCCTATTCAACATTCAAAATCAAATACTAGAATACCATTCATATAACAATTTTATTCACATGTAATAAATTTATAATTGTTTACTAGTTACATAGCTCAGTGATAGATATAGTGGAGTAATAAATAGGTGGAGGTTCAGTGTATATTCTAGTATCAACACTATGACCCTAAAATTTCATTACAATCATTAAACTAAATTCATTAATATTGCATTTCAAAAATTAAATTTAATAAATTAAATTCAATGAACATGCTAACATTTATCTGAGTATCGATGTCGAAAGTCTCGTTCAAAATGTCAATTGCCATCACCATCCCCATGGTTGTAGACGTATCATGTGCACCATCCTCCTGAGTGTATGTGGGGTCATATGTACAAGCTAACCTACAAACCTAAGAAGAATGGGGTGGAAGAATACCCCTCGAAGTCTCCCCTAGATGGCACTGCACTATAGGATTGGCATGCTAGATGATACTTTGGGTCAAATATTTGATAGACTGCAAAGTGTCCACCTCAACACTCTCCTTCATGATGGAATGGATAATGACATGCTCATGAGGTGGTCTAGTAAGAGGTTGTATCCCTTTCCATTGAGGATCATTTCATGCACTAGGTCTATCCTATGTTGACCCTCCACCTCTCCCCTGAAAGTCCCTCATATCAAAATAGTTGGGGATTTTGTTGAGGATGAACTCACAGTAGAGTTTCCTCAAGAAATATTGGGGGACTTCACAATTGTTGCATGGTGGATAGTCAAAAAACATCCACCACCTATCCGAAAAAATGTTCCTAATCCCTTGGTGGTGGCACCAATGTATAGGAAACCTCTTGGAATTAAGTTCAAGATTTTGATTTGTGTGTGGGTCAGTGAATAGTGAGCACAAATCATATTTTGTAATTTTTTCACCTTTTACTTCTTTATATGATAATTAATAGGAATTGGTGGAGGAGATTGTTCTTGTGGTTGTTAATGTTTTTTTTGTGTTCTTGTTGTTGTGGTTGTTGAGGATTTTGAGGAGGTTTTTGAGTTTCATTAACATCTCCTACAAATTAAACAAATGAATATAAAAAACAACCTAAAATTACCTATTTAACAAAAAATTCATTAAAAAAAACTTGATGCTTACTTGCTTGACCTCCCCATTGACGTGGTGACATCCTTGTGATGAAATTGAAACTTTAGCTCCTTTGAAAATGTGAGTGTGCAAATGCAGTGTTTCTTGGTCACGAACAACAAAAAATAATGAAAATAAAATGATGTCATTTCTTTTTTTATTTTAATAAATTATAGCATGCTTGCGTTATAAAAAAAGTGCATTATAGGTTCAATCGCTTTATAACTCGCTCTTGTTATAGCCTATCAAATTAGTTTTGAAAATTTGGCCATAATTTGGCCCCCATCTTTTTGTACCTACCCAAAGTGAAAAGGAGAATAGTGAATGGACAAAAGATTGATTTTTGGGAAGATGCTTGGACAAATTATGATCCCTTATCATCAAATAATAATCTCTAACAAATTAAACTAAGGATGATAAGAGTTATTGGAAAAAGGGTCACAAGTTATATCAACTGGGAAGGTTTGAAGCCTCGATAGATCAATTTTTAAAATTGTTTAAATGATGTTGTTCTCAGAGGGGGAATACAAAATAATTGGGAGGATGACCTAAGTCTTCTTTAATAGGTTGGTGAATTTGATATCTTCTTGACAGATGGGGAAAATGAATGGATATGGACCAAAATTCCATCAGGAAAAATCTCAGTCAAATCTATTTATGAGGTTTTAGAAAATTCGTTGATTCCAAAGGGGGAATTTAATTAGAAAAAGGTCCGGAACAAGAATTTAATACCCAAATTTAATATATTTTGGTGGGTAGTGGCTCATGGCAAGATTATTACTTTAGATAATATTAAGAAAAAATGATTTCATTTGGTTAGCAAGTGCTAATTATGTAATGAAGCTGAAGAAACAATTTTGCACTTGTTGTTTCAATGTTCCTAATCTCAAGAAGTTTGGATTTTTTTATGACTAACCTGATAATAGATTGGGTCTTTCTCCCCTTAGTTAAGATTCTTATAGAATGTTGGAATTTCTACCCCTACTCATAATATCATTATTGATCTATGGAGGCAAGTTCCCCATTTTCTCACTTGGGGACTATGAAAGGAAAAAAATAATAGAGCCTTTAGGGATATAGAAAGGAACAGTAAATATCTATGTATGTCTATAAGACAACAAATATAGGAAAACATTAACAATAAATATGCTCCTGCCAAGAAGATGCCTTCTTATAAAGAATTATGAATTGAAAAATTATAGGGAATATCATAGGACCTAACTAATATCAACTAGACAAAACAACTAAAGAGAAAGACTAGTATTTGGACACCTCTGGACTTGGATTGGATGAAATACAATTTTGATGGTTGTTCAAAGGGCAACCCAGGATTGGTTGGTGCAAGAGGAATAATCAGCAAGGAAATTTTGTTGAAGTATATGGTAGAGGCTTGGGAGTTGCAACAAACAATATGGTTGAGGCTAGTGTTTGTGTGGGAAAGCATAAATAGAATGAAGGATAAAGGTTATTCTAAAGTGTTTTTGAAGGAGAACTCTAAATTGATCATTGATTATTTAAATGATATTGTTGATGTGCCTTGGGATTTGAAAGAAATTTTGGATGATTGTAAGAGAATGTTGAAAACCTTCCAACAGTATAAAATTGGCCATCTATATAGTGAAGGAAACATGGATGTTGAGGCCATGGAAAATTCTAGTCTAAGACAATTATAGTGGATATATTGGGATTTTCAACATTTTCCAAGTCCTATCAAGATAATTATATTAAAAGAAAAACTTGGCTCCTTATATAATCCAACTCGGTATGATAGCAATTAGCTTTGATGGAGGGTCCTTTATTTTATTTTTTAATGAGTTATCAAGATAAAGCTAATTTTTTAATTTCTATATTGCTCATAATGGTTGTGGATGCAATGGTGGGTAGGCAAATGAAGGTCCCTAATGATTATCCTAGTATGAAAAATGTTTGGAAGTAGTGACTGGTTAACAAAGGAATGTAGTTTAAAAAGTTTCAAATCAAGATTCTACCCACCCAAATCCCCATCAAAAATATTTCGAAGAATGGGCGATATGATGTTTTCATATCAACCGAGGTTGATAGTTTCATGTGTGATTCCAGAAGGCTTCATTATGCCTCTTAATGGCTGAGGTGTTATCATTCCCAATAAATGATGGAATGGTATGCACGATTTAACCCCTTGTGATCAACCTGAATTACTTAAATTCACTACTTTATTTAGCTAGTTTGAATTGTGGCCATTCCAAATGAAAATTTCTAACATTACCCTCAGTGCCAAAAACTCCACATTGGTGATGATCTCAATTTTAGATAAAAAAGGTCTAAAGGAGGACTACTTTCTCATATACTAAGATATTTTAACTAGTGAAGAGATTATGGGAAGCCCTAGAAAGAGAATTGATTCAAGAAATTATGATTCTCTAAGATAGAATGTAGAGTTGTGGGGTCTCTTTGAATGTGCAGGATTAACTTCGTTCTTTGAAGAAATGAAAGTTTACAATGAAGAGATTAGTTAAAAATTTGAAAATTCTTGGAGTTATGGAGAGGTAAATATAGGAAGGCTACATTTCACTATAGATGTAAAACTCGTAACTCAAGCCACTATTCTTCAATACGAAGGAAAGAAAATAGCCAAGAAAAGCATGGGGAACTACTATACCTACATCAAAAAGTTTTTCAAGGCTAGGGAAAAATCTATGAGGTTATAGAATGACTACTCACTTGGGTGAAGCTCCTGACTCCATACCACAATGTAAGTCTCTTTGTCATGAAATATTTCAGTCAAGGGTAGATTTCAATGTGTTCATGGGTATCATTTTCCAATCCTGAACCACATTTGAAACCTTAAAAAAAAACAATATGCCCTTTTTCCTCCTTTTATTACTTCAAAAAAGTATGGAAAATGGGGAAAACCCACCTTTGCATTAGGTTTTAATTAGGGCTATTTGAAAATAAGTTCTTTCCATCACCCCACATAAGAATTTAGTCCACAATTTACTTGAGAAGCTTCATTCCCAAAAAACTCTATTTGAATTGAATTGCTTGAAAGCCAACCCCGCTCTCCTGATAAAGAACATAAAATAAAAAAGCCTAAGACTTCTCCCCCATGAAAGAGGACCCCTCTTGGATGGAGCTCCTAAAAATTACTCCTGAAAAACAAAACTCATCACCCCTTTCTTCAGGACTAATAAAGAAAAGGAAGGTGGTGATAAAAGAGCCATTTCCTAAAACCCCCACCATTAAAATTCTAGATGATAAAGATATTAGCCCTGATAGTAGACTTACCCCCCCTAGCGGTCATAGGTCGACATTCCTGGATTTAGCTACTTCCAAAGGGCTAGAGACATGTAAGAAAAGAACAAAAAAATTGAAAGTGTGTGTGCGGCCCCTCCTAAGCCTAAGGATAAAAAAGGGAAAAAAGTGGTTAGGTGGGAGAAATAAGTCTCCTCCGAGGAGGAATATTTCCCCAATAGCCTTGGGGAAATATAATTCTTTGAGGATGAGGATTATTTGGATTTAGATGATAAGGAGGACATCAACCAAGAAGAGGAAGAAGACAATGATCAATAGGAGGAGGAGCTAGGAAAAAATGAAGGGTTAGACCTTAGAATTACAGAGGAGAAAGAGACTATAAATGATAGCTTGATATATTTAGATGTTATTGATATTCCTACCAACACCCTTCTTAACTTAGAGAGTCCAAAAGAGAAAGGGACTGAAACAATTCAAAGAAAAAAATTGATATACTCATGAAGAGGGTTGAGAAAATTGAAAGAATGTTGGAGAAAGATGACAAGTCCAACAGGTTACATACAATAGAGGAGGCAATCAAGAACATGTACAAATCCATGGATGGAATGGGTACCATATCGGGATAGGGAAAGATTAGAAAGCATCAAAATAAAAAAGGAAGAAGGGATGGAGATGATCGATCAGGTACGATGGAGATAAAGGACAAAATGGAAGAAATAGTGGAAGACCTTCAGAAGACCTAGAGTCTCATAGTGGACTCCTAATTTCCTTTTTCTATTTTGGGATTTGGCTCTTAGTTGTGGATGCATCTTTGTTTGAATGCTCTTTTTGATTTCCTTAACGTAGTTTTTAAGAGTGATATTGGCTTTCTAAGCCTGAAATTTTACTATATATTTTAATCTTTATTATTATGATAATGTGTTATCTAGGAACTCATGACTAGTCTATCCTTATTTTTTATATTCTTTGGGTTAATGGGTATGTGCAGGATCATGATGGGCCAAAAAGTGGCGATATGTAAGTGATATGATGGCCCATGTGGCTGACAACTTTTTTTCACCCAAAATTGATGAAACAAAAAGGGTTTTTAAAGGATATTCTCAGCTTTCCACCAATATAAATTATGCTTCACTTTTAATTTAATCAATAATTATTATTCATTTTTTATTTGAATTACAACTAAAGTTTTGATTGATAGGTTGATTGAAAAACATCTATAACTTTCAAATGGTATCACATTTTTTGAATCCAAAACATGCATCGTATTCTATGCTTTGCATACTATAGGATTTGAAAAAGAAAAATTAAATTTCATGAATTTTTTACTTAGTTAAGGTGGTCAGACATACGAGTTTTTATATTTTTTAAAATTTGTAATAAAAAATTCATAATTAATTATTTACTTGGAAAAAAAATTATAAAAAAGTATGCATCACATTGGGACATGAGTCCTCTACTCATATATAAAATATTATAAAAAAATATTATCATTTTATTATGGTTAGGGTGGTCAGACATACACCTACTTATTTTTTCCCTAAAATTTAAGTACTACTACATTGTTCAATTTCAAATTTTCACTAAATAATTTTATTTTTATTAAATAAACATAGTAGTTTAGAAACTACATTCAATTTTCTATAGATTCTATTCTTACATATTTTTGAATTAATATAGATAACTTATTCAAATTTTTATGTCAAGTTGCCTAACTCTGATTTTTTTGAATTTTATCGTCACTTAAGGGCCTGTTTTTTCCATGATGATCTTGCGCATACCCTAATGATATTATGGTTTTGAAAATTTTGTATTGGTACATGGATAAGGTTATTTTCACTATCCCCATGATGCTTAGTTGATGTTTTTTCTTTGTTGCTTGGGGTAAGGAGACATTGTGTTGTTTCCTTTTTTTATCTCCTTTGTTCTCTATTGTTCTGGTTTGGTTGTTATTTTATTTGGACAGTTTTACTATCTTTTGTAAGGGATCTGGTCCCTAACCCTGCTCAATTAATAGAAAACAAATAGAATATTTTTTTATTAAAATAAATTTAAGACACCAAATTAAACAATTTGTAGTAAATAAAATAACTCTACAATAAAATCAATTAATTCTTAAGTGAATAAAAAAATATTATTTTTATTTTAAATACATTTATTTTGAACATGTAGAGACATATAGCATTGAAGTTATTATTCATCCTAAGTAATAAGCATCCTAAGTATAAGAAGTTTAATATAGACACCTAGAGAGATAAGTATATCTCAACATCTTTTAGATAGATTTATTTGAGATATCTATACTAATACATCTATGAAAGAAAATTTCTAAGTTTTCCCTAATATCGTGGCTAAATGTGAAACATAAAATACTTTAGTAATTATATTACTTGAAAAAAATTATTTATACAAAAAAAAAAATTGAATGATACTTCCAACAACTATTCTAAACAACTTGAGTACCTATCTAACATACATAAAATAACTAATAACATAGGAATGTTGTAACGATTTATAATAATTATTTGAATGTCCATTTACTAAGTTTTTTAAATTTGGAGAAGTATTTCTATGTATAGGTGTTGCTCATTAAAAAAATCCTACTTGCATTAAGATAGACTTTCAAACGTTTTTTCAAACTTACATTAGGACCTAAAGTTCTTAGAAATGAACTCAAAACATCTTTTCCTAGATATTTATCTTAATATTTTCCCTCAAGAATGGTTTTGTTAGGGGATTGAGTTCCTTGATTTGTCTTATATTGTTAAAATTTAAAATTTCTTTATATATTTCTTATATTTTAATTTAGGAAATTTATAAAATTATTTTTTCTTTCATATAGAGGTTGTTAAATATTATATTTTATCAATAAGAAAATTTATGTTCTTATCTACATATATTTTCAAATTTAAGTGTAGGTAGAAAGAACAAAAAATCACAACACCTTCAAAACTTTTTTAATCATTGAGGGAGTGCACTCCATAATGAGGAGAATTAGACCAATTATCTTTCCTCAAGAAATATTATCACCAATTCCCAAGTGACAAAGTTAATCACACCAAAGACTTTCTTCTTACCTTTTTATTTGTAGAGGGGCTATACTTTTCATGGAAAATATGTACTTCATTAGGTGGTCTTTTTTTATGTAAGGGTCATCAAAGTTTGTGATATATCCTCCTTACTAAGGTGTGTTGATTATGCTTGTTGTCTAGAATTCTCAAGACAATGAGGAGGCCTTTGATCCTCCCTTTGAAGAACCCTCCTCATGAATTATTCCTCATCAAGATAATTTTCCTCCTCTTAATTCAATCACATGTACATAACAAAATTATTTTTTACCTTTAATTTTTCTTTTATTTTTTAGCTTATGTTTTGATAAGTCATATATAGTCAACTAATTTTTATTACAAGATTTTAAATTATTTTAATAATTAATTTGTATTTTAAAAATATTTTTAATTAAAAATTATAATCAATTGATATATACTACAAACCAAACTATAAGTATACTTCTAACCAAATAATTATTAAATTGTTAAATTATACTTCTAAATTTTAATCAATAATTCTTTTATTAATAAGTCCTTTTTTTTTTTTAGATTGTAGGAATTAGGTAGCACAACCCCCTATAAACTGTAGTGTGTCTGGTAAAAAATTTAACGTGACCAGTGGCATTGGCGTGAAACACCCTTCAGTACCATGGGGGTGGAGGAGACTAGACCTTGTGACCAACCTCCTACAACATGAAAGGTTTAGCCAAATGAGCTAGGGCCCCCGCCTCTTAATAATTCTTCTTTTTAAAATATGTTAGAGTTATGTGATATTTTATATAAAAAACTACTTATCAAATATGAGTTTATGAATTGACTCAAAAATTGCATAATTAAATTTTATAAAATATGCAATAATTATTTTGATAAAAAATATATCTACATATTATTAGACACTATTATATTCTCCTTGAAAATTGTGTTTGTATGTGTTTAATTAAAAGAGTAAATATATATATCATGCATGTGTATGTATATATGTAGTTACAAACATTGGATATGTTTATATTATAAGATAATATAATTTGATATACATGTAAGTATATGTGTATACACACGCATGTGTGTAAGTGTATTTAAATATTCAAGATGTAATTTTGTATAAAGATGGTCTATATCCTAAAAATAGTAGCAAATTGAATTTCTACTAAAGTATAAAAAAGAAGATCTGATAATTTTGTATCAAGGTGAATATGTGTTAGATTAACCATATCACTATAAGAATTAAATGTGAAATTATATTGTCTATATCAAATTTGGGAAAGATGTGTGTGAACATATGATATATGTTATCTTAATGAAACGTGTTTATTTTATTATTAAATATTTGGCTAAAGTAATGCAAAATCATTGTTTGTATTGTTAGTTCATGACCTATTTATTAAAAATCAGTCGAATATGTTAGACTTAGCTAAAGGGTATCTAGAGTTGTATGATAAATGGTTTGTATATAGAACACACCACTAGTTATTAGATGGAATGGAACTTAGGGATATTCTCTTGATATGCTACCCTCATGAAGGGTAGGTCCACTTCCAGTTGGAGGGTGTGCAAAGGACCAATAATTTGTGGTTGTAGGAAAATCAATTAGGTGATTCTCTCTCTCTTGCACTTGAGATGTCGAAGACTTGGTTTATCAAAGATAATATTTTATTTTAGTTAAAATTGTATTAATATTGTTGTATTTGATTATTCAAGTAACATGATATTATTATACATGTTATTGAACTATTGATTATATGTATTTCACATAAATGTTATGATGTTTGTATTATGTGCTAAATAACACTTTGTATGATATAACTCTTGATCAAAAGAACTATGTACAATTGATGTAGTGAAATACTATCTTGCCTTGTACTTGAAGATAGATACTTGAGTAATACTTGTAGGATATAATTCATTTTGAAGAGAGTATATTAAATTGATGTAAAGTTTTGGAAATAAATATATATGTTTGAATTTTGTTAAATTTTCTTATATAGCAATTGTTAAATAAATGTCATTGACATATTTATGATGGTGCTATTTGTTAGTGTAGGTTTTTATTTTCCTAGTGGTATATCTAATTTTATTTTAGTTATAGGTTTTCCCTACACATTTATTAAGATTACTTAAGATAATAAAGTGAGTTAATCATTTAATAACTAGGAGTTAAAGTGACAAGTTGTCCTCCACTTTTTAAGGGTGGAGTATTTACTTTTTCATCACTTTATTCAATATTGGTGGTTATTGGTGGTCAATTCTCATTGGTTGATTTTCCACCTCCATTCTCTCCTAAGTTCTATATAAACTCAGTACATACCTAGCTTGTAATTTTCATCTTGGCAGTCATTAAAGTAATTTTATCACCTTGACATTGCATAATTTCGCAATGTTTTGGTTTTCATTATTTATGCTTTTCCAGTTTATGTAAATTTAATTTTCTCTTAAAATTTTCATTGGGTTATTCAATCTATTTTAGATTTCTAGCATGGTATTAGAGCTTTTATTTTTAAAAATATAAGTTCATAGATTCCTAATTGAGAGATTGATATTTTTATGTAAAAATATTATAAATTACCATATGCTCTTCTCTTACATTTTTAATGATCTAGAGAATCACAAAGGGTTTGCAAAGATTTAATTACCTCTTTATATTACATATGTGTTTTGTGAGATCTGAGTGATTGCAACTTTTTTGGTTATATTGGTAGCATTTTTTATTGTTCCTTGATGTGTCTAGAAGGATTGAGAAAGTCAAGATTGGCTTTTGTTTCATCCAAATTGGATATCATTTGACATAGTTGAAAATGAGGGTTTGAAGCTCAAATCTGGTGAACAAGTTTTTATCAAAGCATTTTCGGCCAAAAAGGATCTTTCCATTGTGTTTAGAAGGCTGGGGAGACAAATTTTCACATATAATTCACCTATATCTAGTATCGGGAGACACCGAAGAAAAAACAATTCTTGGGAAGTTGTATAGCCCCTGAGGTTGCGAAGGTACAATCACTATTGAAAAATTCAAAAAAAAATCGATGTTTTTATTAAAAAAAAATTAAATAAAATACATATATATATATATATATTTTTAAAGCACTCTAAGTGCTTAAGCTCTAGTGCCATAGCTAAAAGGTCACCAACTACATATAGCCATGACTATAAGCTACAGATTGTAGCCTTAAAGGTTTTTGTGGCTTTCATAGTCATTGGCGGCTCTTGTAAACTATGATAGGGTTTCAAAACTCCAACCGCCATGTTATTTGAATTGTGCATGTGAACAATGTGACAGTCTTTGAAACTGCTAAAGTTAAGTAAAACAATTGTTACCAATTTTACCACTCATGTGTCACCCAGTAGTCATCGGCAGCGCTGCCACCGCCAGTGCACCATCAAGGGGCTACAAGGCCCTCCAATAAGCCAAATTGGGCCTTTTTTTGAAACTTACATAACCTTTCACCACGTTGTCCATTTTTCAAAAATGATATAACACCGAAAATTTGGAGATGAGCACTTTCCATCCACAAAGGTATTGAATTTGTTTTCTATTTTGTACCAAATATTTCAAGTTAAAGTTGTTTGTTGCTAATTTCTTCAACATGCCATATCTTTCACCCTAATGCTTTGATTTTAAAAAATAAATAAGCATTGGAAATATGGTCAAGAGCACTACACAACTATAAGGCTAATTTTTCCAAATTTGTCTTAGCTCCATTTTGTATCAAAATTTGTAATTTTGGTTATCTTGAGCCCATTGAGCATTGTATTTTGTAAAAAGCTTTGTAATCGCATTGAACTATAAAGTTCCAAACTTATAATATTTGGGGGTGATTTTTGATACTAATGAAATGGGTGGGAGTGTATTGATGTTCTTATTCTGTGTTCTTTGGTAATTATTTGAGGATTGTATCATGGGTTTTCCTATTCATCCTTCTATGATTATTTTGGATAAGGATAATTATGAGTATTGGAAAAAATGAATTCTAACCCATATCAAATGGCTAAAATTTATACCTTACCTTTATGGGCTCATGCCTGAACTAGACACACTTGAAAGGAAATTAGTATGAGATAGTAAAATTGATCATGCATTAGGATTTATTGGTTTTCATGTTGATAATAGTGTGTTATGTGGGCTATAGTGGGCATCAAATGTCTTCGCACACTTTGGACCAACATTTGGGAGATATTTAGATACCCTCATATTTCTCCATTCCCAGATTATCCTACTTCAAAATGCCTCATTCTAGTTGATGATGCAGATAATATACCCTTTAATGATGCTACTTTAGAGGAGCTCAAGAGTATTATATAGGTCTTGAACATTCAAATGGCAGAGAATTATCTTCTTGCTTCTCACCTCATGTTGAGATCACGTCTTATTTACCTGAGAGATCCCACAATACTAGTTTACAATTTTTGGCCAAACTGGACATTGAACTAAATTTTTTTACTAAATCTTCACTTTCAGGTACCTATAGCGACTAAACCATGAGGAATTTGAACATGATGCAAACTAGTTATTTGTGATATTTTTTGTAGATTCTAAATATATTTTTTCAATTTTTTTGGAATCATATTGCACTTATTTTTCCATCTCCTTCGAAAACTAGTTTTTAACAATAAACACCATTTTTAAAGAGTGACATCACTGGATATAACATATAAAAAAATTTCTATGAAGTATAAAATTCTAATATTTTCGAATTTAGATTTGTAACTACAATATCTAGTGCATGGAATTGGTTTCATAGAATTTTATTGAATATTTTTTTTCTTAATTAAGTTTCAAAGTCAAACCTTTTACAATTTAGACATGATTCACTGGTTAAAGCATAAATTTTTTTGTATGCATCAAAATTCTTTTTTTTTGTTGGATCAAGGACATCAATATCTAGTGCACTAATATTTTAATTTATTTTTTTATAATCTTCCCTTTTTCCACATGTGCAGAACATAAAGCTTGATTTTCAGTAAAAATCCTATGTTTAATTAAACTAAAAAATAAAATACACAATAAAACCAAAAATATTAAAATTATATTTGATGGATAGCTCATTCTGAGGATTACCATCATCCAGTTGGGTCTATGAACTCTCCATTTTCATCCTCAACCCAAGCTTTGAAGGCCAAAATTTTGCAAAAAATTGGTGCAAGAGGGGGAGAAGGGGGAAAAAGGGGGGTTCGAATGGACCCAAGTTCGAGCGAGCTCCCCCCTTGGGGGTTCGCTAGAACTAGGATTTGAATGGACCTTGGTTCAAGCGAACCCCCCCTTTTATTGATTTTTCCATTGTCTTCATTATAAAAAATGCCAAAAAGTGGGTCCCATCATTTAATAGGGTTTGCTTGAACCAAGTTCCATTTCAACCCCTTTTGGGTCCATTCAAACACCCCAGTTCGTGTGAACCCCTAAAAACAAAAAAAAAATCATAGGAGTGTTTTTGCAATTTTCCTTCCTCACTGGAATTGTAAACTAGTATTGTGGGATAACCCACCTATTGCAGATTTAGATTCCAAATATGCTTCTTTGAAATCTTTCAGTGATTCTTTATAGTAAGGTCAATTATGTCTTCTATATTCAGTCCATTGGGATGAATTTCTATCAGGCATCTCTTATTTGTTTGTAGATTCCCTCATTTTAGATCTAGATGACACTATTAAGGACATACG
The DNA here is from genome assembly GCA_007115665.2 of Sequoiadendron giganteum. NCBI lineage: Eukaryota > Viridiplantae > Streptophyta > Pinopsida > Cupressales > Cupressaceae > Sequoiadendron > Sequoiadendron giganteum. The sequence goes on along the minus strand of CM021105.1, from coordinate 370,103,663 downwards.
TCTTCTCTTTGAGGACCACTCTTTTGTCCTTGCATTTGTTGCTACTATAGATTTCAATGGTGTTTCTTTGAAATCTTCTAATGAATTCTTGTAGAAGGAAATCCATGGTCTTCTTGATTAAACTTTAAGGAATGGTCTCTGGATAGGTGTTTCAAACTTGTTTATGGAGATACCTATTTTATATTTGGAGGACACATTTGATGGGTTATCTCTCCTCTTTGATGATAGTCATTGCACAATTGTTGTCAAACCATCATTGTCTTTGTATTGTGCTTTGCATTAGTTTCTAGGAGATTCTAATTTTTTATCTTTAGTAGTGTGTCTTAGAACACTTGATTTGATTGTGACATCTTTCAACATAGGGACACTTGAGCCAAGTTCAAAGAATTCATACGTTTTTCACTTTCTTCCTACATATTCCTTTCAAGACTTGGGAGATAGATTGCACACACCATTGGTTTTGTTTCTTCCTTTGGGGAGGAATATTGTTTGATGATTGTGGACCATCTTTTGCATCTATTTTTGAACATCTACCATTAGATATCTTCAAAGGGGGCTACTAATTCCTTATCTTCTATTCTCTCTCTATTTTGGGGGGGTGTTCTCTCTATTTTTGAAGGGGAATTATTCTTCTTTAGGGGGGGAATTTGATATGAACATGGGTACCTAACATGACCTCATTTTCCAAGACCCATCATGTTTTGCATCCTCCTAAGCTATGATTAAAGGGGGTGTAGGTTTTTATTTCCATAGTAGAATATTTAATTTTCCCTTAGTTATAGGTTTTTCCTACACATTTATTAAAATTTATTAGGATAATAAAATTAGTTAATCATTTAATAAGTAAGAGATAAAGTGATGAGTTTTTCTCCACCTTTTAATGGTGGAGTATTTAATTTTTCATCACTTTATTTAATTTTGGTGGTTATTGGTGGTCAATTCTCATTGGTTGATTTGTCATCTCCATCCTCTCCTAAGTTCTATATAAAATCACTACCTAGCTTATAATTTTCATCTTGAAATCTCTTAAACCAATTTTGTCATCTTGACATTACATAATCTCTCAAAGTTCTAGTTTGCATTATTTATGTTTTTCTATTTTATGTAGCTCTGATTTTCTTAAAAATTTCCTTGTTTTATTCAATCTATTTTAGATTTATAACATTACTATAGATATGTTAAGAATATTTCATATAGTGAATAGGTATTTTGTTACATAGTGCTTGAGTCAATTTTAACCATCATAGGTCCAACACACTTGTCTTATTTTTGGATCATGTACATTTATATATTGTTTATTTCAATGAACATATTCATTCTCACTATCTTGATGGGAAGAGCCTTCTCCATGCATTAAAAAACCATAACCTTCATCTTCACCAAAAACCCCTATATATAAAGGGGAAACAATAGAATATTTAGAATCTTTGGTAGTTATTTGTCAACTTTGTAAACCTATTTTCTTGTAATTAGTAATGTTCAATCTATGTCCCTTAAAAAATTAACCAAATTATTTGAATGAGAAGGTAATTAGAAAGAGAAATTATACTCTATTTTCTTACAAATCTTCTAAACTCTAGTAGATTCTATCAACTAAATAGAACTTGAAAGTCTCTAACTATACAATTATTATATAAATATAATAGAAGTATAGAAATTAAAACAACCATATCATTTTGTCAATATTGGCATGGTGTGATGGTTTAAAGGTGGTGTTGTTGTTCTAGCCACTAAGGTTCAAACCTCGTTGGGGTGGTATTGTTGAATGGTTATATTGGGGATGAGGTCCCCCATTTGTGACCTCACCAGTTCATAGCTCCAAGTCAAAAGCATTTACCCCTTAAAAAAAAAACCATATCATTTCAACTAATAATACACCTACTATTATAATAAGAACCTTTTGACATCATTAAGATATTTTTACAAAAAATGTGGCTCAAATTGTTACATTAAGATATATAATAACTCAAAAAACCCTAAAAACTTTTAATTATCTATCACAAAAAAACACCATTTACAATATTTGAAGCCAATACATGAACCCTCAATTAAAGACATAGATTATCTATTAATCCTACTATCTGCCATGTTGTAGCAACCCCTACTTATTAAAAAATATGAAAAAGGGAAAATTGAAAAATAATGGACTATAAACCTAAGTGAAGGAAATCTCTCAAGTCACATTTCCCAAAGAAATTTCAATTCAAAGGGTGGAATGAATAAGAAATAAATGAATCACCATCTTTATTATTCTTTTGATTTGGTTGTACCCTCAAAATATCTTTCACATGAACCTTTCTCCATGTCGGCATGTGCCATCATTTATAAAGTCTACACATGTACACATTATTTTTTCCAATATTTGTGTTATCTTAGCCCTTATCATATTGTAACATTTTCACCATCTCTTTAATGTATATGAGATACTTTTTTATAGATAATTACATCAACAGGGTTAATTTGAGGAGAAGCATGTAACATTATGATCATGCAAAAATAACTAGTTTAATATGGTGAGAAGTATGTGATGTTATGTATCAATGAAAGAGAAATAGCTTGAATTTTGGAGAGGCTTGTGATGTTATGATCATGAAACAACAATAAACCTTATTTAGAGAGAATAGTTGAAAGATCAATCATTTAGAATCCATGGTTTTTAATATAAATCTCTTAACTCAAATAAAATTATTTTTCAATAAAATAAAATACACTTTAACTATACAATAAAGAGAATATTTGTATAGTAAAATAAAGCTAAGACACCAAATTTTATAAATACGGTAAATAAAATAACTCTAAAGTAAAATAAATCAATTCTTAAGTGAATAAAAAAATCATATTTTTTATTCAAATACATTTATCTTCAACTTGTAGAGAGATATAATCTTGAAGTGCTTATTCATCCTAAGTAACAATTTTAATACATTAACCTAAAAAGGTAGATTTCTCTTAGCATATTTTAAGATAGATTTCTTTAAAATAGCTATAAATTAATACAACTATGAAGGAAAATTTCTAAATTTCCTTACTCCTATGGCTAAATGTGAAACATTACTTTAGTAGTTATATTTCTTGAAAAAAGTTGTAACAATTATTCTAAACAATTTGATTACCTATCTCATATAGATTAAAAAAAAACTAGTAACATAGGAATGTTGTAAAAATTTATAATATTTATGTGAATGTTCATTTACTAGGTTTAATTTAAAGAAATATTTTTATATATTGATGCCGATCATTAAATAAATCTTACTTGCAACAAGATAAACCTCGAAGCATTTTTCTAAACTTACTTTAGGACCTAAAGTGCTTAGAAATGGACTCAATATATCTTCTCTTTCTTTGTATCTTAACTTTTTCCTCAAGAATGGTTTTGTTAGGGGATAGATCTCCTTAAATTGTCTTCTATTGTTAAAATTTAAAATTTATTTCTATATTTATTATGTTTTATTTAGGAAATTTATAAAATAATATTCTTTCATATTGAGGTTATTAAATATTCTAGTTTTTTAATAAGAAATTTATGTTGTTATTTATAATTTTTTTTCTAATTTAAGTAAAAGTAGAAAGGACAATAGAATCCCAACACCTATAATATCAATAGAATTACACCAAATATATTTCCTCAAGAAACATCATCACCAACTTTAAAGTCATCACACCCAGGACTACCTATTTCTTGTTATCTTTTTATTTGTAGAGGCGTTAGACTTTTCATGGAAAACATGTTCTTCATTAGACTATCTTTCTTCATGTAAGGGTCAGCAAAAATTTTGGTCTTTTTCCTCTTAACTAAGGATTGTTGATTATGCTTGTTGTCTAGAATTCTCACAACAATTAAGAGACATTTTCTCCTCCTTTTTCGAGAACCCTCCTCATGAATCATTCCTCATCAAGATAATTTACCTCCTCTTAATTCAATCACATGTACATAACAAAATTATTTATTATCTTTAATTTTGTCTTTTTCAAAACTCATATTTTGATAAGTAATATATTAATCAACTACTAAAAATATATGTAACATTTTAGATAAATAATAAAAATAATTCAATATTTATATATACCATCAGCATTTGAGATTGTTTTGTTTGAAAAACATATAAAATTTAGAATTTTTCTGAAAAACTGAGAGCTTTTTTTGTTTTTGGAATAATTAAATTACAAAGATATCTTATCTACATCTCTATCTTTTCTAAGGAGATTCACTTTTGGACATAATTTTTAGGAAGGCCTGCTAAATTACTGTAATTACTGGAAAAAGGAAAAATGTAATGACTACGAGATAATATGGCAGATGGAAAAGTTTCAAAACATTCAATCTCCATAGATTTCCTAATCTACTGAAGTATTCTAGTCTTTTCTACGTCTGTAAGAAATTCAAAACTTTCAAATGGCGGCCGAGAAGCCAATTTAGTTGCAGAAGTCACCGAAGTTTGCTGGAAATTCATCAGTAATTCATTTTTTCGTGAAAGGAGTAAACTTAGAATATTTCTAATAAAGACGCCCTCTCCCATTTTTATGTTGGGTCCACCCAGCTTTCCTCACTTCCTTCCTGAGTCAGTTTTCCATCAGCAATGAGCATATTAGATTAGGTAAACCTTTCCAAACGTATGAACTCATAACTCAGGAATTCATTAGTAAATACCTATTGAGAGGTATGTGTATTAAATAATTTCACACACAGTTCTCAAATTAGTTGTAATATTGTGACTAATTTGAAAATTATGTATAATTTTTTAAGTTATCATAATATAAAGATATATAATTATTTTTTTATTATGAAGTTTTAGATAATTATAGGTAATGGAAGATGGCAAACCTATAGAATGGAATCCATTCATCATTCAATTTTAAAAGTAAAAAGTGTCACGTAGTTGTGAGTACTTATCTTTATAGTGTTTAATAATAGTATATGTGTTGTGATTGCTTGACATCCATATTCATATATTAATATTTGAATTTAGAATAATTTGAAATTATTTTTTATTGATATTTAAATATTAATATTAAAAATAATATACATATAGAATTATTAATAAATAAATAATTATATTAATATTAATACTAGAGATTATAACATTGATATTCAATATTTGTAGAGAAATATAGGTTAAGATTGGAGATAAGAGGAAAGTAGAGATGATTGTTCCTAGATTTAACAAAAAAATTAACATCTCTACATGGTATCAATGAAGAATGGTGTTACAATAAATGAATGAGTCAGTAAACAAATTAAATTTAGAAAAATTAAATATAAATAATGGAACTATGAAACTATCTTATGCATTAATAAATATAAAATTAATTAATTTATTAGCATTTAGTTTCTTCTATAGTATAATAATTACAATATTTATTAATTATATTAAATATTATATACCAATAATTATTTTTAATAACAATAAAACTATGAAACTAAGTAACTAATGTCAAGAGGCATTTTAGACAATGGTAGTTGATAGGATTGAATTAGAGTTAATTTAATAGATTAGTAGTATCAATTTCAATCTTAATTAATCAAAATTGAGCACAATCATTGGTTTTTCATCTTGGCTTCTTAGAAGTTGTGTTTTTCTTCTATGTAAATTTTCATTTCTATTATTCTTTTGTACTAAGCCTTATGTTTTTTTTAGCAAAAGATGAAAAGCATCTAAATATTATATTGATATAGGATACTAAGCCTTATGTTAACTTGTAGTAATTTTGAATTCGCATTGAGCTTATAGAATTAAAAGGAGGGAATATGTATATTACCCTTAGATGTGTATGTTATACCCTTATAATTTTATGAACAATTCTATTGTTAGGTCTTTAAGATCAATTTGTAAGCTATTAAGTAAATGATCTTCTACATTCAATGTACCTCTACATGGAAATGTGGCGTCTTTGAATTGTTGATGCATAAATAATTTGGTCACTTTGAGTTTAGGCTTCAAGTGCCACCTATTATATTTAGGTTCACTATGTGAACCATTTGATTACTCATGTTATAAAGCTTCATTTATTCTTGCCAAGAAAATGATGGACAAAGTCCTTCGTAACCGACGGATCAATAAGGACCTCAATATAGGTTTTGTGGACACCATATAGCATAGATTTAATTTTTCCAAATTATTTTTAGTATTTTTATGTTGTGTCATATGTTTCAACTTGATATTGACTTGATTTTGTGATAGGAAAAAAGGGTTTTTCTTTTGTAGCAAGATTAATTGTTCATAGTTTTTATGTACTAAAATATGGTTCATTGATGTCTTGACAAATATTTATTAGAATAATTATTGTCTATCAAGATGTACATGATCTACATGTATTAGAAATCACTTACATCAAAGAAAATCTTAGGAAAGCAACGACCATGAAAATATATCCAACTTGTTCTTTTGAAGAGAATGTGCCTCTTTATAGTAAATTTCACATTTTATTTTTCTTTAGTTTTTCATTATTAAAATTGATACATAAAGAGGAGAATATAGAAAGAGAGATAGAGCATGAAAAATAAAGAGAAGAGAGATATAGAGGAAAAAAGAGAAAAAAAAAAGCAGGGGAGAGAGAGAGGGGTAAGAGAAGTTAGGAGATAGATGAGGCAAAGAGATACATAGAGAAAAGTAAAAATAGAGAGGAATTGAGAGTGGAGTAGGAGATAGAAATAAGAGATATAAAATGAAAGAGAGATGGAGAAAGGAGAAATATAATAGTCTTGATTCAAGATATATTACTTTGAAAGTGTCATTCGCTATCATGTGTACAAGTCCTTATGTTACTATTCTTGTTAGTGTTTTAGTTTGATAGATAGTTGTTAATTTGAGTGGTTCTAAGTGGTTGAACCTTTGTGTGAAACCATCTTATTGTATTGAAAATGTTGGATGGTTTGATTCACTAGGCATGTTGATTATTTATGTTCAGTTATTCATAATGTGTACATTAGGCTAGTCCAAGTCTTGATTTTTAATTGTTATACATAAGGTCCTATTATCATTTATCTAATTTTTTGTCCTAATATTAGAAATAATTTTATTAAAATTAACTAGATTGGGTTCAAATAATTAAGTTGTATAAATATATTTATATTTGATTGATTTATAGAGTATAACCTTATCTAAATCTATCCCTATATTAAATATGGTCTATACTCTTAATTTATATATGTATGGAAATATATACAAATATTTTTTCTTATCTATTAATTTAAAATTAATTCTAGTTAAACAAATCTTTTATTTTGCAAATGATTATTTTTAATTTTTAATTTTTCTTATCTTTCTCTTTCTCTTACTATTGAGACTCTACACAATGATCTCACAAGTTTATCCAACAGACTTATCAACTACTTGCACATGAATCATAGATCCAAGGGTTTCAATGAGTTTAATATGATGAGAAGTATGTGGTGTTGTGATCATAAAAGAGAAACAATCTAAATTTGAGAGAAACATGTGATGTTATGATCATGAAATAATAACAAACCTAATTTAGAAAGAACATTGTTGAAAGAGATATCATTTAGAATTCATGTTTTTATATATATAAATATTTTAACTCTTAACCTAAATAAAATATGTAATAAACAAAATTATCTTACAATAAAATAAAAGACACTTTAACTATATAATAAATAGAATATTTGTGTAGTAAAATAAAGTTAAGGCACTAAATTTGATAAATACTTAGTAAATAAAATAACTTTAAAGTAAAATAAATCAATTCTTAAGTGAATAAAAATGTATTTTTTTATCTCAAATACATCTATCTTGAACATGTAGAGAGATTTAGTCTTGAATTTCTTATTCATCCTAAGTAACAAGTTTAATATATTAACTTGCAAAGATAAATATCTCTTAATAGCATTTTAGATAGGTTTATTAAAAAATATCTATATTAATACAACTATGAATGAAATTTTCTAAATTTCCCTACTCCTATGGCTAAATGTGAAACATAAAATACTTTAGAAGTTATATTGCTTGAAAAATATATATATATTTATACAAAATAATTGGGTGATATTTCCAACAACTATTCCAAACAACTTGACTACTAGCTCATATAGATAAAAAAAAAAAATAGCTTCATAGAAATGTTGTAATAATTTATAATATTTATTTGAATGTACTAATTAATTTTAATTGGACAAATATTTTTATATATTGGTCATTAAAGAAATCCTACTTGCAACAAGATAGACCTTCAAGCATTTTTTTAAACTTCTTTTAGGACCTAAAGTGCTTAGAAATGGATTCACAATATCCTTCTCTTCCTTTTTATATTAACATTTTTCCTCAAAAATGATTTTGTTAGGCAATTGAGCTCCTTGAATTATCTCATATTGTTTAAAAAATAAATAAATAAATATTTATTATGTTTTATTTAGAAAATTTACAAAATAATGTTTTCTTTCATATTGAAGTTATTGAATATTCTATTGTTTTTAATAAGAAATTTATCCTCTTGTCTATTTATATTTTCAAATTTAAGTATATGTAGGAAGAACAATAGAATCCCAACACCTTAGAAAAAAGCATCGAGGGAGTGTACTCTATAATATGAGTAGAATTACAACAAATATCTTTCCTCAAAAAACATTATCACCAACTCGCAAATGACAAATTCAATCATACCTAAGACTATTTCTTGCTACCTTTTTATTTGTTGAGGGATTAGACTTTTTGTGGAAAATATGTACTTCATTAGATGGTCTTCCTTTATTTAAAGGTCATCAAAGTTGGTGTTTTGCCTCCTAAGATGTGTTGATTATGCTTGTTGTCTAGAATTTTCAAGACAGTTAGGAAGACTTTAATCCTCCCTTTTGGATAACCCTCATCAAGATAATTTTTCTTAAATTTTTAAACTTATGTTTTGAGAAGTCTAATATTAATCAACTATTTTTAATTATTTTAATAATTAATTTATATCTTTTACAAATATTTTTAATTAGAAATAATAATCAATTGATATATATACTGCAAACCAATTTATAAATAAACTTCTAACTAAATAATTATTAGATTATTAAATTATACTTCTAAATTTAAAACAATAAATGTTTTATCAAAATATGTTAAATTATGTAATGTTTTATCAAATATTTATTTATTTATCCAATATAAAATTACATCATTAAATTTTATAAAATATCACAATAATAATTTTGATAAAAATACATTTAACATTTTAAATAAATAATAAAAATAATAATTAAAAATAATTCAATATTTATATATACCATCAACAATTGAGATTATTTTGTTTAAAAATACATATAAAATTCACAATTTTTCCAGAAAAATTGATAGTTTTGTTTTGTTAACAATCGAATTACATAGATATCTTATCTGCATCTCTGTCTTTTCTAAGGGGATTCACTTTTACACAGAATTCTTAGGAAGGTCCGGTAAATTACTGCAACTACTGGGAAAAGAAAAACTTGATGAGTACAGAATTCAAAGATATTATGGCAGATGGAAATGTTTCAGAACATTCAATCTTTACACATTTCCTAATCTACTGAAGTATTCTAGTTTTTTCCACGTCTGTAAGAGATTCAGAACTTTCCTCATTTGATCGTAACTTTTCGGCTATCACGAATTCTTCTGCAACTAAATTGGCTTCTCTGCCGCCATTAAACCAGCCAATACAAAACTTAAGGGAAAGGCTGATCTTGTATTAGCTGGTATAAACGGCGGAGGAGAAGCCAATTTAGTTGCAGAAGAATCCGTGATAGCTGAAAAGTCACGCTCAAATGAGGAAAGTTCAAAACCTAGCAGCGGCGCGGTGAACACTTGCCCTCATCAATATCTCACGTACATCCGCCGGGAACCGGGAAATCGAATATTGTTAGATCCAGGTCATAAATATCATTCTGCAGATAACTAGAAATAGCAGCAATCATACTTGATTTTCGCTCTACCTTTGCACGCACGGCCAACCTTCTTATAATAAATTTTCTAGCAGGAATAGGGTTTCGAACGTCGCCGGCTGCTCGAAAACCATCGGCGTCCAAACCCGGTTACTGTACTCAAACGACCCGTTGTCGCCGCCTTCGTTAGTGTAAATCTGTCAAAAAGAGAAAAGTAAAACGACCTGTTGAGCTCGAGTATTTTGGCAGACAGCTATCAAATACCTTGGACTTAGTCTTTCTTGTGGAATTTAAGCTCAAAATACCTCTTTTCGCTTGAGATGGAATTCCAGTAAAGTCCACCAAGCTTTGACGCCGTCGAATTCGTCGACGATTTGTTGATTTGCCGAAACATTTAAGCATGCGCTCGTCTTCTGCAACGACGAAGCTTTAATCTACTTGCTGCAGAATACGAGCGCATGCCTGAATATAACTGCACTGACTCGTAAACTTCGCTCACTTTCAAACCCTCGTTTTCATCAATGGCGATGGTGATGTATGACGAGAAAACCTTTGCAAGCCTCCTCAGGAGCCCTGTAAAATATTCGTGGAAATCCAGGAAAGCTTAGCTATTGATCTGATCAATAGAATGGCCGCCATGACCGTCCCAAGACCTGATCGCATCTCCAATTTTCTCAAGAACGCACAATCTTAAGAGACTACATCGCATATTTATGCAGATCCGATGCGGGAAAGGACATGGGAACTCCCTTGATTACGGCACTTCCAGAATTTCGTCGCAGAATCAGTGCAGATGTCACCGAAGTTTGCTGGAAATTCATCAGTAATTCGTTTTTCCGTGAATTGAGGACATGAAACGAAATTTCCAAGCGTGGAAGGGGTAAACTTAGAATATTTCTGATAAAAACGAGACTTCCCATTTTTATGGTGGGCCCACCCGGCTTTCCTCGCCTCCTTCCTGAGTCAGTTTTCCATCAGCAATGAACATGTTAGGCTAGGTAAACCTTTCCAAACGTATGAACTCATCATTCATGAATTCCCCAATAATTATTGATTAATAGTATCAATTTCAACCATAATTAATCAAAATTGAGCACCATCATTAGTTTTCATTGTGGTTTCTTAGTAGTTGTGTTTTTCTTCTATGTAATTTTTTGTTACTATTATTCTTTTTGTACTAAGTCTTATATTTATTTGTAGTAATTTCAAATTTGCATTGAGCTTATAAGATTAAAAGGAGGGAATATGTTATACCCTTAGGATTCTATGAATAGTTCCATTGTTAGATCTTTAAGATCAATTTGCAAGTCATTAAGTAAATGATCTTCTACACTCAAAATTAATTATGTTTAGGTTATTCATGGTTGTATTTAAAATTAAAACAATTGTTTATGCATTTAAAATTTATGGCATCTTTGAATTGTTGATGCAAAAAAAAATTGGTCACTTTGAGTTTAGGCTTCAAGTGCAACCTATCATATTTAGGTTCACTATGTGAACCATTTGATTACACTGCAAGTAGAATTCCATGTTATAAAGCTTCATTTCTACTTTCCAAAGAAATGATGGACAAATTCATTTGTAGTTGATGCATCAATAAGGACCTCAATATAGGTTTCGTGGATACCCTAGAGAATAGATTTAACTTTTCCAAAGTATTTGAAGCAAGAGGATTCTCCCCTCTTATCAAAAACAACCATTAACAAGCACAAAAACTCACAGGCAATGTTTTGCCTAAATAAAATACAAGATTGCAACACAAAATTTCCTTATTGTATTTTGATTCAACATTTACATAAAAGTCTGTAAAAAATTTACATAATGGCCCTCATGGCTTTGCTCATCCACAACCAAACTACACTCTCTAATTGCAACTTCTACTCCATGAATTGGTCCCTTCCTTCTTGTCTGATTGTATACTCTACTCTCACTCTTATTAGCCATGACCTCTTCTTAATTTCAACTGCAATTTTAATTTCATATCAGCCACATGTTGCACATTATTTTTTTATTTAAAAGTCAAAACTTCTTCATACATAGTAGCCCCTCTTCCACACACAGGTCGTGCCTTTCTCTCCTTCCAGTACCCATTCAACTTCTCTCTCCCCTATTGTGCCCCTTTGCACTTCTCCAATTTCTCTACACATTTGATTTTTAATTTTAAAATTCAAATCTGTATCTCACATTTTATCCATTTTTATTTTTAAATGTCTCTTTCCATGTTGTCAAGAAGAGTGTTTAAACAAGATTCTTTGCAAAACTCAGAAGATTTCTCACCTTAGCATTGTAATGCATCAAAGATCAAATAATTTAAATATTCTGAAGCTACACAATTTAAATTCATTATTTGACTTTGAGTTGTTGGGGGTGTCAGAGTGCCCATAGATGAAAAAAATATAACTTCTCCAAATTGAACAAAAATTTGTGAGTAAGCTCGAAATGATGTCTCTAGGTTCCGCAAAACAATTTCACTCCAGCCCTCCAGAAACTTGAGATTTTAAATTATTTGAAAATTGTCAATATTTTTAAAAAACTTCTGACTTTAAAATAAAACTATGAAAGATATAACTTTGATTATTTTTGTACATTTTACGTGTTACCTCTAAGAATTCCCTTGCAAAAGTACTTTACTCAAATTCTTATGGGTTTTCTAGAAATATTTCTTGAAAAATGCCTTGGAGCCTTAAAATGATGTTTTGGCAAAAACTTCAAATTGATAAATTGACTGCACAACAGAAGAGTTCTTTATGCTAAGAGATGCCAAAACAAAGCCTAAGAAAACCAAAACTGAAATAACCAACTGAAAATCTCTTTGGGTGATGTTGTTTGCATGCACGCTCGGGTGCTCCTACATCAATATTTTTAGTATTATTATGTTGTACCATATGTTTGAACTTGATATTGATTTGATTTTGTGATAGAAGAATGGGCCTTTCTTTTGCAACAAGATGAATTGTTCATAGTTTTTATTTTGCTAAAACATGGTTCATTGGTGTCTTGACAAATATTTATTAGAAGAATTATTCTCTACCAAGATATACATGATCTACATGTATTAGCAATTACTTACATCAAATAAACTCTTAGGCAAGCAATGACCATGAAATTATATCCAACTTGTGTTTTTGAAGAGAAGGTGCATTTTTATTGTAAATTTCACATTTTATTTTTCTTTAGTTTTTCATTATTAAATTGATGCAACATAAAGAGGGGAATATTGAAAGAGAGATAGAGCATGAAAAAGATAGAGAAGAGAGATATAAAGGAAAATACAAAGAGAAAAGTAGGAATGAGAGAGGGGGTGAGAAGACATGTGATAGAGGAGACAAAGAGTGCATAGAGAAAAGAAAAAATAGAGAGATGAGTTGATAGTGGAGCAGGACACAAAAATAAAAGATATAAAAGGAAAGAGAGATAGAGAAAGGAGAGATATAATTAGTCTTGATTCAAGATATATTTTATTAAGCCCATTCTCATTCATGTATGAACCATAGATCCAAGGGTTTCAATGACCTTTTACAAGTTCTCTAATTTCTCCAACAACCTTGTGTTAAGCCTATTCTCATTCCAACCATTAGTGCATAGTTTTGAGGTAGTTTTTCAATACCATACCCCAATCCATGGTTGACAGACATGGTTTCTATCTAGGCAGTGACTCCATAGTTTGTGGCTTATTCTTTCCAATGGTTATTAACTTGGAAAACTTCAACCTCCACTCAACACCAATTACTCACTCAATGCTCCAATGACCCCACACTCAGGTTTAGTTTGACATTCTTTTATAATTACACCGAAGGTGTTCCTTATATGAAGTGAACGAACTACTTCTAAAAATCAACGGTTAAAAATTATGGAGAAGGATGCAAGACGATTGAAATGATCTCAACCATCAAATTTCATAAAGTATTCAAAAATATAATATATAATTAAAGAAAAAACAACTACATATGTGGATCATGTAGTGTGATCCAAAACGTTGATGCAAAAACTTCTACACAATCTAATCCAAAAGCAAGATTGAACTACATTCTTATCTAGTCTTAGCTTTAAATTAAGAAAAGATAGGATAAGAATTGTTTTTTCTCTTAAACTTTTTAAACTTAGATTTTTAGATAAATAATAATGGTTTTAATAAATAGATATATTTTTTAAATAATAATAAATCAATAAATTACAAATTGACTTTTTATCTTTTAAATAGGGTTTCATTTTATTTTCACTTTTTAAGTTTGGTGTTACTTATAATTTTAGATATAAAAGTTAGAATTTTACTTTTAACAATTTTAATATAGTTTATATATTTTTAATATTTTATTTGAAATACAGTTTTAGTTTTTAAAATATAATTTATTTAATAATATTTTTTATTTGTTTATATTGAGTTTATGTTAATATTTTTTGTGATATATTAATTATATTTTTTAGATACATATTTTATTAATATTTCAATTATAATAAATTAATAAATTAGTTTTACTTTTTTATTTAATAATTTATTAACCTTTTTTTTAGATTGTAGGAATTAGGTAGCCCCTCCTATAAACTACAATTTTAGGAGAGACTAGACTTTGTGACCTCTTGTTTGCAATAGGATACTTTAGCCAATCAAAATAGGTCCCCCACCCTTAATCATTTAAATTAACTTAATAAGTTTATTATTTATTATTAATTTTTTTAAATTATTATGTTTATTAATATTTAGATTTTGATATATTTTGACTTTTCATTTATTTTATTTTATTTTAGTTTTTAGTTTAGATTAAAGTTTGAAATTTATTATTATTATTTATATCTTTTTATGAAATTACAAATAATAATTAAAAAATATTAGAATTAATTTAATTTATAATTAGTTATCTTATTAAAAAATTAATTATTGTATGGATCAAAAAAAATTATTGTAGAATAATTCTATTTTAGATTTTTGTTATAATTTATATAGTAAAATGAATTTCAAACTTAAAATTAAAATTAAAATTTATAGAGTGAGAGAGAGAGATAGGTAACTTTTGATTTGTCATTTCATGCCAACAATCCAAGGATAGCATGTCCTAAGGAGTTATATGCTTAGGGTTGCATATCATTTGGTTAAGGATGTGATAATTCACCTTTAAAACTTCTTCAATGTGCTCATTGCACACTTCAGAGGAAATTAGGTAGATAAAGAGAGAAAATAAAGAGAGAGAAATAGAGAAATGGCGAGGGATACAAAGAGATAAAAAGGGAGATAGAGATACAAAAATAGAGGTATACATATAAAGGAATAAATATGGAGAGAGGAAGAGACATGAAGAGAGATAAATAAAGAGAGGAAAAGAGAGAAGAGGAGAGACATAGATAGATATAGTCACATAAAGAGAGATAGAGATAGATAGGTAAAGAGAAATAGGAGACAAAAATATATATAGAGGTCGAGAGATCAAGAGATAAAGAGGGAGAGGGGGAGAGAGGAGGGAGATAAATAGGGATAGAAAAAATAGTAAGGGGAGAAAGATAGGGAGAGGGAAACAGATAGGGAGAAGAAATGAGAAAAAGATAGATGGAGGAAGAGAGAAGAGAAGACAAATATATAGAGAAATAGGAGAGAGAGAGGAAGAGAGAGATTGAGAGATAATAAAAAATATAAAGAGAGGGAGACAAAAATATAAATATCTATCTCTCTTTCTATTCCCATATCTCTATGATATCTCCTCATATGTACTTCTCCCTACCTCTCTCTATATATATCTCCCTCTCTCTACCTCTCTCTATATAACTTCCTATCTATATTTTTTTATCCCTCCATCTATCCCTCTCATTTGCTCCCTCTCTTTGTATCCCCCTCTTTCTATCTTTATTTCTCTCTCTCTCTCTCGATTTCCATCTCCATCTCCATCTCCATCTCTATCTTCCTCTCTATCTTCCTCTCTATCTCTATCTCCTTACCTCTCCTTACATCTCTTTCTCTCTTTCCCCTCTATCTTTCCCACCATATATATCTCTTTGTCTCTCCCTCTCTATCCATATATCTCCCTATCACTCTCTTTCTATATTTCTCAACTTCTCTATCCTCCCTCCCTCTCTATCTATTTATATATATATCTCTATCTCTCACATCTCTATCTCTCTCCCTCTTTATTAATTTTCTATATCACCTAAACTTTATCTCTCACTCTTTCCCTCTCTATTTCTATCTTTCAATCTCTCCCTCTTCTTGTCTATTTATAACTCATTATCTCTATCTCTCTTATTTACTCCATCTCTCCCTCCATATCTCCTACTCTATCTGCCTCTCTCTATATATCACTTCCTATATCTTTATATTTCTCTCTCCATCTCCCCCTCTTTCATTGACTCCCTCTTTCTATCTCTATCTCTCCCTCTCCATCTTCCTCTCTCCTTTCATCTATCTATTTATATTTATCCATGTTTATATGTCTTTGTCTTTATCTTTGTCTTTTTCTTTGTCATTGTTTCTCTCTATGAGCTCTATCTTTCCAAATTTATATTTATCTCTATATCTCTCCTTTATATCCCTATTTTCCATCTCCCTCTCCCTATCACTTCCTTTTTCTATATCTCTCTAATTCTCTCTCCTATCTCTATTTCTCTCACTTCATTGACCTTCCTCTTTATCTATTTATACATATCTATCTCTCTCCATATCTCTCTTACTCATGCACACACACTTATCTCTATCTCTATCTCTATCTCTATCTCTATCTCTATCTCTATCTCTAACTCTATCTCTATCTCTATCTATCTCTATCTCTATCTCTATCTCTATCTCTCTATATGTAAATTCTTATATATAAATTTCTCTATCTCTATCTCATTATCTATCCATCTCTCTTTACCCCTACATCTTTCCCTCTCTCTAGCCCTCTCTATATATCAATTCTTAGCTCTATATTTATATTACTATCTCTCCCTCTCTCATTATATCCCTCTCTCCCACTCTCTATATATTTATATCTTTTGGATCTATATCTATCCTTTTGTACTCTCTCTTTATCTCTCCCTTTCTCTCTCCATATCCCTCTCCTCCATCTCCATTTCCATCTCCATCTCTATCTCTAACTTTCTCTTTATGTAATAACTCATTCGAGATTATTACTTAATTAATATAATTGTAAATGACATATGAATATACTCCAAATTAAAAAGACATAACTAGTGGCTAAAGTCAATCATTACACATGTCCATTTAAAATGAGTCAAAGATTTGTATATTCACTTCTAAATTTAAATTACAATATCAAGTTTGACTTGGCTCCTAAGGCCACAAAGTCATTACATTGTACATTTTCCATCAAGTAAATGAATGTATTACATCAAGTTACACCATAGAATATATTAGTCTTGTGAAAAACTAAGGTTAGATTCTTCAACACTTGCCTCCATTGGTGGATGAGAACATGGTTGAAGTGTTTTACCTCCCAACCACAAAGCGTGTGCTTCCCCAAAATTATTCTGACTTGAAGAATGTCTGACCCTGCATAGAAAGTTTAGCAAGAGCACAATCTGCAAGGTGGAATCTGGTTCCTGCCCATACATCAACATGCAATTCTATCTACAAGTTAAAAAGGAAAATGCATGATCTATGCTAGGAATGGTTGAGATTGAAATCACAAAGTTCATTCATACATACATAATGAACTATATTGCTTGGCCAAGCATAATAAATGTGTTGCAACAACAGCAAAAAATAGGTTCCGGTAAAGAAAACCAATACTCTCTAGACTCCATTCCGGCACCCATCCCAGAAGGTAACTTTATACTATACATCTCATAACAGCTATCTACCCTCTAGCAACAACTACCCATAGGTGCTCTATTCAACTAAGGTATCACTATTTTGTTCAAGTATTTAAAATATTCTTTCACAAATGTCTTCAAAAGAAGAAACAAAATACTAAATTATACTCTAAACAAAAAATAGATTTATGATTCATGAAGTAATTCAACAATCAGTCATATCATTCTTATGATTATATCTACTTATCATCTTAAGCATTTTCCTTTTAAAAATATACTAAAAAAAAGAGAAGGTATGTCATAAGTATGTGTATGTACATAGACGAAGACTATGTGCATAGACATATATGTGCCTACTTATGTTTAAAATTTGTGCATACATTGTGAAATAATTATAAAATTAAAATTTGCAATCTTAAAATAGTATTCCCTTGACATTTCTTATGAAAAATAAATGATTAGAACAAGTCTATGATAACAGTTTCACACATACTATTATTGCATTCTCACGACTGTGTTTCTCTAGAACATTGTTGTTCACATAAGATCATTCATTGTTTTAAACAGAACGATTATTGTTTCCTACAAAACAGTCATAAAACAAGTTGTTTACATATGAATATTCATTGTTTAAGAAAAAAAAATAATGTTTCCTACTAAACAATTGTAAATCTATTTGTTTACATGTGTACATTCATGGTTTGAACAGAACAAGTATTATTTCCTAATAAATAGATATAAAGCAAGTTGTTCACATATGTACATTCATGGTTTGAACAGAACAAGTATTGTTTCCTACTAAACAGTTATAAAGTAAGTTGTTCACATATTTGCATTCATTGTTTGAATAGGACGAGTATTATTTCTTACTAAACAATTATTAAGCAAGCTTTTTTGAGCTATAAAGATAAATTTTTAACAAAACATAGTTGTTTGCAAAATAATATCCATTGTTTACATCAACATAATACTGTTTCAAACTAAACAATTACATCTAAAGATAAATATTATTGTTTTCTTTGTTTGTTGTCCACAAGCTATTTACATGCTAAATGATCACTTTACAAGTAAATATTCACTGTTTTAAAACAGAACGGGTTTTCCACAAAGTTCTGAGAATAAAAAACCAAATAGCCCAGCTTCATACAAAGGACAAAATGTTTATTATTCAGATCTTGAACACTTTCATCACTCAAAATTTGATGAGCAACTTTAATATTATAAAGAAAAATAATTTCAATATGTTTGTCAAAGAAATTCTTGAGCAAATATGTTTCAATCTAAGAAGGCATAGAAGTTTCAAGTTCAAACAATACTCTTGCCTATCCTGTCTACAACAAACAAACAAAGGTTGCTCTAGATTTGACCAAATCACAATGGTTGGGTTCTTTCTTTCTTAGCATCAAAGTTATATTCAAAATTTCCCTTATGGGCTTACTCTTTTATCCCATGCATACATAGCTATTTACAACATGCAGACTTATGTATGTACCATTTTGACATTATGGAAATCAACCCATCAATCTTCTAGATCGACCCAAGCAAGCTAGTGGGTCTCAAGCTTAAATTCATACCATCGTTCATGTTGAACGAAGTTGGCTCACTCAATAATATTAGCATACATGCATATACAATACTCTAAAACATTCGAATATGCCCTTTTTAATAACAAGCATGGATAAAATAAGAGAAAATATAGAAAAACAAAGAGTTCATACCCTCCCACAAGATCATATTTGATCCCTTACAAAGATCAATTCTTACAAATGACATAGTTATACAGAACAAATTTCATAGCCTTCTCAAGGATTAACAAATTTATCTTGTATATTAGAGATGATGGTCGAGCCCATAAGGCTTCGAGCCTCGGTCTAACCTTGCTCATAGCCGCAAAGGTTTAAAATATATTATAATTTACAACTAGCAGGTTGTAGGCAATGCTATTACCACATGGTGGGTTGGCAACCTTAACACATTCGGCCCAAGGCCGATACATTTCATAGATAGCGACCACACATTATACTGCACTATGAAATCATATGGTGAAAAGAAATTTTATTTCTTGCTTGATTCAATAATAGCATTAAAGCTAATGTTTATGCAAAGAGAGGGAATCGATTTACCTCCAATCAAACTTTTGGTGGTTTTTTCCTCAGATATTTCCCTGTTTGAGTTTGTCCTCTACTTTTTCCTTTCGAAACCCCCAATTCATTCCTTTCCTTCTCTGCTTTTTCATGCAGTTATTCCTCCAAAAGGATGGACACAATACACTATCTTTGCATGCTTTTCTGGTGATGGCATTACTACCATGCCGCTAGCCACCTTTGAATTTTTTACTATTGACATTAAAGCAGTGGCAGTCCACGTCCTTAGTGGATTTTCCTTATGATATCTTCTTCCTTTCAAACAAACCAATTTAGAATATATCAGTTATCAACTTGAATTCGATATAAATTTGAATATGTATGTATGTTTATATGTATATGTATGTATATATATATGTAATATATACATATATATATATCTATATGTATTTAAATATGATTTTATTCGCATTTACCATGTATTTGAATAATGTATATATCTATATATATATTTATATATATATATGTATGTGTTTGATTTACATACACGTATATATATGTATATATATATGTATATATATATTTATATTTATATATGCATTCATATACAAGTTTCTTTTTTTGGAATGGCTTTTAGGTTCCATACACTGTCATTTAAAATAAGGAACTAGAATTTTCATTTCAAGCATCTTTATATATATATATATATATTTCTACACTAAAGAAAAGAATTTTCTTTACAATGTTCGCTTTCGTTTCCTTCAAATCACAAAGTTTGAATAGACAATTTATTCTAAAATTCATTCATTTTCAAGCACTGAAACAATTCAAACTAGGAAAAAAAATTTATCTTATATATTCAAATTAGTTCAAATGCAAGTCATTGTGGTGTGTGCACCTAGATTCCAATTGGCTTATCGTTCAATCTGGCTAAACAATCCTACTTCAACCATGTTCTCGTCCTTCAACCTATCACCCTGCAATTGCACACATTGCACTTGCAAATTGATTAGTAATGTTCAATTCTTGGTAACATATAAAATAAATTTTCAAAAGTTCACAAAGTCAATATTAGTCAACTTCTTTCATTCAATTTTTGAATATTCTAGAATCTCCATTTAATTTTTAACTGAATTTCCTCAATAATTCGATTTACCATATTATGATAAATATGCAATAAAGTTGGGTTATGACATCCTTCCCCTCTTGGAAGAGACATCGTCTCGATGTCTAGTAAGTCGAATAAAAGAACATCATATCAAATTTTGAACATTCATGGGGTGATCCCACAATACTGGTTTACAATTTTTGGGCAAACTGGACACTGAACTGATTTTTTTTAGCTAAATCTTCACTTTCAGGCTCCTATAGCGGCTAAACCATGAGGAATTTGAAGATGATTCAAACTAGTGATTTGTGATGTTTTTTCTATAGATTCTAAATTTTTATTTTTTTTTTTAAATGGAATCAGATTGCACTTATTTTTCCATATCCTTTGAAAACTATCTTCTTTTTTTTAAAATAGCATTTGTAAGGAGTGACGCTCACCGTATACAACATAAAAAAATTTATATGAAGGATAAAATTATAATTTTTTCGAATTTAGATTTGTAACTATGATATCTAACTGGTTCATTTGGTTTCATAGTGTTTTATTAAATATTTTTTCTTTAATCAAGTTTCGAAGTCAAGCCAATTACAATTCAAACATAGGTGGACCATATACAACATAACGTTTTTTGTATGTATCAAAATTCAAAAAAAAAATTAATGGATCAAGGACATCAATACCTAGCTTGAACATATTTTTCAAAATTTTATTTTGATAATCTTTAATTTTTCCACATGTGTAGAATAGAGAGCTTGATTTTTGGTGAAAAACCTATATTTCATAAAACTAAAAAAACACATACATAATAAAACCAAAACATATTAAAATTATAGTCGTTAGATAGCTCGTTCCGAGGACTACCTAATTCCAGTTGGGTCTGTGAAGTCTCCGCCATTTTTATCTTCAACCTGAGCTCCGAAGTGCAAAAAAATTATTTATTTGTGACAGTGAGCAGGAATCAAGGAAAAGGGGGGTTCGCTCGAACCCTAGTTTGAGCGAACCCCCCTTCAAAAAGGGGTTTTCACTTGTTTTTTGGCAGGATGCATTAAATGGGTTCACTTGATCTAGGTTTGGTCGAACCCTCTTTTGGTTCATTCGAACCCCAAGAATGAATTTTTTTGGCATAGGGTCATTTTTTGCAAGTTTTCCTTCCTCATGCGAATTGTAAACCACTTTTGTGGGTTTACCCCATGTCTATTTCAACATCTCATCAAAAATATATGTCTATTTCAACATCTCATCAAAAATATATGTCTATTTCAACATCACATAAAAAATATACTTCAATTTCAACATCACATCAAAAATATGTCTATTTCAACATCACATCAAAAATATATATCCATTTCAACATCACATCAAAAATATATGTCTATTTAAACATCACATCAAAAATATATGTACATTTCAACATCACATCAAAACTATATGTCTATTTCAACATCAAAAATTTTAAAGTATGAAATATCATAGTATCTCAATCCAAAAATTTAAAAAAAGATTATTGAGTTTCTTTTTCAAGAAAGAAAATATGGAAAGGATCATTCTATTTATTTTGCATCCTCCCAAGTAGCATTGTCCCTTGAGTACTAGTCCCATTGGACCTTAAAGTAAGCAATATCTCTGCTCTACAACTTAACGTTGCATCTATCCAAGATTCTAATGGGCTCCACTAGCACCACTCCTAGATCTTGTACCTGCAAGGATTATCAATCAAGTACATGAGTCACATAAAGATGATATGGTTTAAGCAAAGAAACATAAAACACATTATGAAGTCAAGCCAAAGCAAGTGACAAAGCTAGTCTATAGTCTTCAAATGGTCCCACATATCTTGGGGCCAAATTGGAAGACTTTCCAAAAGCAATAGATCTTTTATGAGGTTTAACTCTCAAGAAAGCTTTGTCCCCTATTGCGAATAGTCTAACATTTCAGTTCTTGTCGACATAACTCTTTTATCAATCTTCCACCTCTTTCAATCTTCTCTTAATGACCCTCATTTGTTCTTCCATTTCCTTAAGCATTCCAGGTCCTACTATGATCCTATCCTCCAATATATCCCAACTGATGGGGGTACGACACTTCCGCCCATACAAGGCTTCAAATGGTGGCATGCCTAAGGATATATGATAGGAGTTGTTGTAAACAAATTCTAACAAAGGAAAATATTCTTACCACCTATATTGTTGGTCCATACAATACACTTAGAGGAGGTCTTCGACTACCTAATTCACCCTCTTTGCCTGCCTGTCGGTCTGGGGATGATAAGCCGAGCTGAAATTCAATTTGGTTCCCAATTCCGCATTCAAGGTCATCCAAAACCTTTAGGTCATTCGTGTGTCCCTATCAAAAATTATAGTCTCTAGCACTCCATGTAAGTAGAAGATCTCTTGAAAAAATTTCTTAGCTAGAGTCAATGATCCATCCTTAAGGTTTCCCGAAATTAAGTGCACAACCTTATTCAACTTATCAATCACGACCAAGATAACATCATGCTTATTCTTGCTCAATGGAAACCCCTGTACAAAATCCATACTGATCACCTGCCATTTATACTCAGGTATGTCATGAGGATACAATAACCCGACTGGGTGTGCATGCTCAGCCTTGACTCATTAGCACTCCAAGCATTTGGCTATGTACTCCACTACATCCTTCTTGATTTTAAGCCAAAAGTATAGAGTCTTCAACTTCGCAATCATCTTGGATACTCCGAGATATCTTGAATAAAGTGCATTTTGAACTTCTTCTAAAATCAACTTTCTCAGCTCTCCAGAGTTAGGAATATACATCCTTCTCTGGGTATGTGCAGGATCATGATGGACCAAAAAGTGGCAATGAGAAAAAATCACATTTTGAATCAATTCAAAAACGCGGAAATGGCCTAGTTGACTTTTTTAGGTTCAGGTGTCAGTACTTCTACCTGAACCAAAAACCAAAGGTAGTTTCCACAAATCGGATATCCGATCCAAATCGGATATCCGATTTGTGGAAGCTGTATATAAAAAAACAGCTGACTCTTTAATTTCATTTTTCACAGTTTGACGCAGGCGCAAGAGGTGAAATCCAAATCCGATATCTATTCTGATCCGATATCCGATTTGAAAGGTATGTATTTTGTTTTTTCGATCTTGTAATCGATTTTTCAATAGATTTTGTTAAGTTTAAGTAGGTTTTATGAAAAAAAATTCAAAAATACGGTTTTGTATTGATTTTTTTTAAAAACTAGAGTTTACATTGATTTTTTATTAAAACTTAATGTTTTGAAATGGATCTTGATTAAAAATTAGTGTTGTTGATGTATTTTTATCAAAAATAAGAGTTTGTTATTGATTTTTGTGAAAAAGTATGGTTTTTTTGGGATTTTTATTAAAAACTAGGGTTTTCTTACAATAATTTTATTTATATTGTGTAATTTCAATTAGTTTAATTAGTTTTTAACTTTAATCAGGTATTATGGCTGAGAATGCAAATCCAAAAATGCCAAATTCTCCACCACCTCCACAGCCAAATGCTCCACCACCTCTGCATCCACCAATTGAAGACTTAATTGGTGAAAAATTGGGGCAATTGAGGGGCATTTGTGAAATTTATCAGACAATACCTCGATTGAGAGATATGACAAACATATTGAAAGAAATAATTAAAAATATAGAAACCCTCTCCACCCAACATAATTCCTTTTATTTGTGGCGAGAAGACATGAGGGAGTATTATCGATGTGGATTGTCTTACGATGATGTGAAAGATCTCCAAATAACCAAAGCCCAAATAGCCTCTTTATTCATTGACCCCCGCATCAGTTTTCCAGTGAATGTTAATAGAACAAAACTTTCCATAAAATGGTGCATACATAGGAACATTGTAGCTAACTTTTGGGATCGTTGGTGTATGGTTTTTGATAAACCACCAAACAATAATTCTGACATACCATTTTACT
Source organism: Sequoiadendron giganteum (assembly GCA_007115665.2). Classification (NCBI taxonomy): domain Eukaryota; kingdom Viridiplantae; phylum Streptophyta; class Pinopsida; order Cupressales; family Cupressaceae; genus Sequoiadendron; species Sequoiadendron giganteum. The sequence goes on along the minus strand of CM021105.1, from coordinate 370,078,935 downwards.
TTATTAAAAAATTATATGCTGAGTTTGTGTTAGGGCATCATGTCAATTACTTTGACATTAAACCCTTCTAGGGCGTCGGTGGAGGTATGCCCCAGGATAGACTAGGGGCAGTTAGAGTAGTCCTGCGCCCAAATGTTCCCCTTCCTTCCCCTCCTCCCCTTCCTCCACCACCTCCAATATATCACCCAGAGATTATCGAGGATGCATCCACATAGACTATTCAGGCTATTCACTCTTTGAGTGGTCATTTGGTTTCGCATGCTTCTATAGTAGCTCAGCCACATTTTGGTTATGTTGGCAAAAGCTCGAGTGCTGCTGCATCATCCTCCTCAAGTCCACATATTTGTGTGCCACATGCTTGCACTATGTGCTGCTAGATATGCTTGGGTCCTCCTGTACAGCCTACCGAGCATCCCTTGGACACTTCTGATTATGACCTTCATGATATAGACATTATAGATCAGTCGCAGGGGAGTGAAGCGCACCCTATAGAGTCCTCTCCTGCTAGAGAGGGACATGCTGGAATAGTGACACAGGTAAGATTTAAGTTGTAATTTCATAACTTGAATTTGTTTTTAAATGAATATTAATAAGAGATAGTATCAAGTACTAATATTTATTTACATGGTCTATTTAACAGTTGATGTCTGAGGAGGAGCTCGCACGGGTGACTGATAGCACCCTTAGGGCCATTTCATTTGGCTTGGACACACACGCAGTATATATTTTCGCTCTCACTCGTTTACATTTTATATTATATACTTTCTTGTCATTAATGAAATTATATAATAGCTTATATGTTTATCTTGTTTTCCTCCTATAGGAAATACCCAGTGTGAGTGAGGTGCAGCCTCGTCTAGACTATGGAGGTGCAAATCTAGATAAGGGGAAGGTAATTGAACTCAAATTGGATTGAATTAAGATTTTTAAGATCTTATATTGATTATACATACATCGACATAGATTGGTAGTTTCATATGTACTTGTCAATTTTATTTACAGGCAATTATGAGCTTTACAGATATGTTGACAAGGGACACACCGCCTAGAGGTGTAGTTATTGGAACACCTCAAAGAGTAGGTGTTGAAACCCATCAAAGAGGAGGTGTCAAAACACCTGAAGGAGATAAAGAAAAAGATCAACCTAAAGAGGTACATGTGCTTATTTTATTTTGTGTTTGGTAAATAAGTTCTTATTACCAATAATCATATGCTAACTTGGATCAATTTTATGTTTTTGTTCACATATATAGATTGGAATTTCAAAATTTAATTTGGTATATTCTAGGACTCCTAACCCTTTGAAGAGACGTATATTTTAGGTAATCAAGATTTCAATTTTAGATCTCAATTAAAATTCAATGTATATTGATTTTGATGTTAATTATTCGATTTTAAATTATATAGTATAACTAATCTCAATTGTGGTTTGAATTTTTCTTGTGCAGCTACCTTCAGAGCCAATGAGTGCTTCAAAGAGGCTCCATTTTGATGATCCACCAGTAGTTTAGGATGAGATAGACATTTTGGCATGTAAATTTTGAATACATATTGAGATGGCATATGCCACATTTTGTAAAACTTTGTTTGAGTTGGCGTCGATGCCATTTTTGTATATGGACATACACTTGATTATTGGATAATTTGATATATAGAAGTTGACAATCGAAATTTAATTTGTTCCTCATGTGCATGATTAAACTCTTTGAAAATTTTATCTTGAGCAATGGTTAAATATCAATGTACAATAGCTTAAAACTGAATGGTTATATTATGTAGTTTATATTTATATCACTGATTACATTGCATTACACATCTTTCAAACTCAAATCATTAATTCACATTGCATAACTAACAACTAGATGTTCATAGATGGAAAAATTTTAATTACAATATAGTTCTAACAAAGTCAACCTAAGCAGTTATACAATTACTTCACATTGCATAACTAAAAACTATGAGCAGTTGTCAATTGCATTTGTTTGTCATTGAATTCTATGAGACCAAATTTCTTTGAAGTTTTTTTTCAAATAGTCCACTGCCTTGTCTATGCTACCACATTTTTCATACATGATAGCGATCACATTAATTTATAATAAATTAAATGATAGCCTATGGCTATTTAATGTATACTCATTTTATTTAAATGGATGAGGCTGACTGAAAGGGTAGGGTTGGATGGAACAATCATTGTTCCATGCTCTAGGTCTTGCTTGCAAGATCTCCTTGGTGTCTTACTTCATCACCTTAACCTTTAGGACCTTCTTCATGTTTAGGTACCCCTAGTTCTCCTAGCCAACCCCACTACCATCACAAATCAACCTACCAATTCAATCTTGGTGCAATGTCTCTAACTCTTCCTTAGCCCTTAATCTACCCTAAAGACTAACATTCTCCAAGAACTAAAGCCCTTAATCTACCCTTAATCAGTAAAATGAGTTCCAAAACTCATTAAGCCTTTCCACTCCTTATCCTCCTGATCACTCCTGATCAAGACATGTTCCTAAGCCTCTAACTATATCTCAATGGTCAACATGACCTTCAAGGTAACACATCAAAAACAAAAATTCATCCTAGACTTCCTAATTGCCTAGTGTTTTCTAGGTGCTCCTGCACCACCGACCTTCCTTGATATTATTTTGTAATTTATTATTTTCAAGAGAAGACGACCTCCTTGAAGAGTCACCTTCTTTTGTATAAATACGAGGTGATGTTTGTTCATTTCCTCAATCAAGTTCATTCAACATAATTTGCAATCCAAGCAAACGTTTGCACTTGAGCAGCAACGCTTCATCTTGCAGCAGTAGGCCGATTTCAAGGTGAAGCATATTTGATTGTATCTTTGCATCTATGAGAGGTGCTATTATTCATTGTATCAAATTCAGCCATGAGCTGGGCCTGAGTTGTAAGCAAAATTCTTGTTGTGTTTATTGTCTTATGTGTTTCATTTTTTGAGTGCTTTCAGTTGTATTATCTGATCTTTAAGTTGAAATGGTCATATTGTTGATGACAAAGATTTGACCATGTTGGCTCTTAATGGTCTTCCTTCATCTTGGGAGTCTTACATTCAAGGAATCGATGTGAGATCAAAATTTCCCAAGTTTGATTGGTTGAGGGCTTACTGTATTCAAGGGGATTCAAGGTTGGTTGCGATAGGTATTCCGCTTAATCCTCGAAGAAGGAAGGAAAAGGAGGAAAGAAAAGATGCTTCAAGAGGAATGGAGATAAATGGTCAGATGGTGCTCCTGCATTTAAAAAGAAGTGGGACCTCTATCGTGTTTACTAGGATACGATTTGCTCAAAGTCAGTCAACTTTCATTCTTGAACTCGTACGACCCAACGGACTATTCCAACACATCCGGATGGGTACGTTTACGCTAGGTATGGTTCTCTCTTGCACCCAAATACGTCGAATCGCTCTGAGCTGCATCGGAGTGGCATTTTCCCTTAAGAGTCCAAAGTGCTAAAAGGCAGCAAACTTTGATGAACTATTTCTTGGAAACCGTGATGCTTACAGACTCTTCGTCTGAGGATAGGGGATCATGTTGAGACCATCTACAATAACCTCTCTTGGTTTTTTCTATCTCGAAGGCGTTTTCCCGTGGTGATGAGTTTTCAGTTGAGGGAAAAGTTGCCAAATGCAAGTAGTGTAAAGTTTCAAAGTGGTGCAACTTTCATTCTCAAACTCGTACGACCCAACGGACTATTCCAACACATCCGGATGGGTACGTTTAAGCTAGGTATGGTTCTCTTTTGCACCCAAATACGTCGAATCGCTCCGAGCTGCATCGGAGCGGCATTTTCCCTTAAGAGTCCAAAGTGCTAATGTCAATTACATGGAAAATGAAAGTCCTAGCTCTTGCCCAATCAACTTGAATCAATTACATGGAAAATGAAATTCACAATGAACATTTTACTTTTTTTTTTTTCAAAAAAGTGGCAAGCCACTGTAATTTGTTATATATAAATAGGAGATATTACAAAACCTGGTTCAAACAAGCATACCAACAGGAAAGAACCAGGAAGAAAACGTTCGGTTGTAGCTCGATTAAGTACAATGGCAGACATTTGAACCATATTTCAAAAAACATCACAATATATAGATTATTCCTATACACAGTTACGACCTTTTTACATTGTTTCACATTTCAAAATTCAATTTTTACAAAATTTGCCTATTTGAGGAGTTCAAGGCACAATCTTCCACAAGAGTAGTATGTTGTCATTTTCGAGTGACAAGCACCTGTACAAACCATCAAGTTAGTAGTTAAACTACATACAATAGAAAATATGCTTGGAATAACCAATCGATATTATTGTAATTTGTCACATACCTCTCTGAAAGGATCAGAGTTGCCTATTGTTGCAGCAGGTCCATGAGCAATCATGCCAGGAATATTGCAAAATTTGTCAAATGATAAATCTATATTGTAACAACAAAAAATATGCTTAGACTAACAAATCCATATTAATCTAAACATACTGAATGATGATGAATTGGTAATGCAAACTATAAAAGATGCTTTGAATAACCAATCTATATTAAAGTAATATGTCGCATGCCTCTTTGAAAGGATCAGAGTTGGCTATTGTTGCAGAAGGTCCATGATCAATCGTGCCAAGAATATCGCAAATTTTTTCAAATGATATATCTATATTGTCACAACAAAAAAGAGGCTTAAGCATTGTACTTTCCATTCTTGAATATGCTATTCAAGTGTGCCTGAAGGGTCATCTGTTTGCTTAAGAGTATCCAATATTGCTTCATGATCAGCATTACTAAGTGTCCATAGTTGTTTTTTCTTTGGTTTGGCATGATGCTTCAACAACTTAACATTTGTTGCTATAACAAGGTGTGAATACATGAGAATGGTTTTGTGTTTCTCGTAGTCTTCAAATGCAGGTATGCCATTCTTTCTAATCATGTATGTTCGCAACCAAGTTCCTGCAACCACAACTGAACCTATAGGATACACAAACCCATCATCATCTTCCATCGATTGTGTTAGCTTGTGCTTTACCCGCACACATCGAGCCAGCCAATATTCTGATCTCTTTTCATTCCCCTGCGGTGCAACAACTACAAAAACATGTCCTGGATGTAGTAGATCTGAAAGCTGGTCGTAATCAAGTGAACTTTCCATTGTGTAATTTGTCATGGATATAGTTTGAGATAAAGGAGTTAGATACTGTGGAACCCATGTATCCACCCACTCACTTGACTCGCATTGATCCCACTCGCACTGAATACAACTCTGACAAAAACAAGCCAACTGTCATGTCCAAATGGTCCATGTGCTTGCATTTGAGCTTCGAAACAAATGCATCTTTGAAGAATCTTTGATTGTATGACAATCCAATCTGCCTCCCATTGTACCCTCCTCAACCAAACAAAGGAATTTGTGCACTGTTGAATCAAGAGTCCCTCCTTGTGACAATGCTGAACTACACCAATCAACAATAGAACGTGCATCACTGAATTTTGCTCCTGAAATATTCAATTGCTCCTTAACTAGAGCTCTTTTTACACATGCACCTGCTCCATCATGCTCCCCTTTCCCATGCCCAGCTTCAAAAAAACTCCAAATATTAGGTACACCTCTCTCTACATGCATTCTACTCAACCAATAAAACATATGAGCATTCTTGAATTGACCTGTACAGTTATCTAACCAAATGAGATGTCGGCCCAGTGTTATATCATGCTCCTGCAAGAACTCAAAAAAATTCTTGAAACAATGTTGGACATACTCAGACGAGTGAGATCTATCATCACTCATATAAAAATGATACTCTCTGATTATCTTTCGATCCTCCTTGATTATCTTTCGATCCTCCTCTGTACTATCAGGTGCATGTCTAAACGTTATGTGGACAAAAATAGCAATCTGAATGGAATTGTAATACTGAGATTGTACCTCGTTTTGTGGTTGCAATGTGTAGTTTTCAGAAAAATCAACCACTGATATAATAGTGCCAATCGGAAAAGAGTCCTTACATATCCTGAATTGTTGATCCAACCACTGAGACCTATGACTATGCCTTGCATATTTGTAGAAAAGATTGTCCTTAAAATCTGAAATAAAATCAGCAACACTGCATTCTTTTGTAACCAACTCGCATCTAGAACCTTCACCTCCACTCTGCAAAGTATATTTGACTATCTCATATCTCTTTTTCTCAACAAGATTCTTTCCAAATTCATGTTCCGAACCCTCATGAAAACATTGAACAAACTTTGACAAGCCACCACATTGTGAGCACTTAGCATTTAAACAATCATTTCTAGAAAAAGGAACCATCATCCCTAGAACATAAAAATAGATCTAGCAAGTCCCTTGATGATTTTGGAAGATGCATTGCACCACACTCCTACAACATTTCATTAGTGTACAAAGTAGAACGGACATAGCATAATAGTTCATGGTACATTGAAAACTCCACATGGTATTTTTTCCAATAGACTTGAGAGCATTAAAAATATTTTTGACAATAATAGAATTTTTTTTGGCCCTCTTGTTTAGATGAATCTTCAATTTGGCTAGCAAAGGTCTCATCTTTTGCATCTTTAGCAATTGTACAAAAATTTGGCATTGCTCGATCAATGTCTTATCGCTAAAATATTGGTTGAAAAGTATTCTAGCCCACAACCGAATAGTTCGTGTTGACCTCTTGCCTTCAAAATTGTTTATAATGTTATCATCAATTTCAACTAACCATTTAGGGGTCCTTGAAGGTCTTGAATTTGGAATACCTCTTTCTTCCACACAAGGTTCTTCATTTCTCATGTAATCTGGTGAAACATAATTTACACTTGCTTCAATATTATGTTCAACATCTTCATTTCCAACATTTTCACCTTGAACATTTTCAATATCAATTTGAACAATTTCATTCCCAATTTCAATATCATGTTCAACATCTTCAATTCCAACATTTTCATTATCAATTTCAAAATTTTCATTCCCAATTTCAATATAATGTTCAACATCTTCAATTCCAATATTTTCACCTTGAAAATTTTCAATATCAATTTGAACATTTTCATTCCCAATTTCAATATCATGTTCTACATTTTCACTATGAACATATTCAATTTCCTCTTCACTTGAAAGACCATAGGGCTCAAGTTCACCAATATTTAACATACCTTGTCTTTTCTTTCTATGACCTTCTCTATCTCTTTGTCTATATCCTTCAATTTGTTCTTTTGTCAGCTTTCTCTTACATTTTTGCTTCCGATGACTGTTGCTCCCCATTATACCAAATAAAAGATGCTAAAAATCATTATGTATGACAAATTTGAGTACAAGAATCTCCTAAAAGTTCATCTTTGTCTCTTCATGTCTAAAACCGATCGTTTGTCGCCTGCAAAGTGCTGCAAACAGAATGCAAGGTCCGTTGGAATGCACAAAAATGGCCCACATGGGGTTTTTCTATGGCCCACAAATCGGATATCTGATTTGAATCGGATATCTGATTTGTAAAACATGTTCTGCAATGGTAAGATTTAACCTATGCACAATGGAGTTTCACAAATCAGATATCCGATTTGTACACACATAGCCCAGAGGGAGAGGGAGAGGGAGAGGGAGAAAGAGAGAGAGAGAGAGATTGACTGAGAGACTTGAGAGAGATAGAGGTGGAGAGAGCGAGAGGGAAAGAAATAATAGTTAAATATTTTATAAATTGGTAATATATATATTTAATTATTTATGGATTAACTAAAATATTGAAATAATATTTAAATATTATACATTTAATAATATATTATATATTAAATACATAATTCGGTAAGAGATTACCATAAATTGTATATTAAATATATTACATTATAAACTTTATTGGATATTATATATATTAAATTATAAATTTAATTGCATTTTTAAATAATATATTAAAGATTGTATAAATTGTTTTAAAACTGATCTAAAAGATATCATATATCGAATTCAAATCCAATATCGGATTAAAATCGGATATCCGATTTGAATTGAATATCCGATATTCTGACACAAAATTTAATGCCTTGGAATTAGGCTCGGGATTTGATTCGGACCTGCCAATCCTAAAAGTCAACACGTAAAACGTGTTTAACAACTTACCTTGTTTTTCCAGACTTCACCCATGTGGCTAACGACTTATATTTTACCTAAAATTGATAAAACGAAAAGGGTTTGTAAAGGAGCTTCTCAGCTTTCTACCAGTATAAATTATATTTTCTATAGAATCTAATAAATAATAATTATTTTTTTTATTAGAATTACAACTAAAGTGCTGATTGATAGTCTGATAGAAAAACATCTATAACTTTCAAACGGTATCACATTTTTTGAATCCAAAACATGTGTCACATTCTATGCTTTCCATACTATAGGATTTTTTTTTTTAAATGAATTCCATTAAGTTTTGACCAAGTTAAGGTGGTCAAACATACGAGTTTTAATATTTTTAAAAATTTGTAATAACAAATTCATAATTAATTATTTATTTGAAAAAAAATTACAAAAAAATATGCATCACATCCGGACATGAGTCCTCTACTTATATCTAAAATTTTATAAAAAAATATTATGATTTTATTATGGTTAGGGTGGTCAGACAGACACCTACTTTTTATTTTTTCCTTGAAATTTTAGTACTACTGCATTGAAATTTCAAATTTTCACCAAATAGATTTTCTTTTTACAAAAATTAACCTAGTAGTTTAGAAACTAGATTCAATTTTCCACAGATTCTATTCTTACATATTTTTGAAATAATATAGATAACTTATTCAATTTTTTATGTCAAGTTGCCCAACTCTGATTTTCTGAATTTTCATTGCCACTTAAGGACCTGTTTTTTCCATGATGATCCTGCACATACCCCTCTGATATCTCAAAATACCATCTGGTTTGATCTCATACCCATTGAACCGATGATCCAAAGGATTTTCTGCTAGGGCGCTCTTCACTCTCTCATAATGCTCGTCCCTTGGTAGATTCTGAATTACTTGTTGTCTTAGGTTAGACCTTGTTGAGATCATAGTTGTCATATGTCTTTGTCTACTAAGATTATCAACCACTCTATTCTCTTTCCCTTTTATATATTCAATTCCAAAGTCATACTCGCTAAGGAATTTCAACCACCTTCTTTTCCACGCATTAAGGTTTGCCTGATTAAATATGTATATCAACCCCAAGTAGTCTATTTTGAGTTCAAATGGATTTCCCAAAAGATAATTCCTCCACATCTATAAGGCATGAACTATGGTCACCAATTCTAAATCATGAGGCATGTAGTTCACTTTGTGCCACTTGAGCTTCCTTGATTCATATGCTACCACTTGCATGTCTTGCATTAATACTACTCCCAATCCCTCTCCAAAGGTATTTGTGATTACGAAGAATCTCCTATTAGAATCAAGGGTAGTCAGTACTAGTGTTTTCATGAGCCTCTCCTTCAGGAATTGGAATGCTTGCTCGCATTTCTCGGTCCATTCAAACTGTGTTCCCTTCCTTTGGAGTGAGGTAATTGGAGATGCAATCTAGGAGAACCCTTGCACAAACTTCCTATAGTATCTTATGAGGCCCATGAAACTATGAAATTTCTTCACATTTTGAGGCACTGGCCATTCCACAATTGCCTTGATCTTCTCAGGGTCTACAAAGACTCCTTCCACTAAAATGATATGGCCCAAATAGTGCACTATGTCTTGATAGAATGAACACTTGGACAGATTTCCAAAGAGTTTCCTTTCTCAGTCGCTGAAAAACTATCCTCAAATGTCTATCATGCTCTTTGAAAATCTTTGAGTAGACTAGAATATCATCAATTAAAATTAGAACAAAGTCATCAAAGTAATCTCCGAATTTACACTATTCATGAGGTTCATAAAGGTTGGTGGTGCATTAGCTAAACTAAAAGGTACCACTATGAACTCGTAATGTCTATATTGAGTTCTAAATGCAATCTTTAGAATATCTTCCTCCTTAATCCTCAACTAATGGTACCATGACCTGAGATCAATCTTGGAGAACATCACCGCTCCCTTCATTTGATCAAACAACTCATCAATCCTTGGGAGTGGATATCGGTTCTTGATGGTAACCTTTTTCAACATCCGGTAATCTATACATAGATGCAACGTTCTATCCTTCTTTTTCATAAAAATAATCAGCACTCCCCAAGGTGACACACCGGGTCTTATTAGTCCCTTATCCAGCAATTCCATTAGCTGGGCCTTCAACTCATAGATTTTTGTGGTGGTCATCCTATAAGGTTCCTTGGATTGAGGCTCAGCTCTTGGAACTAGGTCGATAGAAAAAATGAATTCCCACTTCAAAGGAAATTATGTAAGTTCATCAAGGAATACATCTTAGAACTCCTTGAGAATGGGGTAGTCATCTAAATATGGCTCCTTGTTTTCAAGATTACGAACATGCACTACATAAATTGCACACCCCTTTTGACAAGCCTTCTTGAGCTACATCGCAAACATTTGTCTAAGCTCTAAGGGTCTCTACATTCCACAAACCTCAATTGGGTTTCCATAATCATCTAGACAGTTGACCACCTTACCCTCATAGTTCACTAAAGACTTATCCTCAATTAACCAATTTATTCCTAAAAACACATCATATGAGCCTAAGGGTGCCACATACAGGTTGACCTGAGTTTGAAAGGTTGGAAGCTCTAACTCACTGCAAAAGAGATAGTTATCTACTGCCCGCTCTGCTCGATTACCATACTAGACTATCCATAAACTTTCCATGTATCCAGGTCTAATGGGTATCTTAGATATTATTCTAGGATCTATAAAACATTTAGTAGCTCCAGTATTAATTAAGATAGAGATAGATTGGTCATAGAGCTTACTCGTTAGCTGAATTGGCAAAGCTTGATACTCTGCTTGTCTGTTATCCACTGTAGTGAGGATTTGGTGATTTTGTTGATAGCTTCCTTCCTTTCGTGACTTAGACCACTGAAAATTTGAGGCATAATGGTCACCTGCACAAGTATAACATCCATCATGCGGCCCTTTGTGACCTCCTAGCTTGTCCTCTCTAAAGCCCTTCTGCTTATGGTCATTTTTTCCCTTGCCTTTATTTTCTTTCTTTTTCTTTCCACCATTACCATCTTTACCCTTCTCCTGTGACTCACTTCCCCTCTTGAGATTGTGGATCCGATGGCTATTGTCTCCTTTATGAAATTTCTTCTTCCCATACCAAGACTTAGAATTTGAATCGCTGCGAAGATTGGATAACTATTGCAGCTTTTGTTCCTATTTGGTAGCTTTTTGGAAGACTTCTTTCATGGTTTGAGGTTCGTGCATATCCACTTCAGCTCCTATGTGAGGTCTGATTCCCATTATAAATTTTTAGATACGAAACCGTTCATCCCCCTAATATTGAGGCACATACTTCAACAGGTTGGTGAAATTTTCCCAATACTGAATCACAGTCATATATCCCTGGGTTAAGTTCTAAAATTTCATTACTTTCTTGTCAAAGAAAATTTGTGGTAACCATCTCTTCCTAGAAGCTTGGAGGAATATTTCCCAAGTGATCTTAATAGGTTTTAGGTTTTGTTCTAACTTCTCATTATCCCACCAAGTCGATGCTTCACCTGAGAGTTGATATGTAGCCCATGCCACCTTAGTCTGTTCAAAAAGGTTATGGAGCCCAAAGTATTTTTCCATTTCTATAATCCAAGCCTCAACTCCTGTTCTGATAGCCTTTCCATCAAACTTGGGCAATGCTACTCTTTTGAGGTCTTTCCCAAGCTCTTCCTCAATTCGCCCTTGTGGACCTTCCCCTAGACCACCATCTCCTTGATTTCCTTCTACATTCATGCGGTCCCGGTCCTCACATGCCACTTGGACTTCTTGCTCTATATGATCCATGTGAGACTCTTGTTGATTCAAAAGCTCTAGAATTTTCTCCAGCCTCTTGTTAGGTCCGTTATTGAAACCACTACCACCCCGTCTTGCCTGGTGGTCACCATGACGTCTCACACTTATCCTGCAACACAATCACATTTATCGTATCTCAACATGGGGTTCTATGAATAAACGTTCTTATGCTACATCTCATAATTTTCTTATGCATATATCCCTCAACATAGAATACATACGCATTCATGCATAACACACGCATTTTAGAGTCTCTCATTGAACACACCAAAAAAAATATCATTTATTTATATTTATATTTAAGGTGAGTCAATAGACCCTTATTTACAATAGGCTTTGAGTTACATCATTTTGATTTCTCGATATCAGATAGAGGACATTCCTCTGGATCATCATATGAGTTTACTTCAAACTTTGCAAAAGAGGATGGTTGAGCGCACAGGCTCTCCTTTTCCTCTTTAGTCAACAAGGGTGCATTGGGTCCACACCCTAGAGGCTAGTCCTAGATTGTGGAAGGATTTTTGATCTTAGGTGTTCTCCTCTCTTCAATCTTCAAGCCTCTCTCTAGCTTGAGTCGTGTAAGAGCTTGAGCTAGAGTTTCATCATTGGAAATTTCTGATGGAACCTCTACCTTGGCGTTTCCTTCCTTTATGTGATTCTCACGTGAGATTCTAATATTTTTCCCTTTCCTTTGTCTTTCCTTTGACCTTCCCATTCTTGCATTCAATTCAGGTTTGGTCAATTCTCAAGACTTTCAATTTTGGGTCAAGGTTCAACTACCCTAGTCAACTATGGTAGACTCAAAGGTCTAGAGTTGAACCTTAAGTGATGTAGATAATGGGTGGATAGCTTCAATATAACCTCAAACAACCAATCTTTCAATCTCACAATCATCCAATGGTGGGTTTTCTTTCTTGGGTCTTCATTCAACTAGTAGCCTTTCAATAGGGGTTTTTCCAACATAATTTTCAAGGCAGACCCAATATCCAAAATATGAACATAGTTATGGATACCCTTTATTCCATTTGAAAACATATGAAAATTTTGGATGGGATTGTTTTGTAACACTAGGTTCAATTTTTTACCGTCCCTCTTTGCACTAGGCCTAATTAGGCTTGGACAACTAGGTAACAATGGGGTTTTCAATCTCCAAGATTCAACTCTTCACACCAATGCCTTAAACATGTGTTATAGGGTTTGCATCAACATTTCCAATCAATTCAAGCAACTTCCCAAGATATTTTCTCCAAACCGTAAGTCTTATATGGTTCCAATGCCTAATACATGAGCATATTAGGATAAGGCATCAACTCAGTATGTGTTGCACACCACCCCTACACCTGCAAGTTTGTAGAAACCAAAAACACTTCCATTCCACCCATTCCACCAAGTTTCATGGGGTTTCATTTGTGGAATGGTGAAAAAATCATGTTTCTTCCCTTCAAGGCACTTGACCTAGAGTTTTTACCAGTTTGAGAAGAATTGGTTATAAAATGCTCAAAACTTGATTAAATCCAATGAAACCAAATACAGTTTTTTGGTCCCTTATGTATGAAATTTGGTCTTAAGGTAACTGAGTGTAGGAGTAGAATGATAATTTGAGAATGTTTACATGTTGACATCAATGACAACTTAAGATTAAACTTCCAGCAATCTCCCCCTTTGGCATTGATGGCAACATATAAACATTCTTAAATTCTCATTCCATATCTCTCACTCAAAAATTCTTCCAAATCTCTCCCCCTTTGACATCAATGGCAAAGGGTGCCAAAAAAAATTTAAAAAAATGGTGACATTTAAAATTTCAAAAATTTCTCAAAAGCTTTTATTCAGACTCAAAAATTCCTTCAAACAAGAATAACACTTTTCACCTTAAATACCTTCTTGTACCTTTCTTTTATAACAAGATATAATTTCTTCCATTCAAGCACTATAGAATCCATGCTTGTGTATATGCTTTCCAATACTTCCAAAAATGTGAAGGAGGGCGATCAATCAGCAGATGAGCATTGTCTTTCACAATCTTCTGCATCAAAGATTATTCCAGAAAGATGATCTAACTGGACCTCAAAAATTTCCTTAAGAAGCTATAAGGTCTTCACTACATCATCCCTTCATCTCCCTTCATCTCTGTACAATGATCATTTCTGCTTGTAATTCACCAATTCTCAGTCTTTTCTTCCCATCTTTTTCCTCAAAGATAGCAAAGTTCTTCCCAATACTGTTCACCTTGGATTCTATTGCTTCAATTTTGCTTCAGAAATTATCAATTGCAGCAGGCCACCAGAGGCAATACTTGTAAATATCCGACATTTCTTTTATGCACTTCTTCATCTTCGTGATAAGTTCAGATAACTTTTTCTTGGCTTTAGAACATCTCTTTTCAACTAAAGCTTTCAACTTGTGTCCTTCCAGACCTTCAAGCAAAATTCTCTCTTCAACTACCTCAACTAAATTTTTTGGCAAGGAATAAAAAATGATTGAAATATCAATACCTTTACGAAGAAGATACTCAACCAGAGCATCATCAATTTTAAGTCTATCAACAGGAGAGGTCGAATTCCACAACTCACCAATTCTCTTCATTTCCTTTAACTAGCATATTCCAAATGTCATCAGGATCAAAAGATTCATATCTCGGAAGAGATTCTTTTCCTTCTTCCTTCTCTTCTGGAATAACAATGATATTTTTAGAGATAGCTTTTCTTTTCTTGGATTTCGAAGGGGAATCACTGATAACAACTTCCAATTCTTTTGTCCCGAAGGAAGAACCTTCCTCAAATTGACAAGGCATAACTTCACCAGAGCTCATTACATTATGTAATGATGTGAAAAAGTTTTTACACACACTTAGTTTATTTTCCAAGCCTTCCAAGTGTCTGTATATCTGTCTTTCCATGGGAATCTTGGATTTCCACTTAACATCCTTCTTTCTCGGTAATGAGTCCAAAGAATAAATTACTAGACAAGCAAGAAAAGACCTAAAATGGAAAGGGTATCCTTTTGCCAATGTCATTCGTATGTTTTCGATAATATTTTTAAGAATCAATCCATATAGATCAAACTTCTTGTTTTCTTTCACCATTTTATGTGCCAAGAACACAACGATGGCTGAAGTAGAGATTTCTCAATTTTTGAGATAAATCTTATATGAAATGTCGTATGCAACATACCTAATAGAGGAATCGACAATAGTATCAATCAATAGTGCTCAAGGATCCTTGTCCACTCCCGTTAGCTCCTCTACTTCCTTGTATTTTATAGTCTTCTTTCCAAGCAGGTCTCCAACACTACATAGCCAGGTAACAACTTTGATTGCTTCCTTCATAATGGGATAAGATTTATCCAATACAATCTTGTCATCCTTGAATTTTCTTAGAAGGAATAAGATAAACTCTCTGTCAGCAAACCAGGGGAATTCTCCCCACAAATCCAAACCTAGGGTTTATAAATTTTGTAATTCACTTGATTCTAACCCTAATTCCATCTTCTTTATTTTTCTATGATCAAATTCATCCAGCTCAACTCCTTTTAACTTCAACTAGATATTTCCACTCAATCCTCTGTTAAACATTTCCATTGTACCACTAAACCTTTACAAATTCAAAAAATGCTCCAATTACCTTCTTTTGTGGCTGCGAGCAGAAATCCTTCGAAGCTTGATTTCGAATGTCTTCAAAGATCTCTCAGAAATACTCCAAACCACTGTAGAATCACTCCAAGAGATTTCCAAGTCGCTCTTCAAATTCTTCAAATTATTTTTATGATCAAAATGATTTATAAAATTTCCTTTATACACCATCATTTTTCCCTAAATTTCATTAATTACAAAAAGCTGACAAAAAATTTCTTCAACACTACTGAGAAACCCTAATTCACTCTGCAAAGGAACATGCTCACTCTGTTTATTCTAGTTTATTTTTCAATAGCTCTATTTAGACATTCCTTACACTATATCCATATGCCAGCATCTGACACGTCGTAATTCTAGGGGGTTTAGATGATCTTTTGATAAAGCTCCCTCTAAGACCATGCTAGGTCTAGTTCCCAGAGGAATCATTTACATTGGATGAGGGTACAGATGCATCAATAGACTCTGATTCTTCTTTCTTTTTCCATATCTTTCTCATTTCCTACTTAACTTATTCATTATCAACCTTTTTCACTGGTTCATCATCTTCCACCGGAGCAAACTACTTTCCCTTTTTACTTTTGCATACTTTTGAAATGTGTCCCAGTTTTTTGCAATGAAAGCAAACAACATTTCTTTGATTTTCATTAGTCCTTGTTCTACATTGATTCTCTTTATGTCCAAACATGTTACAGGTGTAATAATAGCCATCAAAATATTGATTTATTCTTCCTCTATTGAATTTGTTCATCATAACTCTACTAACCATCCTTACTTGTGATCTGCATTCAATAGCTTTATGTTCGATCTTCTTTCATGTATAACATTGTCTGGAGAAGGGACCAAAAAACTAATTCATCCTACTCTTACACTCAGTTGCCTTATGACCAAATTTATTACATAAAAAAAAAACACCATTGAATGATAAGTACCTTTGTGCATTCGGTTGTCTAATGGGTGGTCTCCTTCTAGAGTTTCTTTTCTGCTTTCCTTTCTCCTAAGTTTTATGATTATTTACTAGATCTAAGTTCTACATTTTTTCATCAACTTCATTCCCTAATCCACTTTTATCTTTAGAATGTTTTTTTCTTGTTATCAATTCTTCAAGCTTGGTGGAGCTTGTCTTGAAATCATCTTCATAGAGTTTTACTTTCTCTAGTTCTGCTTTCAAATTCATTACTTCTTGTTCAAGTCTAGAGAAAACATTGACTTTGCTTTGTATCACTATTTTCAAACATTCCTCAATACTCTTCTTTTCATCCACTTTCAACTTTAGTCTGGTATTTTATTCATTTGCTTATTTCAATTGCTCACTCACTTCTCTATATCTTTCTTTGAATTTCTTTAACTGCTCTTTCAACTTCTGGATGCATTCATTTGCTTCATCTATATTTTCTTTCACATATTTTCTTTCAATTTCAACCTTGTCAAGATCTTCAAGGGCAGTCTGGAGCTCTTCTTTATCCATTTGTTCAATCTACAGGATCTCCCTCAAGGTGTTAGACTTCACCAGAGGAACTTGAGCTCTGATACAAATTGTTAAATATTCAAGATACTGAGAGGGGGGTGAATCATTATCTTCTAAAATCTATTGAACAAACACTTTTCATTTCTTTACTGCATAACATAGACAAGAGCAAGAACATAACATGAAATTCCACAACACAAGAACACCATAATTTTACGTGGAAAACCCAATGAGGGAAAAACCATGGTGAGGATTAGCTCACAATATATAGTTATATCAATACCGGTTACAAAAGGAGGCTCACTGCCAAAAGGGCTCATTGGCCAGATACAAAAGCTCACTGCTTACAAGGACTTACTGTCTAGACAAGGAGGCTCACTACCTACAGAGATTATATAAACAAAAATGGCTAACTACTAGAATTGAACTGATGAAGATACACCAAGAGTGCAGATTCAGTTCTATTAATGCACAAATTATTCATTCATATGACAACAGACTAATATTTTCTCTTTAATTCACACACTTTTCTTATCTACACATACATGTTCACGCACCTTTCTTTCTTCTTGTTTTTCGTACACTCACACTTCTCTTCTACTTCTTCATCTTCAAACCATCTTGCATATATACCTGATATATCCACCTACGTCAATTAGGTCAGCTTCCAAAAGTAATTCAACCATGTCATTCAATATTATGTTGGTTGGGACCAAAGCTAGGTTGCACATATAACCGCAATATAATTAATTGATTATTAGGTTGGCCATGATTAACCTAATAACAAAATGTAATCATAAAATTTGATGCCAACGCATCATATAATCATATGAATATCTAGGAAGACATGTATGCACGCTACTAGTAATCATATGCCTTCTCCCAAAACCTTAAACCATAATGATTATCGGAGAGAATATGCGAACCAAAACACTAAAAATACCGGATCAAATATCGGATGAGATAGGCTTGTTTTGTACACCAGTTCAAGGTATCAGACCAATATGGTGACATACTAACATGGTGACATTAATGACAACTTAAGATTAATCTTCCAACATAAAGTAAACTTAGGATTTCATCAACTCCAATTGGATTCAAATCATGGAAATACCGTACAAGATCGTACATAGCACTGAAACAGTAAAACTTCGTTCAGAATTGCAGAAACATAGCTATCTTTATTGATTTTCCTTCAAAATTACAACTTTTCAACCTTTCTTTGACCCTCCAAAGCTTATTTTAAACATGTACCAACAGTTCTCAACTACTTTTCGAATTACAATTGTCCAACTTCCCTCATTTACAACTTGTGACTCTTCATATTCCATGTTTTTTGCAAAATTGGCAACTTATGCAACTTGACACACCAACACACCTAGCAACCTAATATGGACTCCAACACACATAACATGGTCTTAAATGACCTTATTACACAAAACCATTACAAGAAAACCAAAATAACAACTGCACCCAATCCTCAACCTAAGGTGCTCCTGCACCATACTCCCGGGGAAAACAAATCTCAAGTTCCACTCGAGAGAAAATTTGCAACTGTATCACCACTATTTATGATGTCCTCCTTAGTCATCCAAGTGGCATCCTCCATAGGAAGGCCCTTCCATTTGACCAAGTACTGATAGTACACCTTGTTCCTTATCCTTTTAGCTTCTTTGGTATCTAAAATGCATCCCAACCCCAAAGGCTGGCTTGGTGGAAGACCTCTGACCCACTCAACATCTAATTTTGATTGTGTACCTACAACATGACCTACAACATCCATTTGTAAAAGATACAAATTAAAAACTAAATCTACAACCTTCAAATCAAGTGCTCCTTTGTTCACATTTGCCCCTTGCTTACATTTGTCATCTCCAACATGTAGTCACTTCCTTACTTCTTGATAGATGGCATGCATTTCCATATCACATTGCTCTCCTTCCATAGCCTGCTTCATTTTGACCTTAGGTTGATTATCCATCAAGTTGGTAATCTCAACAAGAGTTTTGTGTCTTCTTTTTTTATCTTTGACCAGTAGGACACAAAACATGGTTCCTTGAGCAGTTTCACTTCCCTCTACTCCAAGAAGAAAATCATATCTAACCTCCAATATCCCCTTGTGAAATGCTTGCAATGAAAATGTATTTCCTGTACCTTCAATGGGAAAGAGAAAATATTGAGTTCTACATGCCTTTTCAATGCCATTAAATCTCATATTTGGAAGGGGCTTGGATTGAAAATCAACAACACCACTCTTATCACCCAAGCCTACAATATCCAATGCTTCTTTCTCCTTGAGGTCTGCACAATCAGTAGAACTTTCCTTGTCCTTGTTCATTTTAGTTTTCAAAACAGAAAATGGAACCTCTTGCTTGAAATTGAACCTCTTAACTTCATCTTGTATAAGGTTACCTTCCCCAAACTACCTAAGTAATTCAAATATACATTGGGTTGCATCCTCATATCTCATCTGCCAATGTTGAATGTTTTCAATCACATTGAAGGGTTTATCTTCCCATCCTAGAAACCTTTCATGAGGACTAGTACCTTTCCTTGGAGTGTCATCTATATTCACATTAACATGCTCTTTCAATAAGTCTTGAACCTATAATGTAAATTGATCAATCCTAGTTGTTTTCATAATAGTCCTAGGCATATTTATACTTGCAAAGCCCTTGTCTTCCTTTTCTATGGCTTGTACATACTCCTTCTCCCTTATCAACATGACACTAGATTTCAATTGTGATTCAGGACCTTCCGCTTTTAATGGCTTTAAAAACTCCTTTGTACCCATTGACATCACTCTAGACTCCACTTGTGGGTTTTGGCTGTCATCTTTCAATGGTGTAAGGGTGTTGGAAACTCCATATTTTTCTATAACATAAGTTTTTTTTTTCCATCATATTTAGCACTCCTATCATATTGCCAAGGCCTCCCCAAAAGTAAATGACATGCATCCATTGGTATTATATCACACAAAACTCTATCCTTGTATCCCCCTATGTGAAAATCAACCCAACTTTGTTCATTCACCAAAACATGTTGACCCTTATTTAACCAACAGACTTTGTAAGGAGTAGTATGTGGTATTCTTTCCATTTTTAACTTCTCTACCATTTCTAGAGAAACCATGTTATCAGTGCTACCTAAATCAACAACAAATTTACAAACCTTACCTTGGGATTTACATGTAGTCCTGAAGAGAGACTTCCTTTGTAGTGGGCCTTTCTCCATAGGTACTTTGATTAGAGTTCTTCTCACCATGAGAGACTCACCAACTTTTGGATCAACATTGTTTGATGAAGAATGCACACTTTCATTATCCTCTACTTGTGCAAGTTGATTTCTTCTTTCTCCTCCAAATGAAGTAGTGGACTGATTTTCAGTGCATTGCCATGCTTGATGACTTGCAAATTTTTTGCATTCATAACATTTCCCTATCAATCCACTTGAACCTCCTCTTCGGCTTCCAAATCTACCCCTTGAATTTGATCTACCTCCTCTAAATCCACTTCTTGAATCTGCAACTTGTTCTTGGGCATTGCTTGTCTCTCCTTGACTCTCATATGATTGTCATGAATCCAAAAATTCCCCTCTTCCTCTAGAATTCTTTCCTCTACCCCTGATTCTATTTTCTTACCTTCTCCTCAATTTATCTTCAGCCTTGATTGCCAATTGGTAGCATTCTTCTACCATTCTTGGATTTGTCATACTTAACTCATCTTGAAGGTTAAATCTTAACCCATTGAGATACCTTGCTACTTTCTCCACATCATCCTCCATGTGACCTTCCCTTATACTCAATTTATAGAACTCCTCAGTGTAGGTGTGCACATCCATCTCCTTTCATTTAAGGTTTAGAAGCCTTTTGAACAATTAAATTGTGTAATCAGCGGATAGGAACTTTCCCTCGAGTTTAGCCACCATACTATCCCAAGAGATTATTTTTGACTTCCCCTTCTTCCTTCTTTCATCCTATACATAGTCCCACCAAAGCAAGGCATGGTCCTTCGGCTTTGTCTTGGCCAATTTCACCCTTTGTTCCTTTGGTACATCTTCACATTCAAATTAATTGTCCAGTGTTGCTATCCAATCCAAAATTTCTTCATCATTCAAGTTTCCTCCATACATTGGTAATTCCATTTGTACCTTGTGACTATCTCCCTTGACTTCCTTCAATAGCTTGGCCATTCTCAAGTCATTTGGATCCAATTCTCCTTGGGACCCTTCTTGGGAATCTTCCTCTTCCCCTTCTTCATGGTCACTCACATCAATTGTGACCATACACCTCTTCTAACTTGTTTCAATATCATCAATCCTAGATACCAGCATGTCTTGCAGCTCATTCAACTTCCTAATCTCTCTTGCAATCTTCTCTTTCATTTCATTCACTTCTCTAGCCATAGAGTTACCTTTTGGAGGCATTTTGTTCTCTTTCAGTTCACTCTCTCCCTCTTACATACCTACTTATGCTATAATACCAATTTGATGCATATTATGGGTGGATAGCTTCAATATAACCTCAAACAACCAATCATTCAATCTCATAATCATCCAATGGTGGGTTTTCTTTCTTGGGTCTTCATTCAACTAGTAGCCTTTCAACAGGGGTTTTTCCAACATAATTTTTAGGGAAAACCTAATACCCAAAATATGAAAATAGTTATGGGTACCCTTTATGAAATTTGACAACATATCCAAAATTTGGAGGGGGTTTTTTTGGAACACTACGGTCAATTTTTGATTGTCCCGCTTTGCACTAGGACTAATTAGGCTTGGACAACTAGGTAACAATGGGGTTTTCAATCTCCAGGCTTCTACTCTTCACACCAATGCCTTAAACATGTATTATAGGGTTTGAATCAACATATCTAATCAATTCAAACATCCTCCCAAGAGCTTTTCTCTAAACCGTAAGTCTTATATGGCTCCAATGCCCAATACATGAGGATATTGGGCTAGGGCATCAACTCAGCAAATGTTGCACACCACCCTTGCACCTGGAAGTTTGTAGAAACCAAAAACACCTCCATTCCACCCATTCCACCAAGTTTCGTGGGGTTTAACTTGTGGAATGGTGAAAAAATCATTTTTCTTCCCTTCAAGGCACTTAACCTAGGGTTTTTACCAATCTGAGAAGAATTGGTTATAAAATGCTCAAAACTTGGTGAAATCCAATGAAACCAAATATAGTAGAAAGTAAACTTAGTATTTCATCAACTCCAATTAGACTCAGATTATGTAACTACTGTACAAGACCGTACACAACAATGAAACAATAAAACTATGTTCAGAATTGCAGAAACAAAGCTATCTTTATTGATTTTCCTTCAAAATTACAACTTTCCAACCTTGATTCAACCCTCCAAAGCTTATTTTAAACATTTACCAATGTTTCTCAGCTGCTTTTTGAATTAAAAAATTCCAACTTCCCTCATTTACAACTTGTGACTCTTCATATTCCATGTTTTTTTCAAATTTGACAACATTGACAACTTGTGCAACTTGACACTCCAACACACCTAGCAACCTAATATGGAATCCAACACACATAACATGGTCTTAAATGACCTTATTACCCAAAACCATTACAATAAAACTAAAATAACAAGTGCACCCAACCCTGAACCTAAGGTGCTCCTGCACCACTAAGCTCTAATACCAAATGTAATAACCCATTCAAAATTATTACATTATTTAATATTATTGTAAATGACACATGAATATACTCCAAATTAAAAAGACATAACTAGTGGATAAATTCAATCATAGCTACACATTTCCATTTAAAATGAGTCAAAGCTTCTTATATTCACTTCAAAAGTCAAATTACAATATCATGTTTGACTTGGCTCCTAAGGCCACAAAGTCATTACATAGAACATTTTCCATCAAGTACATGAATGTATTACATCAAGTTACATCATAGACTATATTATTTTTGTGAACAACAAAGTTTCTTCTTCAACGCTCATCTCCACTGGTGGACAAGAACATGGTTGAAGCACTTTACCGCCCAACCACGAAGCTTACGCTTCCCCAAAATTCTTTTGACTTGAAGAATGTACGACCCTGCACATAAAGTTTAGCAAGAGAGCAATCATCAAGGTGGAATCTGTTTTGTGCCCATACATCAGCATTCAATTCTATCTACAAGTAAGAAAATAAAATGCATGATCTATGTTAGGAATGGTTGAGAGTGAAATCACAGAGTTCATTCATACATACATAATGAACTATATTGCTTGGCCAAGCATAATAAATGTGTTGCAACAACAACAAACAATAGGTTCTAGTAAAGTAAACCTATACTCTCTGGACTCCATTTTGGCACCCGTCCTAGAAGGTAACTTTCTACTATACATCTCATAACAGCTATCTACCCTCTAGCAGCAACTACCCATAGATGCTCTAGTCAACTAAGGTGTAAGTGTTTTGTTCAAGTATTTAAAATATTCTTTCACAAATTTCTTCAAAAAAGAAACAAAATACTAACTTATACTCTAAACAGAAATCGGATTTATAATTCATGGAGTAATTCAGCAATTAGTCATATCATTCTTATGACTATATTTACTTATCATCTTAAGCATTTTCCTTGTAAAAATGTACTAAAAATAAAAGAAGGTATGTCACAAGTATGTGTATGTACATAGACGAAGTTTATATGCAGATGTGTATATGTGCCTACTTATGTTTAAAATTTGTGCATATATTCTGAAATAATTATAAAATTTAGATTTGCAATCTTAAAATAATATTCCCTTGACATTTCTTGTCAAAAATAAATAATTAGAACAAGTCTATGCTAACAGTTTCACACATACTATTATTGCATTCTCACAACTATGTTTCTCTAACATTGTTGTTCACATTACAATATTCATTGTTTTAAATAGAACAAGTATTGTTTCCTACCAAACAGTCATAAAATAAGTTGTTTACATATGGACATTCATTGTTTAAGTAAAAAAAATATTGTTTCCTAATAAACAGTTGTAAATCTAGTTGTTTGCATATGTACATCCATGGTTTGAACATAACAAGTATTGTTTCCTACTAAATAGTTATAAATAAAGTTGTTCACATATGTACATTCATGGTTTGAACATAACAAGTATTGTTTCCTACTAAACAGTTATAAAGAAAGTTGTTCACATATGTACATTCATTGTTTGAACATAGCACATATTGTTTCCTACTAAACAGTTACTAAGCAAGTTTTTTTTCAGCTATAAAGATAACTTTTTAACAAAATAGAGTTGTTTGCAAAAGAATATCCACTGTTTACATCAACACAATACTGTTTCAAACTAAACAGTTACATCTAAAGATAAATATTGTTGTTTGATTTGTTTGTTGTCCTCAAGTTGTTTACATGATAAATGATCACTTTACAAGTAAATTTTCACTATTTTAAAATAGAATGGGTTTTCCACAAAGTTCTAAGAATAAAAAACCAAATATCCCAGGTTCATACAAAGGACAAAGTCTTTATTATTCAGATTGTGAACACTTTCATCACTAGAAATTTGATGAGAAACTTTAATATTATAAAGAAGTTTTAGGTTCAAACAATACTCTTGCCAATCTTGTCTGCAAAAAACAAACAAAGGCTGCTCTAGATTTGACCAAATCACAATGGTCGGGTGCTTTCTTTCTTAGCATCAAATTTATATTCAAAATTTCCCTTATCAGATTACTAGTTTATCCCATGCATGTAGGTATTTACAACATGCAAACTTATGTCTGTACCATTTTGACATTAAGAAAATCAGCATCGACCCAAGCAAGTTGGGTGGGTCTCAAGCTTAAATTTGTACCATTGTTCCTATCGATCGAAGTTGGCTCACTCAATAATATTAACATACATGCATATACAATGATTTAACATTCAAATATGCCCCTTTCAATAACAAGCATGGATAAAAATAAGAGAAAATATAGAAAAACAATGAGTTCATACCCTCCCATAGGATCATATTCAATCCCTTAAAAAGATCAATTCTTACAAATGACATAGTTATACGAAACAAATTCCATAGCCTTCTCAAGGCTTAGCATTTATCTTGTATATTAAAGATGATGGTTAAGCCCATAAGGCTACGAGCCTCAACCTAACCTTGCTCACAGTTGTGAAGGCTTAAAAATACATTATGCTTTCCAACTAGCAGGTTGTAGACCATGCTATGACCACATAGTGGGTTGTCGACCTTAACAAATTCGGCCCAAGGTTGATACATTTCATAGACAATGACCACACATTATACTGCACTATGAAATCATACGATGAAAATAAATTTTATTTCTTGCTTGATTCAATAATATCATTAAAGATAATGTTTATGCAAAGAGAGGGACTCAATTTACCTCCAATCAAACTTTTGGTGGTGTTTTCCTCAGATTTTTCCATGTTTGATTTCATCCTCTACTTTTTCCTTTCAAATCCCCCAATTTTTTCCTTTCCTTCTCTTCTTTTTTGCACAGTTATTCCTCCAAAAGGATGGAAACAATACACTCTTTGCATGCTTTTCTACCGATGGTGTTACTGACATGCTTCCGCCCACCTCTGAATTTTTTATTATTGACATTAAAGCGGGGAGTCCACATCCTTAGTGGATTTTCCTTATGATATATTCTTCATTTTGAATAGACCGATTTAGAATATATCGATTATCAACTTGAATTTGATATAAATTTGAATATGTATATGCATATATATGTGTGTGTGTGTGTGTGTGTGTGTGTGTGTGTGTGTGTATGTGTGTGTGTAATATATATATATATATATATACATATATATATGTATTTAAATATGATTTCATTCACATTTACCATATATTTGAATAATGTATAATTTATATATATATATATATATATATATATATATATATATTTATATATATATAGATACATATATGTATGTATGTGTTTGATTTACATACACATGTATATATATATATATATATATATATATATATATATGCATTCATATACAAGTTGCTTGTTTTGGAATGGTTTTTAGGTTCCATACACTATCATTTAAAATAAGAAACTTGAATTTTTATTTCGAGCATCTTTATATATATATTTCTACACTAAAGAAGAGAATTTTCTTTACAATGCTCACTTTCGTTTCCTTCAAATCACAAAGTTCAAATAGGAAATTTATTCTACAATCCATTCATTTTCAAGCACTAAAATAATTCAAACTAGGAAAATTTTGTTCTCTTATATATGCAAATTAGTTCAAATGCGATTCATCATGCCATTGTGGTGTGTGCACCCAGATTCCAACTAGCTTACCATTTGATCTGGCTAAATAATCCTACTTCAACTGTGTTCTCATCCTTCAACCTGTCACCCTTCAACTGCACACACTTGCACTTGCAAATTGATCAATAATGTTCAATTCTTGGTAACATATAAAATAAATTTTCCAAAGTTTTCAAATTCAACATCAGTCAACTTCTTTCATTCAATTTTCCCTATTTCAAACATATCATTAGCCTATTAGTAATGGAGCCTTATTATCTTCCCGACTTAAAGGTTTTGTTTTAGTTGTGTTTGAATCCCTGTAAGTATATGCATATTTGATTTGAAGCTATCACTTTTCCATTGAGATCTTTGTTACACAAACAAAATCATTTTTTAAATAGCCTACCAATTGACCTCATGTATACTACACAAATGTATGTAAACAATAAACCAAAAAATTCACTAATTGACCATCCACACTTCTTCAGTGTACCCATTGCACACCAAGGTACGATTGCTAATTATATATATTCTAAAAGCTAGTAGATATTATAACTGTTAGCATTTTTATGTTGATCATTAGTTGTTAGTTAATTGCCAGGTTTTATTAAGTGCTTGCAAAGGGGGAATTTTTTATTTTTGTGATAAATTATAAATGAGGAGGGTTTTTTTAAGTGTAAATAGTCCACGGGAAGATGATTTTGAAATCTATGCTTTAATGTTAAGACAATCTCAAAATTATACTTTTTTAATTATTTTTAACCTCGAAGTCATCATTGTAAGAAAATTTTGACGAGACATAACTTTCACCTTGATTATCAAAATTTCACAAACAAAATATTCCTACTAAAATTTCACAAGGAATAGAATTTAATTTTAAAATTAAGATCTAGATTACCATTTTTTAAAAAATTATAAGAATATTTGTTTTATAATAGTAGATTTTGGCATTCGATCTTCAAAACTTGTCAAATTTTCTTGCATATATTTTTGGGGGCCTATGTTTCAACACTAGTTGTTCTGAGGGGTTAAAATTGCATTTCACATTGATATTTTTCTCATAATTAGACCATTCCTAGAAAATACAAAATGAAGTGCAAATATTCTGGACACAATCAATATGAAGATGAATTATGTTCTCATTTATTACATCAAATCATCCAACTCTTATTGGAGCTCACAAAAAATTATCTCACTAAAATATCTTATGAGACACCATCATTTGGGGATGAACAATGTATCTTGATGGCTTACATTGAGATCTCATCACCCACATCACCTGATGCTACATCTAAATCCAATGTTGACTCATCCATGGATTCTAGTGATTCTTTGCACCAGCTCATTGACATCATCTTTCCAAAGTTGTCACAATGGGAGGCATTTCTATAACACATATCATCCTTTTTTTAGAGTCCCACATCATAGATTTGGATGACACTATTATGGAGATTCATCTCCTTTATGATGTCAGCTTCAATAAAGTTGTATCACCATTTTCATCTTTGGATCTCACTTTTGACTTTCATACATTTGTGTTTATTGTGATAAATTATGCAAATACTCATTATTTAACTTAGTCATCATCTATGTTAGCATCCTTTGTAGCAATATTAGATTCACATTTGTCTGTTTGTCACCATACATTCATAGTTCATTTTCTTGAATCTTATATGGAACCTGATTCATCGTATCAGTACGTGTCACATGTCAACACTGACTTGTGTACCTTTGAGCATCATTTGAAGACATCGTGGGCATCATATCAATCTTTGGATCATGTGTAAATTTTAGAGACATTCATCTTACTTCTTCAATATTCCTATCAGGAATGGGAAGTCATCTTGCACAAATTTATGGTTTTGTTTCTTCCCAAGGGGAGAAGTTTTGTTCAATGATCCTAGATTATCTTCAGCATCCAATGTTGAGCATCTACCAACAATACAAAATCTAAGCCCTAGTAAACTTAAGCTAAGTGTGAATAGGTCAATCCTAGAAAGGTGATTATCTATTTAGTTGATAATTACTCTATTTACACTAATACCCTTAAGTGAAACTTAGGGAGTAATGCATGCATGATTATGAGTCTTGGCTACTAGGTTGTATTAGTTACTCATGTACAAGTTTCTCATAAAGTGAAGAAAAGGAGAAAACCCAGTGGAAAATAAAAACTCCTCTTTAAGAAATAAATGTTACAAATGAAATAATTTAATATACAAGTGAATATGATAAGTGATAGAATGAGGAATCACCATGACCCCTTGAGGACTACTTCTAGGACAATGTACAATGAGTGTTTCCCCCATAGGAGAGAAAAGAGAGAAGGTCTATGTGACCCCCATAGAAAATGAGAAGTAATGAACTCCATGTGAGGAAATGCTTCCTCCAAAAATTGATAGGTGAAGATAAACCATGTAGCCTCCCCTAAGATGATGCATGATCGTTGAACACCATTTCTCCCCTTGGGAAGAAACAACACCATAAATGTGTACAAGATAACTTATCGTTCCAGATAGGAATATGCAAGAAGTAAGATGAATGCCCCTTAATATTTTTCATGATTCAAAGACTAATATGATGTTGATGATTTCTTTTAATTATTCTCATTTATCTCTAAACCAATGTTGACATGTGATAAATTTTGATAAGATGGATTAGGTACCATATAAGATTCAACAACAAGGACCGTGGATGTATAGTGACAAATAGACCAATGGGAATTTGATATTGTTGTATATGATGATGATTGAGTTAGATTAAACTCATTATTATTTGTATAATATGTCATGATATAAGCTAATGTAGGCAAGGCAAGAGGAAAATCCAAAGATGGGTTGACAACACTGTTGATGTGGTTGTCATTAAATAGAAGACCAATTTCCTCAATGGTGTCTTTCAATTTTGCAAGGTGGAAATTATCTATAAGAAAATATGTGATTTCTAGTAGATATGCATCCCAATATAGGGATATGGAAAAATGATAGAAATGTCTTGATGTAAAGAATCATTGGAACTCACAGATGAGTCAATACTAGATTCAAATATAACAACAAGTGATGTGAGAGATGAGATATCAATGCAAGCCATGGGGCTACACTGTTCATCCCAAAATTATGATGTCTCATAAGATATGTTAGTGAGACCATATGATGTTTTTGTATATGTTATAATTATATCATCAAGTAAAGTAATACTACTATTGATAAGAAGTTGCTTCATTTTAGCATTTTGATGTTGAAGATAATCTTCTATTATATGTCATCTCATCCTCCAATATCCACAATTGATTGTCTATTTATTAGGAGGATTACAAAGAATATTCAAATGGAAGGGATTTAGTGTGAGAGACATGATCATAAGAACCAACAAACTTTGAAGAAAAATAGCTAGATTGCCCCCTTGATTTAGAGACCCCCCTAAGAATGATTAGTGTTTACTGTAGCCCCCTACAAATATGCACAAGAGAATTACAAATTGTGTGAATATTAGATTCCAAATCAACCATTTATAATGCATGGTTCCTTTTACATTTTTTGAAAAATTGGCAATCCAAATCTTAAAAATACAAGAAAATACGAATTTCTTGCAAAATTTTGATGTGTTAAAAGAAATTGAGAAATTTTGATAAGCGGGGTGAAATTTATGCCCCATTGAATTCACTTAGAATGATGACTTTGGAGGCCAAAAAATGCATTAAAAAAAATTTCCAAATTGTCTCAACACTAAAGTTTTTTTCATGGAAAGATCTTTCCATCAACTATTTGCACTTGAAAATTTGACTCCTCATTTGCAAGTTATGCAAAAAAAAAAGAAAAAAGCTCTCCTTTTCTACACACTTAAAAATTATTTTAACTTGGATGAGTTTAAATTTGAGAGTTATAATGAGGGTTTGTAAACTCTAAACAACTAATTTTGGCTACAAATGTTAAACTATTAATACTTTACAAATGAATTTTTTTTTAAAAATCATCAATAATTGTTAACTTGACAAAAAAATACTTAAAGAAAATATGTGGTCATTGAAAGGTTGTATCTGAGGCAATGTGGGGGCAATGTGCCAAAGGGGATGTTGATTGAATCTAAAATGAATAGGTCATCAGATACCAAGTCCAATGTGTGGTGAGTGCAGGGGATGTAAAAGACTATTGAGGTCATAAGAATAGAGGAGAATTGTAGTGGCTTGTGGGTATTTGGCACTCAACCCACATGATCCTTTGGGCATGTGGCCTGATATCTTCTCCAATGACCTTTTATCCTTGCACCTTGAGAAAATTTGAATGAACGAAGATTTTTGACCAATATTTTAGAGGGAATGTGGAGAGCGATTATATCATCATATTAAGACCCTCTCCTTGGTTGGTACAAACGGACCCTCCATGTTACATCAACATTTTAACCATTGAAAAGCCTCGAATAGAGAAATTTCATCCAAAACGTACAAAATGTAAAAACTTGCACAATGTCCATAAACTTGAGGCTAAAGATAGGTGACAAATAGAGAAATGTAACCCACAATGAGGCGAAATAGGCCAAAAACTTAAAATAGGCCAAAAAATAAGTTTTTGACCAAATTGAGTAGATGGGCAAATGACAATTTTGGCCTTCTGCTAAAAAAATATGCATATTTTTTGTACCACACAGATTTTTACAATATCGTATGTATTTGTATGGAAAATCAAAAATTATTAATTTTTTTGAAAATTATCAAATTTCACCAAACGAAGGGTTATTCTTCATTTCTTGGGCCTTTCAAATGAAATGGTAATGTTTGTTTGGCTCCACAATAGTCTAATGATAGGGATATATGTAGGAGTCACCTTGATGTAGGAAGGAACGTGTCTTCATGTCTTTGATACCATATCATAGAATGCCAAGATTTGAAAGCACGAAAACAATATTTCACTAGTGAAATGATGAACATAATAGGATATATATCATATAGCATGTGTGCAATATGACTTCCCATTCCAAATAGGATTAAGCAGGAAGTATTATGAATGTCTCTAAATTTTTCACATGATTCAAAGACTAATATGATACCCATGATATCTTTGAATGATGCTCAATGATCTCCAAGAAAATGCTAGACTATGATAAATGATGATGACATGGATCAGGTACCATATAAGATTCAAGAATAGAGACCATGGATATATGGTCATAATTAGATCAATAAAAATATGGTTATTTTGTAGATGATGTCTACATAGATGATGATTGATTCAAATAGGTCAACTCATACATATCTACAAAATCTACCACAATAGAAGTGGATGTATGCAAGGCAAGAGAAAGATCCAAAGAAGGAAATAATGATGCAACTTCATCAAATTTGGCATCAAAGAGAAGAAAAATTTCCTTAATAGTGACATCCAATTATACAATGTAGGATTCTACATATAAATATGTGATGTTTGGTAGAAATGTGTCAAAATGTGGAATATCTGTAAACACAATGTCAATGTCCTGATGCAAATAATCGTTGGAACTCATGGATGAGTCAACACTGGATTCAAATGTATAAATAATTGTTTCAAGTTTTGTGATCATGACTAGAAGTTGGATGAGAAAATGTGAGGTATGAGGAAAAAACTCATCCTCATGTTGAGTGCTCCCATGTTAAGTGCTACCACAATATATGCATTTAAGTTTGAAATTTTTAGGCATGATCTAATTATTAGTAAATATCAGTGAAATGCAAGTATACTCCCCAAAATGATTAATGTTGAAATATATGCCCCATAGAAATATGTGCAAGAAAATTTCACAAGTTTTTGAAGATCAAATGCTAAAATATTTTAGTTATGAATCATGAATATTTTTTATAATTTTTGAAACAAGACCATGGGAAATAGAGTGAGCCATGAGATAACCAAAACCTTTTGTAGCAAGGACATACAAAGAAGTGGCAAGCGGAAACCTTGGTGAATGGATTGAAACATTTAACAAAATATAGGATTAGTGGAAATTAATAGTGATGCAAGTTGAGGCATCCATAAAAATATTGATCATAGATTTAATGAAATTGGAACCAAAACCCAAAGCAGGAAGCATAGCAAGAATGGTGGGCCACTCTATGTGGTCATAGGCTTTAACAAAGTCTATTTAAAAAAAATAAAAATGGTGGGAGTGCTTGGCCCACTCCATACCTTCCCAAATAGCAATGATGTTGTCTAGAATGAATCTAGATTTAATAAACTCATATTGCTTTGGGAAAATGATCTAAGGGAGAAGATGGAAAATTTTCAAGACAAGAGCTTTGGCTATGATTTTGTAGGAGACATTAAGTAATATGATGGGTCACTAGTTATAGATGTCCTTAGAATCACCAAACTTCGATATGAATTTTATATTTCCTTTGTTAATAAGATGGCCTAGGGATTTGGAATGAAAATCCTCCAAGTATAATTTATGCAGATCTTCTCCCACATAGTCCCAAATAGTTTCATAAAACTCACGAGGGAAACCATCAATTATTAGGGCTTTTTCATTAGTCATAGTGCTCACAGCTTCCTTGAGGTCTTCAATGGTGTGCAATTGCTCATAGAAGGATTTTTGAGTAGAATAAAGCTCATTAGGCACAACTCTGAGACATTCTTGGAGAGCACTTGCATGCTTAGGAGTGTGATCTTGGGTAGTGAAAAAAATTTCATAATGCCTAACAAAGGCCTGGAGAATGTTAGGAAAACCTATGAGAACATTGTTTCATTCCTTGATTTTCTTGATGTCATGCAAGTGTGTTGGGCTCTGAAATCAAGGAAAAATTCATTTGAGACATGATCACCAATTTTAAGCCAATAAAGTTTGGCTTTGATCTGAGCGCCTCTCATAATATAGCTATCAAAAAATTTCTTTTGATGTCTTAGCTTTGCAACTCTGACTTGCAAGGTTGAGGAGACAAGGTTTGCAGCTAAGGCCTACACATAATTTTGGAGATCTGAGATGGTAGCTTCATTTGAACGCTTGCATAAAATGGTCAACTGGCACCCATAAATGTGAATGGACCACGCATTATGGTTAACAACATTATTCCACTAGGAAATCCATCCCAATGAATGTTATTTTTCACTAGGTTCCAATTTTTTTTGTGGGCTAGTGTTGGGCTAGTCACTCAACAAGGAAGTATTTAGAAAAAATTGAGACTCACATGACCTTGGCTGGCCCACTTAGCAATCAATGCTGAAATTAATGGGAAAGTGGTATGACAACGTCATGTTTTCCAATGACATAGTTGAAAGAGGGGAACAAGTGGAAAAGGAAAAAAAATATTATCATTGTATCATCAAGATGCTTAAAAATTCTATCAAGCCCAACCTGAAAGTTACTCCATGTATGCCATAAAGAATGAGAATGGTGATGACCAATATTAGGGTCCAAGAGACCTAATATATTACGCATGTAAAACTATGTCTCCCTCTCACCAACTCCCCACCAAAAAGGAAAAGTACCCTCTTTTTCGAGTACACCACCTCAACCATATTAAAATCACCACACATAACCCAAGTAGCAACTGGAAAATAATCGATGATCCATCACTAGAGAAGAGATATTTCAATAGCATCATTGGAGGAATAAACATTAATAATCCCAAAAGAATTATTATCAAAGTTCAAAAGAATCTATAACAACCAATATTTTGGATCAGACACGTGATCCATGACATAATCATGCCAACGTGGTGATAGCCTTGCCACACCCAGTAATATGACCAATGGAGAACATCTTGCTTGCTAGCCAAATAAATTGGTATGCAGTAGATAACAAAAAATCAACAATTTAAACTTCTTGAAGACATAAAACATCAATGCTAGCATGTTTCTAAAGAGTGTCCTTAACAAAATACTTTTTGGTAAGGTTTGTGAGACCTCGAACATTCCAAGAAAGAAAATTCATGTATGGGACTAGATCATGCTATTGACATCTGACTCTTCTAGAGAGGAAAAATTCTCTTGTAAAAATTCTTGAGGCACTGACCCCAATTAGAGTGAAGGAGAGGAAATTCTTTTTTTTTTGCAATAAATTCTCCTTCCTCAAGCTTCCTAGAAGGTTTTCAAGCTCTCTTAAGATATCTCACAGCATGAGAAGGAACGATTGGTTGAGTTGTTAGCACAGACGTTGGCTAAGGCGTTGTAAAGGGCCTTGGCCAAGCGGTTGCATAATTTGTAGTATTATGCATCTCCTTCCCCTTTTCTAAATGGTTTGAAACCTCAACTAAAGGATTTGGAGCCTTAGTTGTTGGACTTGTTCTTTCGGCTTGTCATCGTAGTGCATTTTTATTTCATGTTGGAGGCAAGAGATTTTGCAGGACAATATTTCTCAAGTTCTTGTGGTGGGGACTTAACTCTAGGGGTAGAAAGAGGACAATATTTGATCTTGTGATTAACAAATTAACACCTAAAACAAGTATTCAATAAATTTAAATATAAAACCCTTTGGGTGTGTTGGTAATTTTTTATTTGAATATCTATAAAATATTTTAATTTTTTAGAGAGATCCATTTCAACATTAACTCACTTTTGAGGATGATCTTGGTAAAAAATTTGGCTTCAATACAAATAAATTTCCCTAGGGAAGATGCTATGTGATGTAAAAATGCAAACAAATCAAGGGGAGATCGAGAAACTCAATCAAAAATAGGACCCTTAATTTTCTATCATCAGAGACTGAAAAGTCTTGGGTCCACGATTAGAATACCAATAATGAGGACTGGACATATCATGGACCATGGTTTAGGATTTCCCGAGCATGATTAAATTTCACGAAATGGAAAAGGAAGAACCCTTTGGTCAATTTTTGGACCATATCAAGGCAAACCCCATGAGGGACCTAGCTTTTCTTAACCCACTCTTTTAGCACACTTTCAGGAGGAGACCTCCCAACAAAATATCCTATAAGATTATGTTATATCCATTGACATGTAGTATCAAATTATAGGATGGGAAGCACCACATCTACAAGGGAATTTGGAAGAATTACCTCGTGAAAGACCTTTGAAAAGAATTTTTGGAGTCGATTGAGTCCATAATAAAACAAAAAAAAAGAAACAATAAATGTGGAAACACTTGGGATGGGAAATATTGTGCCTATGGCACAGTATGACACAAGGAAAACCAAGGATGACCATAGAAATAAGAAACCCTAACAGAGATTTGTACCAACCTCTAAGAAGAAAAAACCTTCACCAAAATCATTGTGTTGGATATTGAGGACAATTGTAAATGCATTTTTTTGTAAATCACTAAAGATTTTTGAGAGGTAGCATATCATCCTTGAGCAAGTGAATGTAGTATTTTTTGTTGCTTAAGTGGTTGAGACCAAGACATGGCTTGATGTATTTCAATCCAATGTTTGAAAAGGAATTAGTGTGTCATTTGGAAGAAAGGTTCCAAGCATGGCATTTTGAGTGATTGACACCAAATTTGATACAAAACTTGGCATGCTAATACAAAATCCATTAAAAAAATTATGAGGGAAAATAGAAAATTTCCTATGCTAGCACTAAACAAGGGTGTTGGGAAATAATGTGTAACATAGATTTATAATTAATAGATACTAAAAAATAAATAGTAAATTAACATAATGGTTTTAATTTATTATTAGGTGTTAGTTATTATTTAGGTGGAAGTGGTTATAGGCGAAATCATATATATATATATATATATATATAATGTTGTTGAAGATGAATGAAGAATTTATGGGTTTGATCCTTTAGCTCCCATTTGCCTCACTTTAAAAATTTGTCAATGAGATT
The DNA here is from genome assembly GCA_007115665.2 of Sequoiadendron giganteum. NCBI lineage: Eukaryota > Viridiplantae > Streptophyta > Pinopsida > Cupressales > Cupressaceae > Sequoiadendron > Sequoiadendron giganteum. Next base: position 370,042,931 of record CM021105.1, on the reverse strand, counting down.
TTCAAGTGATTGGAACAATTGAAACAAGATTTGGGTCATCCAAATCCTAAGAAGGGCTAGCATATTGATCAAATTTTACAATAACAAATCCTCATAGATCTAGAGACATAAATCCATTTGTTTAGACTATAGTTACAAATTTTCCTAACACTCCATTAATGAGGCCTGCAACAACCGACAAGTGGAACTGATCATAACCCATTACCCAATGCATAAGAGAACTATGAAAGGTAGTTTATCATCCTCAATATTTGTAGTAGATATCCCTCTTTCTTGTTTTGCATTACATTTCTCAATAGGGTACCCCCAATGACTTTAGCATATATTAAAATATGTTAAGAAACCAACTCATTTGATGGAAACAAATGCGTAGATGACTATAATGCAACTTTCTCTTCATTTAAAATAATTGGTGCATAATATGAGTAGCTCCCAATCATAAAGTGTAGTCTATATATTTTTTATATTGGAAAGAAGATTCCAAAATTGAATTTGAGATTTTCTAGAACCTTTCTAGCAAAAGATAACATTCATACTAACAACTTTGTTTAACCATCACCATAATGTTGCACCATGCAGAGAAGCAACATACACAAATACATTTTTAATAGGAGGTAACCAACCCAAATCACCAACTAGGATAATCAACTATGCACCAAAAGAAATTTGACTATCCATCAAGAATAATTCACACAAATGACTATTAATACAAGCCAATTAAAACAAGCCAAAAAATATGACTAATGAAACTCATTTAATTAATTAAATTATATTTAACAAAGTATGGGCTCTCTTGAAACATCGACATTATTTTCCCTTCAGGAGGGCTCATCTCTTTTAAAGGTAAGTGTAGCACAACATAAATCATTGATGCATTTATGTTGAATGAAGAAACGCCACCTGTAGCTAGCACCAACAATGGTGACTAAGATGGATTTATTATAGATAGGGCATGCCTTATTTAGAAATCAAGTATGACTTACTCATGCTACTAGCTCCTTGTATGATCATTCTCAATGGATTTTTCCTATCTATTATTGAAAAATAATAAAGGATAATGTTTAGTGAAGCACATTGCACAACCAAAAGGTTCATCAAGTTAAGGCTTATGGGTCCCATGTTTGTAGGAAGTTACTATGTTGATTGACTAACATCTATGAAATCTATTGTTGAAGCTTGGAATGATGTGGGGATAGTACAAGCACCCCAATTGTGGATTGTGTCAATATTATACTTACCAAGCATGTCAAGTTAATCACTAATAGGATCTCTTGGGTAGAGCAAGGAAATTATCTCCCATGCTTCAAGGTCGATCCCATTTAATGATTCTAGTTCATTAGGAGACAAATCATCATAATAAGAGGTAAAAACATCTAAAATTTTGTGGCCAACATGCCATAAATTGTATGTATCATCTATCATCTCCTAATTTTCTATAATTTCTTCCAAAGATGACTCAATGGTAATGACAATAGTACAAAACAATCTATACAAGTTGCTCATTCCAATAAAAGGATGCAAACACATCCAAGTCTTTATTAAGAATGCATGTGAACCTAGGCATGATTCAAAGAATTGTTAGAAATGTATTTTCCATTGATTAATTGAGAAAGATGCAATAAATGAATTTTATGCAACATCAAATAGCTATGCAGACTCCAACATCAATTTGTGTGCCATGTATGCATCATTAAACATCAAATTCACAATATTCCCATGTCACCAAAATAAATAACACAACATAAAAAAAAGAATCATAATTAAACACATGAAGGACCTATTACATACCACTAGCAGTATTTTTAATAAGTCACAACACTCTGAGGGAATGATATCATAGTAAACCACAATCTATATCAAGAGCTTGCAAAAAAAAATATAGCATTTATGTTAGAGTCTATAACATTGGAGATATGATTGAGCATACCATGATAGGCCTTAACCGGCATTTAGATTTTTGCAACATGTTTACAATGTACTTGAGGATCACATTGTGAGAGAAATAGGCTAACAAGATCAATATTTCCATGACAAATAGAAATCATGGTAGGGTTGTGGATACTCAACTTTTCATCATTCCAAGCATGATGTATTTATGTTTCCACTGTATAAAAAATAATGCATGACTTTATTTCTAATTCCCAATGGAATGTGTGGTAACATGACAACAATGACCCTTTCTTATACAAGCATATATATATACTACATTTTTGAGGCATTTAGCATGATTATGAGTAGATCAACATAGTCTATAAAATTATCAGCTACCAAGATTGCAATTGTATCCAACAAACTATCATGCCCCAAATTTTACATAGCTAAAAAATACACAACCTCCAATTTTTTTTTGAACAAATACGTATAAACACTAATACTTATTAACCCCACATGAACATAGTAGCATACACTGACAAGGCGAATTTCAAATACTCATAACACATGATTATTTCAATAGCACTCGTGTTAGTATTATATTTATCTTATTTCCTTACCATTCCCTTTAATACTTATATTCACTAACATTACTAATATTGGCAGTATTACAACAACATAATCCCTAATTTTTTTCAACTGTTTGTTGCTATTGAAGCAAGCTTAAGTTTTTTAATAAAATAATTCACAATTGATGACATCAAGTTCATGATGTCATCACATCTCTTCACATCTTAAAGTAGATTATGATTATTTACAATTATTATTCCATCATTATTATTTAAAATTAATATAAAGAGAGAAATATTAATATTAAAAATTACTACCACCCTTATGATTATTAAACTTATTTTATCTAATAACTTCAATATTAATATTTTAATTACAATATTAAATAATATCAATATTAATATTCTTAATTGAATATCTAAAAATAACATCATTATTAATCTAAATTGTAATATCTATTAACACCAATATTAATTAACCTTACTACCTCTACTTTTATGTGAGTTTTTTTTCAACATTAAATTAATTATTTTCTAACACTTCCTTAATAATAATTGCTCATATTAGAAAAAAAAATTATGTGACTCATCACAAACATTTTTTTAATACCACAAGTACTTAAATCAAGACCAGAAAATTGAACTATATGTAAACATAACTACTACCTATTAAATTTACTTCTAAATTAATAAAGATAGATAATGAAACATTCACAAGTAAAAATATTTTAATCTTTGATTATGCAAATTTGATTATTTCATTTTAAGTTCTAAAACTTATTAAGAGATCTAAAGTTTTAAAATCTAGTTCCCTACTTTCAATTTATTTTCTAGATCGATTAAAGGAAAACTTAAAAATATTTTCAATTAATTTTTTTAGTATTTAGAGTAATATTCTTGAAACCTAATAATTGTTTTAATTTTTTTATGTTTACATTTTACTTCAAAAATCATCAAGAAAGTACTTTCATGAAACTTGGATCCAATTAAATTTTATTAGATTATTGGATATGCCCTTATTTTCAAATATTTAATCCTCTTAGATTGCTGCAAAAAGAAGAGAAGAAAAAAGAAGTTTGTTTGTGTACATTTATCATCTCTATTCTCTTAGTATTTTCTTCAAACTTTAATTCAACTAAAATTTGTAAAACTAATCAATCCTTTAAACTAGAAATAATTTATGACCACTTTATAATCAATTATTGTTCCTATATTTACCTCTCATATTTTTATTTATTTTCATTTGATTAAGTTCAAGTTATTTTCTTCCAACATTTCTTCTTTCAAATGATCCTTCAATTTTTTTTGTTGTTGTAGATTTTATTTTATTTTTTATTTTTTAGATCATTCTAATTGTAGGTGTATAAGGATTTATAGCAGATTGTAGAGTTGATGGTTTCCAAAGAGATTGAAATTATGATTTCATATATATAATATTTCTTGTATGCACGGAAAGAAGACCAAATCAAAAGATTATTATTTAATTTCTTGTGTGATTCACATTCAACTATCGTAGCCAAAACTGTGTTGTTTTCCATTTTTTAAAGAATACAGATAATACTAATTTTAAATTGCCTTTATTTATAAGCAACATTTTTATTATACTCTTTCATTACTATAATAATATGATATTTAGATTAGTATATATGTTGACTCTAAAGATTTAAAGTCTTATAATTGAATTAATTATGTTATACATAACTAGAATTTGCACCTTGGTGTGCAATAGGTACACGAAAGAAGTGTGGATGGTCAATTAGGGAATTTTTTGGTTTATTATTTACATACGTTTGTGTAGTATAGATGAGGTCAATTGGTAGGCTATTTAAAAATTATTTTGTTCGTGCAACAAAGGTCTCAATGGAGAAGTGATAGCTTCAAATCAAATATGCATCTACTTACAGGGATCCAAACATAACTAAAGCAAAACATTTGAATCAAGAAGATAATAAGGCTCCATTACCAATAAGCTAATGATATGTTTGAAATAGAGAGAGAGGGAGAGAGAGAGGGGGATATGTGGATAGAAAGAGGGAGAGAGAGGGGGGAATAAGGATATAAAGGAGAAATAGAGAGATAAATATAAATTGGGAAAGATAAAGAGGGAGAGAGAGAGAGAAAGACAAAGACAAACAGATAGAGATAAATATAAATAGAGAGATGAAAGGAGAGAGGGAGAGGGAGAGATAGAGATAGAAAGAGGGATTCAATGAAAGAAGGGGAGACAAAGAGAAATATAAAGATTTAGGAAGTGATATATAGAGAGAGGTGGAGAGAGGTAGAGAGAGTAAGAGAGATGAAGGGAAAGATAGAGTAAAATTAAGAGAGAGAGAGAGAGAGAGAGAGAGAGAGAGATAATGAGTTATAAATAGACAGGAAGAGGGAGATATATGGAAAGATAGCAATAGAGAGGGAAAGAGTGAGATAAAGTCCAAGTGATATAGAAAAAAAATAGAGAGGGAGAGATATAGAGAGAGGGGGGAGATAGAGAGATTTACATAATAGATAGAAAGGGAGGGAGGATAGAGAAGTTGAGAAATATAGAAAGAGATGGTGATAGGGAGAGAGGGAGAGATATGGATAGAGAGAGGGATAGATATATATAGTGGGTGTAATACCCCTCTGTTTTGCTTCTTGTTCAAGTTGCTTTATGCTATGTTTGGTTGCAGTTACTTTGATACTGAATACATTTTGTTATGATGTTTTGATCGTTACTATTGAGCGACAACTATTATTGTGGGATATAGTTATCTGATTATTGTTTCACATGTATTATGGATTAATGATATTGTAGAGTTAGCATGAGATATTATTATGAGATTATTTGAATTATGATGGAAGTGTTAGTTTTGATGAGTGTATGGGTGAAGAGGACGAGTTCGCATCACTCACTTGCGAGCGCCCTGCGAATCCATAATTCCTTCTTCACGGTGTGTATTATATGCTGGATATATTGTATGATGTTGTTTACTTGGTTGCAAGATTGCAGGTACATGACATCGACTCCACCTGGTTTCACAGGTTTGAGCATGTCGATCCAACGGTTAAGTTGAACGGGAGATAGTAGCTAGGTAACATGTGTCAAGTTTACACCCTAGCCTTAGTGTGTCGTCAGTCGTGTGTGTCGAGCCATTGTCTGTCTTGCTTTGATGTTATTTAATTCTGAAGCATTCTTGATTTGGAAATAGATATTTAGAATAATTGCATTTAAATCATGTTGATGGTTATTTAATTTAAATAATGCAATGTGGATAAAAGTTTATATTTAAATTAATTAATTATATTTAATTTATTTAATTAATTAAATTTAATCCAAGGGGTTGGATTTAGTTATTAAATAATTAAATTAATTAATTAAACGTGATGCAAGAGAATGAAAGGAAATAAAAGAATTGAAATTAATTTTGGAATTTAATTTAGACGTGTGGGAATTAAATTGGAAATTGTAATTAAATGTTTATTTGAGAAATTGGTTGCAACTTTGGAAATTAATTTATTATTTCAAATTGCATTTTAAATTGAAAGTGGGTTTTCCAAAAGTGAAATTGAAATTGAAATTAAAATTGAAATTAAAAATTGAAATTGAAATTGAAATTAAAAATTGAAATTGAAATTGAAATATCTAATTTGCATGTAATATGAATTAGGGTTGTAAATATTGAAATTGAAATTGAAATTGAAATATCTAATTTGCATGTAATGTGAATTAGGGTTGTATTAGGTATTTTTGATTTATAAGAATATATGTTTTAATTTTAGGGCAGAAAGTTTTTAGAAAAATACATTTTTACAGCAGGGAAGAAATTTTGGAAAATTTGCACAAGGGTTTGAAGAAAGTTTGATTGTAGAATTGATTGAAGGAAATATTGTTTGCATTTGTTGGATTTTGGATTGGATTCATTGGAGGATTGAAGAAAATTCAGGAAATCTTTGGAGGAGGCTTGCATCAAAAATTCATCTCTTCCTGTAGCTTCTTGTACCAGGTTTTCCTCTTTGTGTTTTATTGTTCTTGATTGTTTTTCTTTAAAATAGTAATGATTAAAGATTTGTTTGTTAAATCTGTTTTAGAAAATAAATTTGATGTTAGAAGAAAAGAATTAAACAAATTTACAGCCTTTGCTTGTGAAAATTCTTGAGTGAAAATTGTGAAAACCTTAGTTGAATTTAAATTATTTGGGGAAATCAATTTTGTTGTTATTGAAATCAAACATAGAGATTGAACAATGCATTTAGAATGTTTTTAGAAAATGAAACCCTCTGTTTATTATCAAAAAACAGATTTTAAAATCTGCAATATAGTTATATTTTCATGGTAAAATAGTCTGGTTGTGCCACCTATAACTTCACTTTCACAAACTGGGTTTTCAGGAAATTTAAAGGGTTTTGCATTTTGAAATTTTCTTACCCCTGTCCAAAAATCGTAAATACCCAGATCGTAGTTTTTGAGTTATGCTTAAAACATGAGACTGCTGTTAAGTTATTTTTCCCATGGCTATTCTGAAAATAAAATAATAATAATTTGATATTTATAAATATTAATATTTTATGTATTGTTATTATAATATTAAAATATTATTTAATAATATTTTATATTATAATTTATAATACTAAAGTATTATATTTATTTATATTATTTTAAATAAAATTTGTATATTAGATTAGTGGAATTAAAATTATAAACATATGGGAAATTATTGTTATTTTAAAATGGCTTGTTAAAGTTTAATTGAAAGAGTTAAATATTTGATTTAAAGAATGCAATATATTATTGAATAGAGATTTATAATTGGATTGATTAGTGTATATGGAAAATGGATAGAGAAACAATATGTTATTATATTAAAGTGATTGAATGTGTTGAATAGAAAATTGAATGAGATGTAAGATTTGGTTAGGAAATGGAAAGAGTTTACTTGCATGGATTTGTGTCGATTTAAAAGTAAATTAAGAAGTTGTTTTATTGATGAAGCAATCAATTATGTTATTTATTAATTTCTATTTAGATTAATTGAATCATTGTGATTGGATTATGAAAGAGATATGGATTTAGTATATCCAAAAGTAGTATCTTCCTTATGCTTATCTTAAAGGATTTAATTCTTTGTATTCAGTAAAGGGAAGTAAGTTTAATGGTTTTAGATTACCAATAATGGAAAGGGAAATAGGGGTTATGATTATTTTAGATGATCTACTTATCATGTCTTTGACTTTGTCAACACTACCTATTGAATGAGCATCGATTTAGGAAATCCAAATATTAGATTTGATTGATGACTTGAATGCTTTTGTTGCTATGTCGTCAAGTTGCATTGTTGGTTTTGGGATTTAGTGTTAGTCCTAAATTATAAGTCTTCCAGAAGAACTTAGAGGATAAGGGTTGTTGAATCTTTATGCCATCCTGTTGTTTTCCCTTGGGTAGTGCATGGCATCTTTTCAGTTTTACCCGGTTTTCACGAACGGGAATGTTTGCACCTCCTTGGTTTAGGAGCGGATTATGGGATCCGTGTTTCCTTGTATGGAGTGACCTTGTTATGTGGTTTCATCTTGTTGCCTCCTGTGAAAGGAGTGGACTATGTGTTGTTGCCTCCAAGATGTTTGGAGTGAGATATTTTGTATCTCCCGTGAAAGGAGTGGACTATGTGATTGTTGCCTCCAAGATGTTTGGAGTGAGTTTCTATTATTTGTATCCTCCTTGTGTTGGAGTGGATTATGATGCCTAGTTGGTATGCACTTGTGGTTCCCTTGGTGGATTGTTTGGATGTGTGTTGTTGAATAGAAGAGTGGCTTCTGTTAGGCGCCAAAGCCCAAAGAGGTAAACTGGATAACCTTCAGGAGTGATTTAAACAAGTGAAAATTAAAATAATGTACTTAGAAGATTAGGATTAACTTCACATTAATCAAGATAATTTAATCCTCACTCATAGACACAAGGGCTTGTTTAGACTTGGGATGAGTGAGAAGGCCTGGAATGGCAAGATCAACTATCTAGTTCTTACGAGAGGTAGTTGATTCTGCATGAGTGAGTATGAGTGTCGGGATTCGGTTGAGACCACCAGAATTACTTGTGCCAGAGCCTATGAAGAATGCCCAGAGGAGATCTCATGACAAACCTTGCGATGACACTCTATCTATGACAACTGTTGTTAATTGTTTTTTTATGTATGGTTTTGTGAACATACTTGATCTATTTTATGTTTGGAAGCAATGTGACCTATCTCAGTGATGTTGGAGTTGTACTTGTATTGTACTTGATTTGTACTTATGTTGTACTTGAGTTGTACTTGAGTTGTACTTGATTCGTACTTGTATGGTGAATGAGTTGTACTTGTTAATTCATTTGGTTGATTATAACAGTATGAGTCAGTATGAGTCTGCCTTTGGTTAGAGGTAGTAGAATCTTTGTCCATGTTACTTTGTTACTATCTCCTAGCATGGGGGGTGGGCCTTCGGGTACCACATTGGTAGGGTGGAACATGCACCAAAACCGTTGGGTCCCCATCGATCTTCAGTACTTGGTGGCGAGGCATCCGGATGGACAGCTCGCGGTTCTTGTTGTATTATCTTGCATTGTAATATTTTAACTTGTATAAGTTATTTTATCCCTCTTATGTTTATGAGGTGAAATTTTGTAATTGTAATCTTTTGTACTATTGCCTCATTCTGGGAATGAGTGATGTATCTATTGGATTAAGATAATGTTTATGAGATTGTATCTTGGTTGATTATCTTATTATGTTATGTGGTATTCTTATGATGTATGATGTTTATTTCATACAGTTCATACTGCTATGGTTATATGTAATATGTATGTGTGGGTTTATGTAATCCTAACCTTGTAGACTTAGAGGTTGTTGTTAACTAGTAAGTGAATGTGTATGTTAAATGCACTTTATAAAAAAAAATTGGTTCGCTTATGATGTTAATTGCAACTTCCTTTAGGGTTGCAAGGCGGGGCATTACAATGGGAAAGATAGAGGGGAAAGAGAGAAAGAGATGTAAGAAGAGGTAAGGAGATAGAGATGGAGAGGAAGATAGAGATGGAGATGGAGATGGAAATAGAGAGATGGAGAGGGTAAACCAACAAAATTGGTTTAAAATTCTAGTGAGGAAGGAAAATTGCAAAAAATTCCCCATGTAGAAAATTATGGTTTTTGAGGGTTTGAACGAACTTTTGGGTCGAGTGAACCCAAAGGGGATTCGCTCGAACCCCCCTTCGAGTGAACCTATTTAATGTTGGGTCCCACCATATTCCACATTTCCCAGAATGAAAAACAAAGGAAAACTTAGTGAAAAGGGAAGTTCACTTGAACCTAGGTTCGAGCGAACCTCCAAGGGGGGTTCGCTCAAACCTAGGTTCATTTGAACCCCCCTTTCCCCCTTCTCCCCCTCTAGCACCAAATTTCTCCAAAAAAATTCCCTTTGAAGCTCGAGTTGAGGATGAAAATGGAGGAAACTTCATAGACCCAACTGGATGATGATAGTCATCGAAACAAGTTATCCAACAAATATAATTTTAATATGTTTTGGTTTTATTATGTATTTTTTTTTTAGTTTGATTAAACATAGTTTTTTCACCGAAAATCAAGCTCTTTGTTCTGCACATGTGAAAAAATAGTAGATTATCAAAAAAAAATTGAAAAATATCAGTGCACTAGATATTGAAATCTTTGATCCAAAAATAAATAAATAAATTGAATTTCGATACATAAATTTTTTTTTATGTTGTATACAGTCCGCCTATGTCTAAATTGTGATTGGTTTGACTTCGAAACTTGATTCAGGAAAAAATATTCAATAAAACACTATGAAACCAAATGAAAGTGCTAGATATCCTAGTTACAAATCTAAATTCAAAAAAAATAGAATTTTATCCTTCATGGAAATTTTTTTGTGTTGTATACGGTGAGCATCACTCCTTAAAAATGATGTTTATTGAAAAAAATAATTTAAAGGAGATGGAAAAAGAAGTGCAATCTGATTCCAAAAAATTGAAAAAAAAATATTTAGAATCTACAGACAAAATGTCACAAATCACTAGTTTTCATCATCTTCAAATTCCTCATAATTTAGCCGCTATAGGTGCCTGAAAGTGAAGATTTAGTTAGAAAAAATCAGTTCAATGGCCAAAAATTGTAAACCAGTATTGTGGGATCACCCGAGAGAGAAATAGAGATAGAAAGAGGGGGATGCAAAGAGAGGGAGAGAATGAGAGAGGGATAGGTGGAGGGATGGAAAGACAAAGGAAGTTATATAAAGAGAGGTAGGGAGAGGGAGATATATAGAGAGAGAGGTAGGGAGTACATATGGGGAGATATCATAGAGATATGGGAAGAGAGAGAGATAAATCTTTATATTTTTGTCTCCTTCTCATTCTTTATATTTTTTATTATCTCTCAATCTCTCTCTTTCTCTCTCTCCCCCATTTCTCTCTATATTTGTCTTCCCTTCTCTCTTCCTCTATCTATATTTCTCTCATTTCTTCTTTCTATCTATTTCCCTCTCCCTATCTTTCTCCCCTTAGTATTTTTTTCTATCCCTATTTATCTCCCTCCTCTCTCCCCCTTTCCCTCTTTATCTCTTGATCTCTTGACCTCTCTATATATATATATTTGTCTCTTATTTCTCTTTATCTATCCATCTCTCTATCTCTCTTTATGTGACTATATATGTCTCTCCTCTTCTCTCTTTTCCTCTCTTTCTTTATCTCTCTTCCTATCTCGTCCTCTCTCCATATTTATTCCTTTATATCCATACCTCTATTTTTTTTATCTCTATCTCTTTTTATCTCTTTATATCCCTCTCCATTTCTCTTTTTCTCTCTCTTTATTTTCTCTCTTTCTCTCTCTATCTATTTTCCTCCTAAGTGTGCAGTGGGCACATTAAAGAGGTTTTAAAGGTGAATTATCATATCCTTAATCAAATGACATGCAACCCCAAGCATAAATCCTTAGGGCATGTTATCCTTGAATTGTTGGCATGAAATGACTAATCAAAAGTTACCTCTCTCTCTCACTCTATAAATTTTTTATATTTTAAGTTTGAAATTCATTTTATTATATAAATTATAACAAAAATCTAAAATAGAATTATTCTGCAATAATTAAAGTTTTAATAAGATAACTAATTATAAATTAAATTAATTCTCATATTTTTTAATTATTATTACTAATTTCATAAAAAGATATAAATAATAAAAAAAAAATTCAAACTTAAATATTAATTAAAAACTAAAATAAAATAAACTAAATGGAAAGTAAAAATATATCAAAATCTAAATATTAATAAACATAATAATTTTTAAAAATTAATAACAAATAATAAAATTATTAAGTTAATTTAAATGATTAAGGGCGGGGGACCTAGCTTGATTGGCTAAAGTATCTTGTTGCAAGCAAGAGGTAACAAAGTCTAGTCTCCCCTTTTTACTAAGTAAAGTTAATAAATGATTAAATAAAAAATAAAACTATTTTTTTAATTTATTATAATTGAAATATTAATAAAATATGTATCTAAAAAATATAATTAATATATCACAAACAATATTAACAAATAAAAAAATATTATTAAATAAATTATATTTTAAAAACTAAAAAATGTATTTCAAATAAAATATTAAAAATAAATATAAACTATATTAAAATTGTTAAAACTAAAATTCTAACTTTTATATCTAAAATTACAAGTAACACCAAACTTAAAAAGTGAAAATAAAATGAAACCCTATTTAAAAGATAAAAAGTCAATTTGTATACAGTGATTCTCACCCGTATGATCATGAGAAACTTGGTAAGGTTTTTTGTTTGGATGATGTGAATATTTTTTTGGCATTTAAAAAGGTGGTGGGAAATCAGTGGTTGTGGGAAAATTCAAATGCCACCTTTTCTAACGTTCTTTCCCATTTTCTTACTATTTGCATGGATATTCTATTGGATGCAAATTTGGTCTCTATTCTTGCTTATAAATTTGTTCAGCTGCATTTTTTCTCCAACATTTTTTTTTTTTTTTAAAAAGAGGGTAAAAACTTTATTGAAACAGAATCAGCAAAACAATACAAGGATCAGAGAAACAAACCCACAAGGGGCCAACAAAACAGGAATCAATTCACACCCAAGAAGCACCTCATATCCTCAGCAACCCACTCCTCAAGAACAGGGGCCATGTCATTAGGAAGATTGCCCCAACCATCCACAAACCAAGAATCAGTCTTCTCTGTCACCCATCTAGCCAACCCATCAGCCACCCTATTCCACTCCCGCGGAATATGGCGGAAGACAATGGACTCAAGAGAAGCACACATAGATATAATCTGCTTGACGACCACAGCTAGCTGCCAATTCACATCCTCCAACTGTCGCCTATGCAACAACTCAATAACCACCTAAGAATCAGACTCACAGACAATCCGCCGCCATCCAAGGCCAACCGCATGCTCAATCGCCATAAGAATAGCACTAGCCTCCACGAGATTATTAGTTTGCAAACCACGATACATAGAAAAGAAAAACACCACCACTCCAAGACTGTCACGACCAATGCCACCAACTCCAGCATGTCCAGGGTTACCCCTAGATGACCCATCCGTATTGATTTTTAGCTCCCCTAGAACAGGCGGACACCAAAAGCCATCACGAGCCACCCGCTCACGCCCACACCTATGATGCACATTGCTCAAATTTCTCCTATCCCCAGCAACAAGACCCAGGGCATTAACAACACCGACGTCCCCAAGATCAATTGGTACAGACAAATCACACTTAGCAGACAAAGTCTCCTGCAGAGCCCCCAGAATACGCCTCCAAACTTGCTCCAAGATCAATTTTTTGTCCAAGAAAATCCGTCTATTATGCTCCAACCAAACATGCCAAACAATCAAGCTAGGGCCAATGCTCCAAGCAATTTTAAGAAAAGAGGTTTTGGTAGGAGATGGTCCCTGTCTCCTCCAAAATTCATCCAAAGCAGAGACAGGGCAACACGGTAATCCCCAGAGATTCCACCAGTGATGCCAGATAGCCTTGACAAAGGAACACTGAAAAAAGAGGTGTGAGAAACATTCATCATGCTGACCACACATAACACACATGGAGGGGCCTTGGAACCCCCACTTCGAAAGATTATCCCAAGTAAGACACTTACCTTGGACAACAAGCCAAGAGAAAAAATTACACTTAGGCCAAGCAAATTTATTCCAGACATGCTTCCACCAAGAAACCTCAGAGCTCCCAAAGACCTGTTTATCCAAAGCCTGATAACCAGAGGCCACTGAAAACTTCCCTCTCAAATCAGGACCCCAAGCAAGCACATCACTACCAAGAAGAGAATTGCAAGCACGATCCGATAGAATCTTAGCAAGCTCTTGGCGATCCTCCATCACACCCCCAGGAGGCCAAACCAAAGGGTCCTTCCACCTGGACACAGTAATTTGATTCAAAGATTGTTGAGATTTGAAGTCAGCCACATGACACCAACCCGCTTCTTCAAAAATTTGACACAATTTTTGAAGGTGGGGATGAGAAGACAAAAGAGGGGGGTGACCATCCCAGGAGTCATGCCAGAAGAGGGCTTCCTGGCCCCCATTACAAATCCAAAAAAGTCCTTGTTTAACAAGCTGAGCACCCCGTTTAAGAGTACTCCAGATCATAGAACCTTTCCCTTCCATACTAAATCTAGCAACCTCCATGCTTTCCACCGCACCCAAGTATTTGAGGGTAAGAATTTTAGCCCACAACATATGTTGTTGTGAACACCAATGCCAATATAACTTGGCAGCCAGGGCCTGTCCATTCCAATCCGTCCGTCGTAGGCCTAGACCCCCCTCCTGCTTCGGCCTACAGACAGCCTCCCAATTCACCAAGCTCCACTTTCTATGAAGAAGGTTGCCAGACCACAGAAACTGGCGAGACAATCTCTCAAAATCTTTAATAAAACTTGAAGGAGCAAAAAGAACAAAGCACCTATAAAGAGGGAGAGCCTGGACCACTGACTTTAAAAGAGTCACTCTTCCAACTGTAGAAAGCCACCTGCAAGTCCAATGACTAACCAAACTTCGAAACTTGTCCAAAGTCTCTTGCCAAAACCTTTTAGGGATAGAACGAATGGAGAGCGGGATTCCAAGATAGAGAAAAGGAAGCGAACCAATCTGGAAACGAAGAATACCAGCTATTCTCCTTTGGATAACCTTAGGAGTATGGAAGAAGTAGATACAAGACTTCCCCTCATTAATGCGTTGCCCAGAGGCAGCCAGGTAGCTGTCCAAAACATTACGCCAATTGAGAGCCTCCTCCACCTTCGCCTTACCCATCAAGGCAGTATCATCAACAAACTAAAGATGGGACTGGGGAGGAATATCATTTCCCCATCTCCAACCCTGAATCAAGCCGCCAGCAACCTGAACACGAATAAGCCTGCCCAATCCTTCAGCAAGAAGGATGAATAAGTAAGGGGACAATGGATCTCCTTGTCTGAGGCCTCTAGAAGCACCAAACAACTCAATGGGCTCACCATTGATAAGAACGGAGAAGGAGGAGGAAGTAACACAACTCTTGACCCATTCAATCCAACCACTAGCAAAGCCAAAAGCTCCAAGAATCTTAAACAGGAAGTTCCATTTGACACGATCATAAGCCTTAGCCATATCCAACTTGATAAACATAGATTTTTCTTTTGAAGCTTCCATAGAATGGATTGTCTCAGCAGCAATCACAACACCATCCATGATCTGTCTACCAGCAACGAAACCCCCCTGTTCTTCAGAGATTAACCCACCAAGCCAAGGTTTCAACCTTTCTGCAATCAATTTAGTAATAATCTTATAAACCACATTGCATAATGCAATAGGCCTAAAAAGATCCAAAGAATTAGCCCCCACTTTCTTTGGAATGAGAGCTAAAAAAGTTGCATTCAGGGACTTCAACATTTGTTTATTCATGAGAGATTCCTTAACAACCTCCAAGAGGTCTAACTTGACCACCTCCCAGAACTCCTGAAAGAATTCCACTAGGAATCCATCAGGTCCTGGTGCTTTACCTTTCCTCATTTGGAACACCACCTTCTCAAGCTCCGACAAGGTAATAGGAGAGAGCAGCGATTCATTCATTTCATTAGACACAAGCTGAGGGATACAATTTAGAATCCTAGCTTCATCCTCCTCTGCAGGAGGGGAATCTTCAGAGAATAAAGAAGAGAAAAACCGGATGCATTCTGCAGAAATGGAAGCAGAAGAGGACAAAATTTCCCCATTAGGCAACAAGAGAGAAGAAATAACATTACCTTGCTTCCGGTCTTTAACAGAGTTGTGAAAAAAAGAAGTATTTCTATCACCAGCCTGAAGCCAGTCAATACGGGACTTCTGTTTCCAAAAGGTTTCTTCACGTAACTCCCATTCCTCAACCACCTTTGTTGCAGCAACCTCTGACACCCTCAACTCTTCTGTTAGGCCTTGATCCCGAATCTACCTGGTGATTAAGTCCAAGTTATCCTGCGCCTTCTGTTTTTCATGAAACAAATTACCAAAATGTTGCCTATTCCATCTTTTCAACCTGTATTTGACGTATTGTAACCTCTTAGAAAAAGAGTACATAGTCGTGCCATAAGATGGCTTCCCAAGATCCCACCATCTAGAAATCAAATCATGAAGAGATTCATCGCGGAGCCACATGAGTTGGAATTTGAAAGTCTGTCTAACACATCGTTGAGGCATTTCAACTACAAGCTTGATTGGCCAATGGTCAGAACCTCTTCCGTCCAATATTTCAAAGCCAATCACCCACCTGTCCCCCATCCAAAAACTGGACACCAAAAATCTGTCAAGTCTTTCTGAGATAGCAGCAACTCCAGTCCTCCTGTTATCCCAAGTGAAGACTCCATTAGTTGGCTTGATGTCAACTAACCTCAAAAGAGCCATATTATCTTGCAAGAGCCTAGAGGAAGGTTCCAAACAAGCACTACCTCCTCTCTTCTCCTCTAAAGAAGTGATAGCATTAAGATCCCCAGCTAGGATCCAAGGAAAGTAAGGATCCAGAGATCTCACATGTCTAACATGATCCCACAGCTGAGCTTTACCATGGAAATCAATCGGAGCATATAAATTAGAGAAAAGAACCCTCTCCCCTAACTCTAAGTGAGAAGCAACACAAGAAATTGAACTCCTACAAGAGAACCACCAAATTGGACTAACCTTTCGAGGATCCCAAAAACAAGCCACTCCACCAGAATTACCAGAAGCACCCACACATTAACATTGGCCACAACCCCAAATCTTTGAAGCCACACTTAACATACTATCCACTGATAGCTTAGTTTCCTGCAAGAAAACCATATCAGGAGAATGAATACGAACTAGATCTCGAATAGCCTTTTGTCGAGGGATGCTATTCATACCCCTCACATTCCAAGAAAGAACTATCATCGTTGGGGTTGGGAGAAGAGCGCATCAATAGTCTTCACTGAACCAGCCTCAACCAAATTCTCTCCAACTAGCTTCACCTTTTCTTGGTCCTTTTTGCGACCAACCTTAACTGATTTCTCAAGAATTCCTTTCTTAAAAGATTTCTGCTGCACACCTAAAATAGAAGAAGAAGATTTAGTCTTTTCTAATTCAGGGCTACCCCGAACCTCTGAGCAAGCCTTTCCCCCACTAAAGGGGCCACCAGAAGCAACAATCACCCCACTCTCCTCACCACAAGCCGAAGCGAAAGGAAACAGACCAGAAACCAATTGAGGATCCTGGTTGCCAGGCAAGTCTAATTCAGGGATCACCGAAGGTTGAGCTTCCACCAACTCTTTAGAGACATCCACCTCCTGCAAGTCAGCTGTAAAACCTTCCTCTTGAACTAACTCATCTAAAGCCTCAAATTTATTGAATATCTCCCCATCCTGCCTTTCCTTAAAAGGTCTCTTTTGACCCCGTCCACGATTGCGAGGTTTAACAGGAACAAAAACATCTTTGTCCTCCGCCATTCCCTGCACAGGATCCTTACCTTTATCCACCCTTGGATTGGATTGGGTACCTACATTATTTACTCCTGCACCAGAAGCCCGAGGACACCTCCGCAGTAGATGCCCATATTCATGACATAACCGGCACCGAAACGGCAACATTTCATAATCCAATGGCTGAGTCCAGGAATTAGAGCCAACGGTCAACTCAATAGAATCAAGCAAAGGCTGACTCAGATCAATCTCAACACAAACCCTCGCATAAGAAAATATCCTTTTATCCAAATTATGTTGAGAAGGACCAATAGGCTTACCCAGCAATAAAGCAATCGATTGTAATATATCAGTCCTCCAACATTCAAGCGGCAGCCGAGGAAGGCGAACCCAAACCGGGACCCTAGAAGGCAACTCTTTCACTGAATTAAAGCCTGCATGCCATGGTTTTATGAAGAGACCTACTTGGTTATAAAAATAAGGCCCCCCTTCAAATGCCCTATTTCGATCTGAAATACACGAGAAATCTACCAGAAAGAAATTGTTTGCAGCCAATAGAACATCAAAGTCACCCTCTGGAGACCATGTCTTGCGGATCCAAGTGTCCAAGAAAGAAAGAGAGACCCTCATCCCCATAAACTTACATATCAAAACATGCTTACTGTAGTACTCAAGATCTTCAGCTACCGCCTCTGATTGAATCACCAACATAGGACGAACTTGAGCTCTTTCCAGGAAGCCATTTATCTTATGCATTTTAAAGGTACTGGATTTTGTCAAACCCACTCCAGACGAAGCCCCAACACCAACCTCCATCAAGGCATCATCCCCCTACACCTCACCAAAAGATGCAAGCCTTGCCATTCAAACCCTACACCGAAGAAACTCTAGCCAAGAGGCCCCAAGCAAAAACCAGTCAAACCCCAATGGATGTAGCAAAACGCACACAAGAAATAGCACCCCCACACAGGAAAGAAGGCAAAAACTGAGCCACCCCTGGCCCTACCCCGCACCACACAAACGCCCCACCCACGCAGCCACGAGACACAGGAAACACCAGGCTAGGGCGCGGATGCCCTAGCGCGTCCACAGACAGCCCACGCGCGCCATCACCATTTCTTCATGGTCAGGAATTGATTCCTTTTCTCCAACATGAAGATTCACAAAGCTTTTAATATTTATTTGTTTGATTCTAGCCTTTTTCCTCTTGGTGGCTTTATATCTCATATTGACTTTCTATCTAACGGTTATTATGGAGATTTGTTGATGATTCTCAGGTTTGGTATCATTTGTGATGATTTTGAGAGGACCATTTTAGACTGCCATGGTCTTATAGACAAAGTTTCCCCAAAAATTCTTGTTGCTAGCATTGAGGTTTTTTTGGTGTTGCATTTCCTCTTTAATATGGTTGTGGGGTCTTTGCCTCTAGGACAAGCATTGGCCGCCATGCCTAATAAAGTGGAAGCTCTCTCTTTGGATCATCTCTTGCCTCTTTCTTATTATGAGGCTAGTTCTAGCTCCATATCTCAAGTGGATGAATCTTGAGCTTTTTTTATATTATTTTGATCATGCCCATATTTTGTATCTCTAGGGCATTGCATACTCTATCTAAATTCTATATTGGGGGATGGTGGGTGGTTTTTTTTCCTATTCTTTTGGGTTATTGCTACTGGCTAGGCTTCTTTGAGTATGCAAATTTTTGTTTTGTATCACTTTTTGGCTCTCCTAGTAGTCCAGGATTGAGTTTCATTTGGTTTGATGTAAAAAAAAATCTATAACTGGAGGTTTTCTTCCTAGTTCTTTCTTGCCAGTATGCTCTTTTGAACCAAGTTTGTAACATCTTTTAAATTAATAAAATTGTTTAGTGGCTTTGCCACTTTTATCAAAAAAAGAAAAAGAAAAAGAAAAAAAAAGTCAATTTGTGATTTATTGATTTATTAATAATATTATTATTATTTAAAAAATATATCTATTTATTAGAAATATTATTATTTATCTAAAAATCTAAGTTTAAAAAGTTTAAAAGAAAAAAATAATTCTTATCCTATCTTTTCTTAATTTAAAGCTAAGATTAGATAAGAATTAGTTGTTTTTTCTTTGATTATTAATTATATTTTTTAATATTTTAGAAAATTTGATGGTTGAAATCATTTCAATCGTCTTGCATCCTTCTCCACAATTCTCAACTGTTGATTTTTTGTTCACTTCATATAAGGAACACATTCAATGTAAATATACACATAGTCCTATTTATATTTCTAATTCTATTAAAAGCTGATTTATTATATTTTCCTATTAACTTAATTCAGAATTATTTTTTTACATACTTACAATATTAATATATGCATATTTATATAATTAAATTCATAGTAAGTTCATATATATAAATTAACCACATGACATTTCAATAGTACACACATATACTTCTTCAAAGTTATTCCACTAGTTAATGGATTTAATAATTCATATAAGATGTTGTTAAGTAGATATGTATTTTTTTTTATTGTTGGTGATTCAATCGTGATATTAATTTTTATATACATGTTTATGAATTAAATATATATTTATAAGTTTCCACTTACCTCTAGTTTAGTAAATATTATTCATTCCATGCAAGAATGTACTTTAGTGGAACAAATATGAAAGTTAATGTGCAAATTTCATATCTATAGTTTGTTTATTTTCCTTTCTCTTTTGCTTCTATACCCAATTTATAAGTCAAATACAACATGCACATGATCTATTTCTTTCTAATTCTATTATCAATACAAACAATACCTTGAAGTATCAATATCTAATGTGCACTTGAGAAAGAATAAAATAAAGTAATAATTCATCCACACAACTTGTGATAAAACTATGACAAGTATTCCCTTTCCTTGATTTTCCCAAATTAAACAAAGTACATCATGACCCTATTCTAATATCGATACCCTACTCCTCAAGGATAACTACAACTAGACATGCATTATCCTTTTTATCTCTTTTTTTTTATACCCATTCCAATATAAGTTGGAACTTCAATCTCATGGCAATTTACTTTTTTGTGAAAACCACAAGACACCATACATCTTCCTTGAGGATTACAGTCAAGATAATTCTTCTTGTTTAAACCATGTACCTAAAAGAGAAGTCAAAAAAAAAATGGCCAAAAGCTCTCCTCCCAACCATAGGATTGATATTCAATCCACCCTTGAGCTCTAAGGGTCACATAGCTCTCCTAAAATTACTTTGCAGATGGCTCACATTATCAAGATTGACACAATTCAACCACTTGTTCACATAACTCAAATGCTTTATTTTAACACACAAAATGGCTATTCATGTACAACTTAAGAAGATGGATCTCCTATCCCAAACAAACCCCAACACACACAACACCATCACAAAGGATCCCACATTAAATATTCAAATAGATTTCAAACCAAAAATTAGCATACACATTAAACAAGAATCAAAAGGATATACATAAACCAATGAACATCCAAGTTTCATTTTCATATCAACAAAGACTCAAACCATAAAGGATAGATCTTACCAAAATATTTTCCACCCCAAATATGGAAAAATCTCTCTTTCTCCAATCCATTTCATTCATTCTTCCTCACCCATCATTTCCTTTTATCCATCATGAAATCTCCTCCCAAATGAATAATCATCTCAAATACAAGAATAAACCCAAAATCTACAAAGAGAGAAGCCAAGGAAAAAGAGAGAATCCCCTTCTCCTTTCAAAGAGAAATAATATAAAGAAGGAAAAAGACAGCCAACTTCTCATAACTTCCCAACCACCCAAACAACCCAATTTTCGCCACATTTCATAAGTGAGCAATTAGAGTGGGCTTTAGACTTTATTTAAGGGGTTTTATGGAATAAAAGACCCCTAACCCATAGACCTACCACCTAGGAAAATTTTTATACAATTAAAACCACATAAAGACTTCATAAAACATACAATAAGTAATCACATTTAAAAAGGTGACTCAAGGGTCTAATAAAACAACCTCTCATGCATGCACAACCCTTACAAACAAGGTTAAAACAAATTCACAAGAATAACATAAGGAAAGTAGCTATGTGACCCCTTCATCAATATTGGCCAATTTTAACTTGTTTACTCAACCAAAAAAAAGGTGTCAGTACTTCTCATAATTAATAGTATTTAAAACAAATGGCATAGAAAAATAACCTTTCAAGAATAATAATCAACTAGATGAATAAATCTACACAAGTATAATTTAACTCTCCTTGACTTGTATAATACATTTTAGAGTCAAAAAATGATTGATCATGCTATTTAATATTAAAATATTATCACTTATCAACAATCTATTTAAATTATAATGAATACTGCTACAAGAAAATATTGAATGTCAATCATTACCTTTATATTAACACTTACTCACACTCATAATATAAAATCACCTAACATGATGAAATCCATTTAATATACATAATGATATTACCAACAACAAAACATCTTGATCATTGCATACTTATGCAGATAAGGAATAGAACTCATCTGGCTATCACACGAAATCACAACAACCACTAGTTAGTTAGTTAACAATCAAAATATAAGAAACTTAATGTATAGGAACAATAATCACTAATGTATATTGTCCAACATAAAATATAGGACATAAACCATCAATGACTAATAGGATCAACAAGGCCACAAGGGACGAGGTCTTACACTAACAAGGGTCATCCATAATAGACCTTTTGGGACTCAAATATTTAATCATATTTTCTTTGAGTTCCTTCCTTTTTGTGCATCTTAGTAATATTTGACCCATTGTTGATAATTGATCTGAGATATCCTAATTGGGTCTCTTAAATATAAGTTGATTCCCAAAATCCATAAAAGATTTAAAGTATGGGTAATACTAGTGTTTTCCTTGGTTTTGGTGTGTTTGTCACCTTTCTAGAGTTTTGGGGTTGTTCATGCCTATATACCTTCCCTACTAATCCTAACTCCCCACTCTAATCCTTCCAAAATTTGGCTAAGGGTTGTTTATCACCTCTTCGGAGTTTCAGGGATATCCATCCTTGTATGAATTTCCTATTGATCATTAAACTCCACCTAGAAGCCTTGTGGAAGTGGCTAAGTGTCAAGATTGTGGACCTTTTAGACTATTAAGGTTTCCCTATATTCATACCTTCTTCGATCATCCTCAATCCTTGAAGTTTGAATGTTAAATTTTTTCTATTTTTTGTCACCTTATTGGAATTTTGGAGTTATCCATCATTGCATGACTTTCTTATCGATCCTAAAATCTTGCCTAAAATCCTTGTGGAAGTGTCTAAGTGTTAAGATGTCAAACTTTCAAACTGTCAATATTTCCCTTACATCCATGTCTCTTTTAAACTTCTCTAGTCCTCTAATTCTAAAGGGTAAAATGATTCCCAAGTGTTATTTTATCATAGTTTCAAATTTTTGCATCTCTTGATACCATTCATTGGCATTCTTGATCCCCAAAGTATGAAAATATGTTAAATTCCTAAGTCCTTTACATTTGTCAAGATTTTAGACTTCCTCATCCATTCATCCCTTAGTCCCTATTCCCTCGACTCCTTGATTCCTCAATGCACTGGTCCTTTGCATGGATTATGAGTTCCTCCCACCCACCAACATTTTGAAAATCCACCAACTGCTCTATGTGTCTTATCAGAGTCATACTTTTGATCATCTCCTATTTTTATTCCTCTTTTCATCCAACCCTGATGGTTTGAAACTTCACCAAATTCTATGTTGTCAAATTGTCAAAATTCTTCATCCTATTCATGCTTCCCCAAAAATTATAACATCCTTTCATCTCTGGCATGTATTTCCCTCTAGATCTGATTTTAAGATTTAAAATTTTCTCATACCATTATCCTTGTTAAACTTGTCATCCCAATCTTTCATTCTTTGAAATTTTGATACATTAGAATATCCCTTAGTCCACCTCAAAATTTCTCTAAGTCTTTCATACTTTCATGGTTCCCCATCCATTCATCCTTTCCATTCTAATCTATATATCTCGAGGGTCCGCCTTTCCTTTGGTGATTTTATCATCTATTAAAATTATCAAAAGTACCTCTTTCTCCCATCCCATGGTAGGTTGTTCAACAAAGCCCTGATGTTTGATGGATAGGTGATTTATTGGGATATCAAAGATGGATGTGCCCATGTCCTTAGTTTGATAGGTATACAAATCAAAGGGAACTTGATATCCTAATAGTTTGATAAAGCATGAGTATTAAAGGATTATGTCAGGACATCAAATAATTGTATACTCCTCTCTGATTGACTTGAAGGTAAGTGTTGTCCCAATGGTTTGATGGATCGATAAGTAAGTAATGTATTGGTAATGAATCATTATTTATCAAAGGTTCAAGAATATTAATGATTGAATCATTCAAAGCTCTTATAAATTACAAGGTCATTATGTTAAAGGTTATAAAGACCTAATGGATCATAAGAATTTCAAACAAGTAGAATTTTAGCATTTATCACACTTCTCCATCTACTCCATCAACCCACATTAATAGCAATAACTCTCCTATCCACCTACATTTATAACACTATGGACTTAGTAGATGAGAAGGCAGTCAAGCAAGAGCAAAAGCTCAAAGCCATCTTGATCTATCGAGAGAATAGGAATCAAAAGAAGTTTGGTGGGCCTCAAAATAATCAAGTTCCAAAGAAGAATAATGAGAGGTAAGAATTCCAAAAGAAAGGGGATCAAGGGGTCCGCAATAATTGGAATGAGCCAAGGAGGGATCGCCGAGGAAATAATTTCAACAATAACAACAGTGGAAGCTATGGAAAAGTTGGTGGAAATATCAATAATTTTGTAAGGCCAATGATTAGGAGGGGACCAACAAGAGGATGCTATACATGTGATGGGGATCATTTTTCCAATCAATGTCCCAATAAACCCTCAAGAACACAACCACATGGTAACTCGTTTCCTCCAAAACATACTACATTCCAAAAAAAGATCCATGCAGTGTTGGACAACTATCAAGTAAATTTTCAAATCACTTGGATGGAGATTTTAGGTACTTTTTCTAGTATACCTATTTCCATTCTTATTGATACTGGAGCCATAGAAAATTTTGTTTCACCTAGAATAGATGATCAAATATCTAGGAAGGTTGGTTTTATTGAAAACTCTTGGGTTGTGGAGTATGCAATCCAGACAAGAGAAATGGTGAATCAATGTTTATTTGAGGCAAGGGTTGAACTTCAAAGTTTCTTAATGAAAGTAAACTTATATGTAGCACCCTTAGGTTCTTATAATGTCATTATAGGAATGAACTGGCTTTGGAAGCATAGAGCTAAAGTAGATTTCCATGCCAAAACCGTAGAATGCTTATATGATCTAGGTAACCAAGTGTCTTTGCAAGGAACACCTAGAGAAGTAAAATTGCAACAGATTTTAGCTGTGCAAATGCATAGGGCAAGGAAGAAAGGTTGCTAACTCAAGTCACAATCAAAATGGATAAACTAGAAGAATTGAAGGAATTCATTCTTCAATATGATGTTATGTTCTGTGAACCTCATGATTCACAAGGAATTGAAGAAGGAGAAGTTGTGGGATCTGGAGAAACAAATATGGAGAAGTAACCAATATTATGAAAATTTGTGGATGTCTTTCTAGAAAAACTACCTGGATTGCCTCCCAAGAGAATATTCAATTTCTCCATTTATCTATTACTAAGGTCAAAACCTGTATCTAAGGTACCTTATAAGATGACTACAATAGAATTGATGGATCTTAAGTTATAGTTGAAAGAGATGTTATCCAAAGGATTGATAAAACCCAGTGTTTCGCCTTGGGGAGTGCCATTGGTCTTCGTGAAGAAGAAGGATGGTACACTACGCTTATGTATAGATTGTCACATGCTTAACAAAGCTATGATAAAGAATAAGTACATGTTTCCATGTATTGATGATCTTTTCAATCAGATGTGAGGAGCAAATATGTTTTCAAAGATTGATCTACAATTTGGTTATCATCAATCGAGGATCAAAGATGAAGATAGATTCAAAATTGCTTTTAGGACTAGATACGGTCATTATGAGTTCATGGCCCTACCTTTTGGACTTACAAATGCACCTATAGAATCTATGAACCTAATGAACAATTTATTTAGGGGCTCCTTGGATAGGTTTCTATTAGTATTCCTTGATGATATTTTAATCTATTTCAAGAATGAAGAGCATTGTAAACATTTAGAGATAGTTCTCCAATGGTTAAGAGAGCACAAGCTATATGGAAAACTCTCTAAGTGTACATTCTTTCAAAAGGAAGTACAATACCTGGGTCATGTAATTTTAGCTAAAGGGATTTTAGTTGATCCAACTAAAGTAAAGGCAATACTTGAGTGGCTAGTGCCCAAGAATGTACCAGAGGTCATAAGTTTTATGGGTTTGGTTGGTTACTATAGGAAGTTTGTTGCAAACATTTATAAGATATATTTTCCTATAACTTCATTACAGAGGAAAGGTAAGAAATTTTAATGGATGAAAAAATGCCAAGAAAAATTTGACCTACTCAAGGTGAAGTTGACTACTGTTCTAATTTTGAAGGTACCTAATCCAAAGGGTAACTTTACTGTCATCACAGATGCATCGGGTGAAGGATTGGGTGGATTCTTAATATAGGATGGACAAGTCATAGCTTATGAGTCAAGAAAGTTGAAGCCCTATGAAAAAAATTATGCATCACATGATTTGGAGTTAGTGGAAGTTGTTCACACATTGCAGATGTGCAGACACTATCTGATGGGAAAGCCTTTTGAATTGAAGACCAATCATCATGGTTTGAAGTATTTATTTACCCAACCCAATCTGAATGCACGACAAAGGAGGTGGTTGAATTTGATATCAAACTATGACTTCAACATCAACTAAATTAAGGGAAAAGAGAATCGAGTTGTTGATGCCCTAAGTCATAGAAGGCATATCATCTCTACGGTAACAATTCAAACCGACTTTAAGGGAAAAGTA
Source organism: Sequoiadendron giganteum (assembly GCA_007115665.2). Classification (NCBI taxonomy): domain Eukaryota; kingdom Viridiplantae; phylum Streptophyta; class Pinopsida; order Cupressales; family Cupressaceae; genus Sequoiadendron; species Sequoiadendron giganteum. Next base: position 370,016,558 of record CM021105.1, on the reverse strand, counting down.
TTGTAGGAATCCAAGGGTGACAAATTTTACAAGCAACTCAAACAAGAACTCATGGACAATCCACAAGATACAAGGTATGAAGGATATCAATTTGAACCTAATGGAATATTAAGGTTTAAAGGGAGATTTTATATACCTAAATCAAAAAAGTTGAGGAGCTTGGTGTGGAAAGAAGTTCATAATGCACCATATTCTATACATCTTGGTGTGACCAAGATGATGGTAGATGTGAAACCGTTATATTTCTGGAAGAGAATGAAGGGGGATGTTGCAAGATTTGTTGAAAAATGCTTAGAGTGTCAAAGGATAAAGGCAGAACATCATCACCCTATAGGACTTTTGTATCCACATGATATTCTTGAAAGTAAGTGGCAAGTCATTAGCATGGACTTTGTTCAAGGATTACCTATGTCAAGGAATAAGCAAAATTCCACTCTAGTGGTGGTGGATAAGATAACTAAGGTAGCACATTTTATTCTGAGGAATTTAACTGATGGAGCTCCTTTATAGCTCAAAAATCTATTCAAGAGGTGTTTAGATTGCATGAGATTCCCGAGAAGATGATCTTGGATAAGGATGCATGTGTGACATCTAGGTTTTTGAAAACCTTGTTCTCCTCACTTGGAACTCAGTTGAACATAAGTTCAACATATCGTCCAAAAAAGGATGGAAAATTGAAAGAGTAAACCAAGTGCTAGAAGATCTACTGATAATGTATTGCATGGATCAACAATACAAGTGGGAAGATTACCTACCATTGGTTGAATTTTCATATAACAATTATTATCATTCTACAATAAAGATGACTCCATTTGAAGCATTGTATGTCAGGAAATTTCAAACTCCTATAATTTGGGATAAGCTAGAGGATAGGATAAGCCTGGGGTTAGAGATGTTATCAAAAATGGAAGAGCAAGTAGGAATTATCAAGAAGAGGCTAGCTAAAGCTAATGATAGGCAGAAAAGCTATGCAAATTCTAAACGGGTACCTAGAAAATTTATAGTAGGGGAAAAGGTGTTGTTGAGGGTTAAACCTCATAAGAGTTCCATCAAGTTTGGGAAGTCATCCAAACTAGCTATGTGCTATGTAGGTCCTTTCAAGGTTCTTGAGGAAGTAAGCCTTGTCGCCTATCAAATTTTGTTTCCACCAACTCTTGCCAGGATGCACAATGTATTTTATGTCTCCTACCTTAAAAAGTATATACCAGGGGATAACCATGTTATTGATTGGAATTGCTTTATAGGTACATGAACTATGAGTGGTAACAATTGAGCCTCTCAAGGTGCTCAAAACATCTAAGCTTCACTAATGTAACAAAGAGGTTCTACAATACAAAGTCCAATAGGACCAGTATGCAGAAGATTCTGCCACTTGGGAAGACCATGCTGAGATTAAGTAGAAGTTTGCTCATGTCTTACATGCTTTTGAGATTTTTTGAAAAAATAATTATGATATGTTTATGTTTTAGTTTATTTATATTTTTGCTACATAAAATCATCGAGGTTGATGATTCACAAGGGGGGATATGTTACACCCCGTTGTGTTACTACTTATTTACTTTTACCAAGTTGAGTGAAAATTATTTAAATAAATGTATCTGTACTTTATGTGAATTGGAAATATGAATAATTAATGTTTGATTTATTTGATGTTATATGATGATTTTGATTGTGCAATATATGATGCAAATAAATGTATTTGTTTTCAGCTAGCTATTGTTTCAATATACCAAGTTGAGTGCAAGATTAGAATCAAGCCTTCGGAAGAGAGGAAAAGTATCACTCAGAAGAACAACTTGGTCTGGTAACCCTTAATAAGACCTAAATAGAGCTTTCACACACTCACTCTAGTTTAAGTGATGCCGAGTCAATTGTTTGGTATACGGTAAGTTTTCCTTAGCCTTGTTTGAGTATGGTTTACATAATTTTATGATCTTATCTATGAATGTTTTGGAATTCAGATTACGTGGTTGAGTCTTTTGTCTTGTGTGAGTTTTTCTTTGTATGTATACTAAATTGATTATTTATATACACAAGATGTATATATATGTATATATGCATGTATCTATGATAAAATCATACACATGGGAAAATATGTGCATGATTATACTTAGATAGACGTATCTACGCATGCTCATGGATAGATTACCCATATGCATAGGAATATCAATCATACAAATGGGATATATATATATATATACACTTCATGTATATATGTCAATTGATAGGAATTGTGAATATATGTGTTTAAATATCAAGGCATGATGTATATATATAGTATATGAGTATATATATTAACATGTGTGTATGTATTGATGAAAAGGAAACATCCATACTAGTATATTAATATATATATGTATATATGTGTGTATGTATATGTATATATGTACACATGCATCAATATATGAAATATGAGAGTATGTAATGTATATTCAAATATCAAATAAAATATTTTATAAAATTATATGTGGAGATACATATATATATACATATATACATATTTTTGTGGTATATATAATATATATTAAATATATGTGTTAATGAATTCAATAGAAATGAATTATTTATCAAAGTGCATAACATATTAAACACAACCAACTCTAAGTATAATGCACATCATATACATTATGTATATTGCACAGAAATAAGGGAATAACACTTATACTAGATTGTGCATGAACATTAAATATATTTTTTAAGTATTTGAAATGCTAAGTTATGAGAAACATTTGCAGTGCTGAAGAATAGCGCATAACATCAAAAGAAACCAACGTGAAAATGCATAAAATCCAAGACTTGGTCAAAAATGAAGGAAAAAGAGGAAATGCAACATACAAGAAACATAGAACTAGTCTTTAGCAAACAATGACCCAAAAGATAGGGCGCATGATGTTTTGGTGGCACCAACTTATGAATAGTTCGACCTATTTAGAAGTCTAAACCTGCAATATGAATTCTAGCGCATGAAATATGGAAAACAGTCAAATGAGAAGCTGGCCAAATAATTTGACCTATAGAAGACATAAACCTTTCATTTTTTATTGTTATTCTTGATGTCCATCTGAGTGGGCGAACCATTCTTCAATGTGAAATCGGGTTGTGTATGTGTTTACTGTGCAATGATTTTAGTAGCCACCTTTTCTTTTTCTTGTTGAATCAAACCTTTTGATTTGAGAAGTGTCATCTTTGATAGCTTGTTTTTAGCCTGCAAATGCTCACATTTGGGTATAAATAGAGGTGCTTTCTCCCTCATTTTGGATGCATTATGCACACTTGATGCTTGGTTTCTGAGTTGTTTCTTTTCTAATTTTTTGAGTTGTGAGTTGGTGAGATTTTTGAGAGTTGTGAGAGGATTTTGAGTGTAAGAATTTGGTGAGTGGAAGAGAGATAGCGGGGAATTACTTGCTGATTTTGTGAAGGTTGAACTAGGAGTCCAGTTTGATCAATTGGAGCATTGCATAAACAGGCATGTTGATTTCTACTCTTTTATGCTTTATATGTTTTTGAAAGATTGTATGATATTGTTTGTCTTGTTTGGGAAAATTTGTTAAGTTGTTTGTTTTGGAAAAGTTATTCTCTTCTTATATGAAAATGAAAGGTATCTTAATATACCTAGTCTAAGGATCTTAATTATTTGAGTGTTTATATATATATTCCATATTAAGGAATGGGTGTTTATAGGAGCATTATATACTACGTTATAGTCAAATCTTATATAGTAGATGTTTATCTTAGTTGAGACATAGAATTACTTTGAATTACTTAGATGAAGTATCATAGTAAATGTAAGAGGTAATAGATTGTTCCTGGGGTTATATTAACCCATGGGAAAGGGAATAGCCTATGCATAGAACATGAATGGTCAAATACAAATCAATATAGGAAGGTTGGTGAGCATGTGACATCCATTCTAAATTAGGGGTGATGAGTACTTTGGCCAAAGTAGTGTATGTTGCCACTGTATACACTATCAATTCACTATGATCTAAGTTTACATACCAGGCAAGTAATGTCAAATTTTATGTTGTATCCATTGTGTGATAGTTCTAGATATGTAGGACACAACACCAATCTTAGGAAAGGTCATAATTATTATGAGGTTACCAAACCAATCTCTTTGTCAATGGGTAGGGCCATCTTACCAAGTTTGGTAGATGTACAGGGGACCGTAGTTAGTCCATGGTTGGCAGAAAAGCGCTTGAGTGATGCTTCTCCTCATCATTTGGCAACCAATATTTGATGGAGGGCACTTGGACCATTTGTATATCTATTGCTAGTAAGCTCAATGGAGCCCTACATGTGTTTTATTTCCATTATGATGGAAAGATTGTAAAAGAGGAATGCTATCATATTATCATGAAATCATGTACTATAAAATCTATACTTTGATATAATGCAATGGGAAAGTTTGGAAAGATGTTATTTAAAATGTGCATTTTTTTTATAGTTAAATAACTACTATATGGGGCAACACCCTATACTAATCAAAAAAGTTTGTACATATGCTTGGAGTTCAAACCAATCTTTAGAAATACATATCTACCAACTGCCTACTGAATTACATTCATCCAAAATCTTCTATTAAGCCTATTGTCAGCCAAAATTTACATTACCAAAATGGCCTAACTAGCCACAAACTAGCTACCAACACCTACAGTAGACCCAACTACCAGAATCTTTCATACTTTGCATATTCTTGATTAAACATAAAAAACACAAAACAAAAAGGGACCACACCAACACACATGGTTCTATTCTTCACTGTCATTGGTTGGTTGCATCTTCCTAGCTTCGATTAAATTCAGTACAATAAGGCATTCCACATCGCAAGCCCGATGTGCAGGGTGATTGGCCTGTTCCTCCATGTCCCTCAAATCATTTTCAATCCATTCTTCACCTGCACCCAGCTCCCAATCCTCATCATCTGTAGCCTACACTTTCCCTTCCAGACCTTCTACCTTCACAAAGTCCTACACCCAACCAGTCGGTCGATTCCTAACAATATCCACCACATGCATCAGGAAAGTGATGCTCCTGTCAATCTCCCCAAACACTTTTTGAGCTTTTCCAGCTTCAGTGTTCACACCACATGAAATTTTGGCAACTCCAACCCGTTCCCTAGAGACATGTAGTAGTTTTATGGCAGTGGTATGAGTAGATTTCCATCCACATTGTCTAGTGCCTTGTCAATTTCCCAACGAGTGATAAAAAATGATTTGACAAAGCTTCTTCCCCTTTGCTTTTGAAACCCCCATGTAAAGAAGTATCACCAGAAACATGGTTGCAATCTCAATGTTAACCCTAAACTTTTGGTGTGCTAGCAAGAATTCTCGACCCAAAAAAAATTTGACTGCCTAAAGCACTAACAGATGTGAAGACACCACAATCCCCTTCAACTGCTTATCAGTGATTTCACCATGGAATGTTTTTTGCTGCTTGGTGGTATTCAAGAAGAGTGGCATTTCCATTGCACTCAACCTCGTGAGAAGTTATGAAACAACCAAATTTGTGAAACAATGCTTTCACCTTCCCCTATTTCAATGAATTTTCTTTACCTCATCATGATAGCCGTATCGCGTAACGTACCACCCAAATCCCATCAATCGATTCACAATTTTCTCTCAAAGATTTGGTCACCTCTACCACCATTCATCCATAGGCAACCACGCCAAAAATTTATTGCCAATTTCAACATCAGTCATTTCCAATGTCGTAAGATTAGGAGTCGTACTCGGAGAGCCAGTTAATGTGTGTCTTCTATTTATGAGGCTTGTCTCTTCATCAGTGTATGGTGCCAGCCATGTCACCATCACCACCTTGTGATCCAACTACCATTGCTTTGGCTAGACCATCAACCACCTCATTCGCTTCCTTGTACACCTAGCTCACACAAAAGGCCTCAAACCTTGTTAATGCATCTCTTATGGGTTGGAGCCAATGGTTGAGTTTCCAATTCAGATTTGAGCTGAGTTGGATGGTGTTAATCATGATGAGAGAGTCACATTCCAAGTGTATCGAATTAGCACCAACTTCCAACCCTAAATGCAAGCCTATCAATACCGCTTTAAACTCTGCTTCATTGTTCATGCATTCACCTAAGTAGACATATTTTTCAGCTAGAACAACACCATAATTAACACGTGCAACACACCTTGCGCCTCCTGGGCCCAGATTACCATTGCCATTTGACTTCTAATCTCTTTTTTGAAAACTGACCATTGCCATTGTTCCTGCCTAATTTTGGGATTTTCAACCCCGTAAAAGATTTTGAAATTCTATCATCCCAATTTGTGAATATTCTCTATTTCCTTGCTTTACTCCACATTGCTTCATTGACTAATTCGGTGATTACACCTTCAATTTTTCCACACAACCGCTCATGCTCCATTTCTTTCCCTTGGAAAATTCTATTGTTACGCTCTTTTCAAACCTCCCAAATGATAGCTAAAGGGGTGACTTCCCATATGCTCCCAAACATAGACTTCTTGGATGGAAGTGGCCACATATTGAACCATCCCATGATGTCCATCGAGGTTGAACATTGGAAGTTTAGCTTGGACATGAAGAATTTCCAACACCTGCTGTGAAAGGGTAGGTCAACAGAATGTGGATTGTAGATTCATTGTTTCTTTTCTAAAGTACACACCTACCTGGACCCTATATCCCAAAAGTAGCTAGCCTATCCTTTGCCAGAACTCTTTTTGCATAGCCATCTGGGAAAAAACCATCGCTTTTGGGAGATAATTTTTACCCCATATGAGTTTCCCCGACCAGTTCTATCCTACTAGTTCCATTTCCTTAACGTTGTACCCTAGTCTCACCTTGTATTATCCATTTTTGGACCCACAACATCTGATTACATCCTCCTGTTCAGTTGGGGAAAAAGTTTTGTTCTTCAGAATCTCTTCAAGAACCATTTTATGATCTTGAGGGGCATCTAAATCTTTCAAGGAGTGCCATTCCCACTATCGCATCCCATTTTGCCAAAAAATCTTCCCGTTGTTGCACACCTTCGTACCCCATCTTCTGGATGTCTCAGCTTTGATGTCTTCCAAGTTGGGATATTCTACGATTGGTTTTTGTCCACCTTAGGAGCCCCCCCACAAAGATGCACTCTGACCATTTCTTACCTCCCATGTTACATGTTTAGTTATAATACCTCTTCATTCCAAGATGTAATTCCAAATTTCCAACCCCTTCAAAGGATCCACAATAGTTAGAATGCGCGTTGGGAATTCCAAATCTAGGTATTTCTTCCTAAGAACCTTGGCCTACCTCTACTCACCTTGCACATGCATGCCCCAAACCAACTTGCCCCCCATGGCCAAATTCATTAAAGTGAGTTGCTTCAGTCCTACCCCCCATCCCCCTTGGGAGTGCACACTTTCTCCCAAGCAACTAGTGAGAACTTTTTCTGCTCCCCAGTGCCACTCCAAAATAATTTCCTAAAAATATGATTGAGGCTTTCTTCAATTTCCTTGGGGATTTTCAAACATTCCATTGAGTAAACCGAAATGGCAGAGAGGACTACCTTAACCATTTGGAGTCTTCTAATCGAAGATGACCATTTCCCCTTCCATGACTCCAACATGTTCTTGCATTTGTTCACCAGACTCTCTTAATAGTTCCTTTTGTTGATCCCAAAAAAGAGTGGCATCCCCAAAAAGCATCCAAGAAATTTGGCCACCTATAGTCCCAATATTCTTGCTAGTTCTCTCTGAAGGCTTGGCTAAGTGTTGAGAAAAAATACCTATAATTTCCTCTAGTTTATGCTTTTCCTAGATGCAAGGAAGTAACCATCCAAGTAGTTCTTGATTGTTCTGGCTTCCTTTCTATTGGCCACTCCAAAGATTGTATCATCAACAAATTGTTGGTGCATTGTTGTGCCGAGACCCCCTACCGCTTGCCTTCATGTCTCAGGGCATTGATGCCTCTCCTCATGGCCTCCGCCATGATTATGAAGAGAAAGGGGAAGATTGGATCCCCTTGCCTTAATCCCCTAGTGGATGCAAATAAACCATATGCTAAACCATTTATCATATCTAAGAACTTGGCCGTTGAAATGCAACTCTTGATCTAGTTAATCCAATCCACATTGAAACCAAATTTCTTCAACACATCTAACATAAAATGCTTGTCAACTAGGTCATATGATTTTAGTATGTCTAGTTTAAGGATCATGTAGGCCTATCTTGATTTCCTCGCCAAATGAAAGGTCTAATGTGCTATGATAATACCCTCTACAATCGATCTTCCGGGGCAAAACCCACTCTGCTCTTCTAATATGACTGCATTTAGTACCTCCTTGATTATCTTGGCAATGATTTTTGTCACTACTTTATACACCGTGTTGTAAAGTGCTACTGGCCTAAAATCACCCATGGACTACAAATCCTTTTCCTTAGGGATTAACACCAGGAAATTATGGTTAATTTCCCCCAACATTGTCATCTTTCTCTTGGACTCTTCAATAGCTAGATATAGATCATTGCCCACTATATCCCAATTTTTTTGAAAAAAACCAGTAGGAAAACCATCTCGACTTGGGGCCTTATCTGAGTTGGGCTAAAAATTATCCACCCTCACCTCCTCCTTAACTGATCTTTTGGTATAGGAGCCTATTTTGCTCCTCACTTATTATGTTGGGAATGGTGTTGAGGAGCTTGTCCTACTCCAGTCTGTGCATTGGGGCCTCTTTGTTTAGAATTGCTTCAAAGAAACTTATTGCTTCCTTGTTTACTTCCTCCAGGGATTGTGTTAAGCTTCCATCCTCCTTTATTTCCACTATTCTACTCCTAATTCTATTTGCCACTATTGTTTTGTGGAAGTATTTGGTGTTCCTATCTCCTTCTTTTAGCCATGTTTCTCTATAAATTTTCTACCAAAAGCATTCCTCCCTTTTCAAGACCTCCACCAATTCCTCTTTTAATGCCTTTTCCACCTCAAATTATTCACTCCCCATCCCTTTCTCAATGATATGCTCATTTAGTGCTGCCAAATCTTGTTCTAACCTTTCCTTTTCTTGGAAGATATTCTTAAAATGTACCTTGTTCCATTCCTTCAATTTGCTTTTGAAAAAGTTCAATTTTTTTCTAATTTTGAAGAGATGCGAGTGGTTTCCAATTTTAATTTCATCCCACCAAGAAATAAATAAGTCGGGTAGGCTCTCATCTCTGAGCCTCATATTATCAAATTTGATTGGATTTCATTTTGGTGGCTCATCAAGTAGGATGACTTACTGGATTGAAAAGATGTCCAACCCTCTGTAAGGGAGAATCATCACCTCTTTGATTTCGGTTTGGCCACCCCAATCACCAAATAGAAAAAACCTATCCAACCTCTCAGCTATGCTAGTGAAACCTTTCCTTCTATTTAACCAGGTGAAGATTCTATTTTTAGTTTGTAGATCTAGTAACTGATTATTGTCTACAAATCCTTGGAAGTCCTGCTAGACCACCATTGTGCAACCCAAACCTCCCCTTTTTTCTTCATTGTTCAGTGTGGCATTAAAATCTCCTGCTATGATTCCCTTCCCTCCCTGAAAATTAGCCAAACCATCCGTTATTTTCTGCCATGAGATTCTCTTCTCCATCATGGAACACTGGCCCATACACATTTAAGATCAAGAAGCATTCATTTCTCTTTAATGACCTACAACTCATCATTATCCAATTTCCATTCTCCATTACCACTTCCCCTGAAACATCTAAAGGGTTCCAAATTACCCCAATTCATCCTAAAGAATCCTTAGCACCAACAAAGAAACCTTTTCATTGCTTCCACCAAGAAATCCTCTTATCACCTTCCTCCCTACTCAATTTAGTTTCTTACAACAAGAATATATATGCCTTGGATTGATCAATTTGGCGCTTGATTAAGCACCATTTGTTAGGGGCATTAATGTCCCTAACATTCCATGTTATGATCTTAATTTCCCCTAAGGAAGGATTATATCCTTCCTCGACCTTAGTTTCATTTGTCCCACTACATTTGCCACAATCTCCAACTTTGCCTTATTGGTTTTGGTTCCCCTCTTCCAATTTCGCTTGATGTTTAGCTTATTTAATTTTGATTGTGACTGCTCCAACATCCTTTATTCCATCAAATCCCCTTCCATGGCCTCCCCTGGATCTTCCTCTGAATCAAATCCATCTCACTCTCTTCCCCATCTATTTGTGAGGCATTTTGTGCTAGGTTTAAAATTTCTTCCCCTTCTTTTGTTTCCTCCATTTCACTAGTTTCTTCCTTCATGCCCCTTTCATCCACCCCAGTTTGTTTATCCCCTAAGGTCACCATTTCATTCAATGTTTCCTCCAGTGGTGCTCCTATCTCTAGGGTAGGGGGGTGTAATTTATCTGCCTAATTTTTGCCCCTACTCCAATCAACTCTTCTACCATTAGCTCCCCCATAATGCTCCACCTCTTATCATTCAACAACCCCTCATTGTCAGTTTGGCGTTCCTTATGAATTGATTTTGCAACTGGATCTTCATACACCTTGGTTGTTTATCCGACTTCCCCCCTGTGAACTCACTTATCGAGCCTAGACTGTACTAATCCCATTCATATCCATTTTCTTTGTTAACCCTCAATTTCACATTGTATTCCAAGTTACCATGATCTTTTGATTTGCAGATGGGACACAATTTTATTTGGTCTTCCCTCTCCAACATTTTTTTTAAAACCTTCCCTCCATACATATTTCAATCTCCGACGAAAACACCTACCCCTAGGTTAACCCTAAGCATATTCTAACATACGTGCCCAAACATCTATCCTCATTGTATTTCTCCAATAATATTTGTTTGCCTATGCTTTCCCCAATTTCAATCAAGATTTCATCCTCCCATACTTTCGATGGTAGGTTATATAGCCTAACCCATATTGATTCCTCCTTAATTATGTGATTTCATAGATCAAAATTTGGATACCATTTTATCATATGCATCTCCACACTATTTAGATAATGTGAGCCACTGATCACAACTTCCTTTTTCTTCTCAAAGGTAGGGAATTCCACCAGGAAGTAGTTTCATAATGCCCTAGCCTAAACCCTAACACCCCATTTTTCATCGAACCACCTTCCTAGTCTTTCTACATCGCACCACCCTCCATCCCATTTTAGAAAAACTCCTCTTTCCTTCAGTTTTCCTATTGAATTTTTTATTCTATCTTTATCCAAATTGACAAAATGTTTTAAAGTTGTTGGCATTTCAAATCGCACCTCTGGAATACATTCTGGAAATGGACAACTATGTGCAGTAACTGCTCTTTGAATTAGGAGGGGAAGCTCCCTCTTTTGCTGAGTTGCATAAAGAAAAGTAATCTAAACTTAATTACGCCTATCTTTTTGGTTCAGCTACGAGAACACAAGGTTATAGAACACTAGATGTTGCGGCTGAGGTTTTCCCTTTAATGAAACTAGATAGCTACAACTTAACCTACGCTTAAAATGTTTCTACCCTCTCAAGTAAACGCAGAGCAAGAGAGTTTAGAAATGAACGATTTTGATTTCTCACAAAGATACTTAAACAAACTATTCTTCAACATACATTTTAAGGCAAGCTGAAAAAGAGATCATAAAAGTATTACGGAAATACGAGACTTTTATTTCAAGGTAGACAAAGCACGCTCAAGATTTTATTTACTCATACTTCTAATAAAAAAAAAATAGACAGAAATTTGAGATATTTATATCAGGGTAGACAAAGCACGCTCAAGATTTTATTTACTCAAGTTTCTAGAACAAGGATTACAAATTCGGGACAACAAGTTGTAGCAACACGCTTGCAACATGCGATCAACCTAATTATAATCAAAACAACACATGCACTAAACAAGTATTTGCAGCTAAAGAGGCATGCAAACTTGCTCTTTACACAAAGTGAACAATACTGAATAACAAAGAGAAGGTACTAAAGACACTTATGTCTTGTTATCACAAGCATGGTTAAACTAAAATGAGCAAACACTGCTCTTATTTATAACTAAGCAGAGGAGTAGCAAACCCTAAAATATCCTTGCTTTTACAACTACTACTTGCCAACATGCAAGCTTTATTTCTAAATCTAGAAGAGATTAAAACATCTAAACCCTAGAAAGCTTTTAAAAAGGAAAGTACCAACTTGTGACAACCTGTTACAATATTTTTTTTCTATCCTCGAAGAATGGAAAAGATTTGAGACAAGAATAGAAATAAAGCATGGAAGATGCTTCTAGAAGAAAGCAGATTTAAAGCTCAACCACATCTGCTAAAAAGCGCGCAACTTCATCTGAAGTAGGAGTGTTGATGCTATTAATAGCAAAATGCCGCTTTTCCAAGATTTCTTTGCCATCTGTAATTGACTTCAAGAAATCTTCACTCTCATTGGCCACTTTCTCGAACCTCACTGACATCATGGAAATCATCATCATTCTCCCAACACTGCCCTCACTACAATGCAATATGCTCTGAAACTCAACTTGGACTACGTCAAGCCCGATGTAGGAACCATCCATGAGCCAATACTGACAAAGAATTACTGCAACTACTTCTCTGACAAACCTAAGATTATCAACAACTCTTTGTTTATATGCTGCAAACTCCTCAAATATTCTGACATATGTATTCACCTTGAAAAGATAAATTTCTTTCCACTCCAAGATTTGTCTTTTATATTCTCTTGCCATTGTAGAGCCACAAGCCATCTCTAAATCTGCAATTATGATTTTGTGCATGGGCTTGAACTTGGCTATCAGCTATTCAAAATCATGGATACCTTGACATAAATCACGAGCCTTGTATCTCAACTAGAAGACTTGTGTTAGGACCTCTTTTCCTCTGTTGATGATCTCTTCAACCCACTCATTAGTTTGTTTTCCACAAATAACTAACTGCCTTAATCGCTTCTGATCAGCTGGTATTTCTAAGACTTGAGACAACAACTGAGTTATTTGTGAGGTGCCTTGGATAAGATTTGATATACATAATCGGAGTTGACGATTTTCAGCCTTGAGGGCTGCCTTGTCTTCTCCATCCTTTTGCACTCTTTCTTGAATGTTTTCTATTACCATTTTAAACAAACTTATATCAGCATGTCGAGTACTTTTACCAAGGTTTGCTTTGACCATGATAAAATCATCAACATCCACCTCATCTCTTATTTTATCTTCAAGAGGCGTGGTTGTCTCCATGACCATTTCACCCTCAAGATTCCTCTCAAAATGCATTTGTTTCTTGGCCTTCTTCTTGGGTGCTTCCTGGTATATGCTAAGGTCATCAACATTCACCTGATATGAAGGCCTTCTTCTTGTCCTTCCCAAGGAGTTCTCAAGCCAAGATGTGGTATTTCTATTAACATCCAAGGGAGGAATAATTGTAACATTGGCCTCTATCTCCTCGTCTTCCAAATCAATGTGAATTGGCAAAGACCTAGGAGATGGTAGAGTTTCTTGTATCAAAGGTTCATCATGTTGTACTTCTTCTTGAAGCATGGGCTCTGGTGGAGGAACTTTTGTTTCAGCTGTAGGCTGCTCCTGTATAACAATCCCTGTATAATCCAACCTCCTTTTAGCACTCTTTGCTGATCTGCTACCCTTTGTGACCTCTTGAGACTGAACTTTTTCTTTGTTCTTTGGTTGCACTCTTGAAGAAGAGGGAAGAGATGAATGTTTCTTTGGCGGCTCTTCTATTGGAATAGACTCCCTTCTCTTTAGAATCAAGAAAGTCTTACTGTACTCTACCACTTGTCTTGTCCTTTCTTCCACTATGATACATTCTTTATGAGCCCAGTTGACCTGTGGAAGAGGTTGTTGCTCAACCTTATTTCTAGTGTGGGCTAGAAGAATTACATCCCCATCATCATCTGACAATCCTTCAATATCTTCTAATAAGCAATCTTTCATCTGATGAAGGGTTAACCTATTGTGACTTCACCTTCGCACCTCATACTCATCTCTGCAATTAGCCCAGAAGTCTTCAAGTGCGGGCATATGAGCATAGTTCTGACTAAGTCTAGATGCATAGAAGCCATGGGGATCATATGATCGTCTCTCGTTGAAAGGCTTGAGACCAAATTTGTCTAACTCGTTACCCATTAGTTTAGCTTTTGTGGATGATCTACATGTGTAAATACCTAAAGCAAAAGGAAAGCTGAAGGCTGGTTTCTTTTTGTTACGTAGACGGGTGTGAACATTTGAAATTTGCCTGAAGAATTCCATGCATACTACCTCATCTGATGGATACCTCGGTAACATAAGTGGAGCCCCTAAATAACCGTATACCCTTAGGTAAGTGAAAGTGGCAAACTGAATAAACCAATTTGCCCATTCTGATATCACAACCCTGGCAATGGATGAGATGTGAACATGTAGCTCCCTGTCTAGGTCCCGCACTGTATAAATCAAGAATGCTTCATTCACCCTTTTGTAATGACATGATGCAACAGTGAATTCCAACTGAGTATAGTAGTTGTAGACATGTTGAATGTTTAAAGAACCCTCCATGTTTAACCCTCTAAATTTACCTTGATAGGCAACCAAATAGACTAGGTAGGAGACCATGTGAAATGCATGTCTATGAAAATACTCAGTTATCTGATGATGTAAGCAATCACTGATCAATGTAGGCTAGTCATAGAACTCTGTCTTTTTCATTATATGAGGTATCGCATAGAACATCCAAGGTTGAAACCTTGTTGCATCTGCTTGACCTGTAACTCGATTGAGTAGGGTTATTATGATGGCAAATTCATCTTTGAATTGTCCTCTTCCAACATCCTTTGGCAATGTAGAATGTTTCTCTTTCACCACCTATGTGCAATCTTCTTGCTGTACTTATCCTGATGTTCTTCCCATATCCTTTCACATTCTTCCACGTTGATGGTGACACTTCCAGGCCATGGTGGAATGGAGAAGCATTTCTCAATCATGTCTGGTTTTAGGCTACAAATGATTCTCCCATCAATTGACTGTATCTCCCTTATAGCTGGATTGTAATGCTTGATGCAAGCAATTATGAACTCTAAGCTTTGTATTGAGAAAGGTATGGATGCTGCTGCAAGAAGACCTGAATAGCCAAGATGCCTGATGGTGGTATTGCCTGCATCTTCTAAAGGACGTATATTGAACACTGGCTTGATGTGATGCAAGTCAATTTCGACTGTTTCAATAAAATCATGGTAAAGCACTGATTTGGTCTTGAACTTTGCAGGAGTGTATTCCATTCTGAAAGAATTGAAGATTGATAGTAAACATCCCTAGGTTTAGACAATTTTTGGCAAACTTTCTAAATTTAGCTTGCTGATTTTTCTTCTTCCAACGGACGAATTTTTGAGATTTATTCTGAGATATGGGTTTTGACTAGAATTTCGTTACAAGCCAACCCAAATCATCCGTTTTTGAAAATATGAAATGAAGACTGAAAAAGCAGCAAACCCTAATTTTCCCCAAAAAAGCAAAAAAAAGCTGACATCTGGGTATTGTTCTTGAGCATAATCTAAATGGACCTAATTGATTAGATTTTGAAAACTCTAGCTTCTGACTGAAAAAGCAATAAATTTTAGTTTCTCTAAAAAAGCTGAGGTATGGGTTTTGTCTAGAAAAAGGTTTAGCATAGATCCAGAAGACTAGAAATGGATGAATATGAAGTTTTCCCTAACATGCAAAATAAAAGCAATTGCTGCAACTTAGAGAGAAATCTTCAACAATTTGTCTAGAAGATAGAAAAAAATGGATCAGCTTGCTAAAATTCAATAGTATAGGCCTTATTCTTCACAAATTCGATGTTTTGATGAGAAAATATGAAAGAGGAGGTCTTCTTTGATTGCTGATCTGAAAATTTATGAGAAATAAGCAAGTTAGGGTTCTTGAATCTTGAAAAACATAGGTTTGAAGCTGCTGCTCTATTTCTCTTTGAAGGCACCTGCAAGAAAATATGAAAAATAATACATAGAGGTGTCCTTAAATAAGTTTTTGCTTTGAAAACAACTTCTCAAACCCTAATCTTGAAGAAACCCTAAACCTAATTCATACCTTGAGTAAAGGCGTATTTCTCTTCTCTTTGAAATTTTGAAATTTTCAAAAAAGAAAAAACTAAGGCATGTAGAAATGGGCGCCCTTCTTGAGGTATGGCACCCAGTCTCCCCAGACTTAGCCAAATTTCTATCATTTTCAACTTTTGTTCACTTTCTGACCCTGCTTCAACTCTGTCTCTCGACCTCTAGATTTGTCTAACGAACAAACTGATTCTTCTATCGCGGAGCATGATCACATCTAACAACTTTGTTCTGGAGATGTCATCTGCTAAAAACTTCATTTGTCCCTTTGAAATGTCAGGTGCCTATCCTTGATAAGGGCGCCCATTTCTTCCAGTGTTAGCCATTTTCATGATCTTCAATCTTTATGCTTTCTCTTCTGACCTTTAGATGATTTCACTATTCCAGGTGTTGTGCTTGTCAGATTGACTGGCTATTAAGATCACTGGATAGCTGAGATGAATTTGGAAGGGGTCTTTTGGATCACTCATTACCAGAAACTGACTTCTAGTGGCCTTAAACCCTAAGCGCCCTTCTCCTTCAGGGGCACCCATAGCTTCTAGTGTTAGTTTTTAGTTTTGAATTTTCATTGTTGCTTTCCACTTTTTGCCATTTCTCACACTTTTTCTCCTTTGTTTGCCTGGCGATATCTGATGACTGCTGACTCTGACGGACGAGCTGACAGATTCGTTGGAGAGATGGATCTAGTTTGACGAATTTATGCTGGAGGAGTCTTCTGCAAATTTGACCATTTGCTATCTCAAAAGTTTGGGCGCCCTTCTTGAGGTATGGTGCCCATCTTATCCAGACTTAGATTTTATTTCGTTTTCTTCATCTTCAGAGTTTTAAAATACCTCTCTCTGTGGCTCTTGTTCGTCTTGAATTTGCTAGTGACTAGATGATCTGACGAGCATGCCAGCTGATTCGTTGCGGAGCTGGGATGATTCTGAGCAACATTGACCTGGAGATGGAAACCCTGATTTTGACTTTTGACCTCTTGAAAAGCTGGACACCTTTCTCCTTTAGGGGCGCCCATGGCTGGCAGTGTTAGAAAATCTTATCAATTTTTCAATTTTACCTCGTAACACGTGTTTCCATTGCCTTTGGCTGCCAAGATGAAATTTTTTCCAAGGCATTGAAACATGGGTGCCTCTTCTTGACAGGGGTGCCTGGAATCTCCACTTAGATTTTATTTGACATTTTTCATTTTTCAACTTCCTTAGCTTGTTCCTCATTTCTCGTGCACATTGTTCATTGATAGTCTCTGTTTGATGCTTGAACTCTTGATTCTGACACATGGCAGCTCACTGACTTCCATGAATGACCTTGGATCTCTGAAGCAGCTTCTGAAAAAGCAGAATAGACCCAGTAGAGTAAAACTGACCTTTTGGTGATTCTGACTGCACCAGTCTGGTGAGGAAGTATTTTAAGCCAATCAAAATCAGTCTTAACCCAATTGGCCAAAATTTTTATTTTTAGAAAATTTTACAAGTATCCATTTCGTAAGAAACCCAAAAAACCCCAGAAAAAGTTTCTATTTTTAGAAAACTGCTAAAAATAGAAATTTTCCTAAAATTTAGGGATGAAAAACTGAAATCTGGGTATTGTAGGTTTGGTCTTTTTGAACCGACCCAGATTGTCAGATTTTGAAAATTTCAAGTTTATGACCCCCATGCAAGACATGCAGACCCCCATTTTGACCTTTTTTGACAGATTTAACAGTATCTTGACTCAATTCTTCAAAATGCCTAAGTGTAGCGAAAATTTTAATTTGGGGTACAACAGAAGTGTTTAGGGCAGGAGACTTACCAATTAGATCCACATATTGGTGTGAAGGTCCCTCATACTTGTTCGCTCCTTATTTCCATGTGTTCGCTCCTTATTTCCACATGGTTTGTCACGCCAGTTAGCAGATGAATCCGTCCTCAGGTGCCCTTTTTCACAGAACCACCCATGCCTACCATCCTCAAACCGCCTTCGATTTGTACCATTCCGCCTGTTGGTGTTTGGATATCGGGTTGTATTTTTATGATCACCACCAAAATCCCTAGGTCTTCGATACCAATCCATGCACTCATCCATGAGAGTACTAGTTTTCTCACCCAATTTCTCTATCCCTGCCTCGCTCCTCAACTGCATTTCCACTCGGGTCATTGTTCTCTCCTTCTATAGCCCAGGTGGCATTTATCCACCTAACTTCCTCCTTCAAAAACCCACTGCAACACATGCTCTCCTCCTCCAACCCTCCATTTTTCTACAGGTTCTCCATTCGCACGAGCTTCCAATTCGATGCCACCCCAAACATTTCCTCCTAAGTCCCTTGCCTTTTTTCGCTCCTCTTCACACATTCACAAAATTTTCCCCATTTTTTTCCTTTTATTTCAAATGTGCATGTTATCTTTATGTTTGAAAATAATTTTTTTAATGCTCATGATGCTTAGATGCTTAAACTATTTACTTAAGGATAAAACATAAGAAAGTTACTATGTAGAACAATGGGCCTGTTACATGTCAGATCTAAGACCCAATGATGAATGGTCTAGATTTACAATAATAAAATATAAACAAAATATTTCTTTCAGGGGTGCTACCCTCGGACCCCCAGCTGGGGGGGTGATCCCCCGGACCCCTCGCGGGTGAGGGGGGGGGAACCCCCACACTCCTTGTTCTCAATGTATCAAAAATACCTTATGTATCAATGATACCTTATGTAATTGCAAGGTTGAGACCCATTTTTCCAACACATACATATATGTATCCATTTGAAGAATTCTTATTATTTGATGAAGTTTTATTTAAAGGGTCTCAAATTCACATTCCCCTTAGATTGAGGAGAGAAAACATTGTG
Organism: Sequoiadendron giganteum; assembly: GCA_007115665.2. NCBI lineage: Eukaryota > Viridiplantae > Streptophyta > Pinopsida > Cupressales > Cupressaceae > Sequoiadendron > Sequoiadendron giganteum. The sequence goes on along the minus strand of CM021105.1, from coordinate 369,997,698 downwards.
AGAAAGATGCACACAAGTGAGTTAGGTGGATAGTTTGAAAGAGATAAGACTTTTGGATTAGTGACTAGGAAATTACTTTGTTCTAACACGAGGATAGATGCATGCAAGTTTGTTACTTCATGTAGGGTGTGTCGAATAGCAAAAGGAGGATGCCAAAATATAGTTCTACACATGCCCTTACCTATGCTAAGGGAACATGAATTGATATTTCAATGAATTTTATCTTGGGCTGCCTCAAACCTAAAGAGGTCAAGGTTCATTATTTGTGGTAGTGGATCATTTTTCTAAAATGACCCATTTTATACCTTGCAAGAAGATAAAGGATGCAAGTCAAGTGGCACATTTTTTCTTTAGGGAAATTGTGAGGTTGCATGACATCCTAAAAACTATAACAAGTGACAAGGATACAAAATTCTTAAGCCAATTTTGGAGATTCTTGTGGAAAAAATTGAACAAGTAGTAATTTAATTTATCACAAAATTCCCAAATTTATGGCCAAACTAAGGTGGTGAATAGAAGTCTAATCAATCTATTGAAGCATTTAGTTGGTGATAGTCCTAGATAATGGAATTTGGTGCTACCTCAAGTTGAATTTGCCTATATTTCTAACATATATAGGTCTATGGATAAGTTTGCATTTTAAATTATCAATGGTATAAATCCTAAAGGAATTGTATACTTATTTGATAGGATAGTAACCCCACATATCAACCAAGAAGCTATTGATTTTGTAGAGAATATTTGAGAGATAAATCAACAAGTTCTAGGCTCAAATTACAACATGCATAAACAAGAAGTATAAGAAGAGAGTTGATTTGCATTGAAGAAGTATTTTTTAAGATAAAGACATGGTTTAATGACACATCTACACAAGGAAAGGAATTTATAAGGTGCCTATAATAAGTTAAAAGATAAGAAAATCAAACCATGCAAAATTATGAAGAAGATAAATGAGAATGCCTACCTAATTGATTTTCTTGAAGACTTGCACACCAGTCCTATCTGTAATGTTGCTGACCTATATTCATATTCAACTAGAGAAAATGATGATCAAGTAGAAGACAAGCATAATGAGAAGTAAAGTGATAATTGGACCAAGAACTTTCCAAAGAAGAAAATAGAGCAAGTGGAATGAGTGTTGGATACTAAATTGATGAATACACGATCCAAGTCTTATAAGCTATATTTTTGTCAAGTGGGAAGGTTTGTTAGATACTTATAACTCTTGGACCACAAGCTAAATTGCTTAAGCATAGTCGAACACCTCCACCTTTTGGACTAGAATTGGAAGTGTAGATTTTTGAGAGGCAGGGAAGATGATGTGGAGCATCTTCCTTAACCTTCTCCTTTATATGACCTGCTAGTTGAGTGTCACTCATTTGTTTTTAGGAATTTTCTTTTACTAATTTTATTTAATAGTTTGGTAGTTTTGATGTTGTCAAAAACTTAGCTCTAGCAACTATTACATATTTCTATTTTTAGATTGAGGAATAAAATAAGAGTGAATAATTGTGTTGGATTTTGACGCTAGGACATATAAGTAATTAGGAAGTTAGTTTTTTTGTGAGTCTTTAGTGGGAAGGATAGGATAGAGATGAAAAGGGGAGAAACACACAACTAGGGGTTGGATACTAGGTAGATTGTTTATATTTATTCTATCACTACGTCTTGTAATATTTTCTGAGTATGAAAATAAAACAAAATAAATTAGTGTATTTCGTTGATCACTAATGATTAATTTAATGATTATTTAGTTCTCTATCAATTGACAATCTTTACATGCATGAGTTAACACAAAACATGGTATTTTATTTGGAAACTAATTTGTAGATTTAAAAGGGACTCATTTGTATCAAACATACTAAATGCTATGTCATATTTTGTGACAAAAATAGGAACATTTTGTGTGCTCCCCTATTTAAACCTCTTAAACTCCACCACTTTAAAAGAAAAATAGTAGTTTAGAAACTAGATTATGAGCACTATGAATCTTATTCTTTTCATATTTTCAAATTTTGAGCATGGTTATCTTCAATTTCTCATCTAAGATTATTTTTTATTGATATAAAAATGACCACTTTTGACACTCTTTAGTCCCCCATTTCCATGCACATGCTTTTTAAGGGAGGCACATTGAACACTATGTTATATTTTTTCAAAAAAAATAAAAAGCACTTTGTGTGCTCCCCCTATTTAGACCTCATAATCACCACCATTTAAAAAATAGTAGTTTAGTCACTAGATTTTGAGCACTGTACGACTCTTATTCTAATCACATCTTTAAATTTGAGCATGAATATCTTTAATTTTTCATCCAAGATTAGTTTTTATCGATTTAAAAAATTTACCACTTTTGCTTCCCTTTTAGTCTCCATTTCCATGCACACACACTTGTGTAGTAGGATATTATTTTATATTTCCTAGATACGCTAGAATTTTAATAGTCATTTCATGTTGATAAGTTTGTACATTGTATCACATTTTGAATGAATAGAATATGAGTTTCATTGAATAATTTTTATTTATTTATTTTTCTTGTTAATCTTTCATCTACATTTTATTTTGGGCCTAAAACATATTTGTGAGTGCAACATGCTTTGAGATGCATGATAATTCCATGATTCACATGCACCTTATCATGGATGCAAAATGCAATGGTGAAACTAGCATACCCATGTCATTTCCCATTTAGTTTTGTGTCAATTTTATGGAAATATCTCTATAATATACATACATATCAACAAATAGTGTAATTTTTTGTGAAGTTGTGCTCATATACCTGGCCTTCACTTGTTCCTATACACACATATGTCTACATATTTAGCTCCCACTTATTCTTACACACATACTTTGATACACTCACCTTATCCAGCCACTATAACTATTATCCACTTCACTTTGATACATATTTATTTTTATACCTTCAACAATATAACTATTATCCACTTAGATATGACTATTTCCCTAGCTAGGGCCAATTATCTTCCTTTATTTTCCCAGGTCCTAAGCCAATTACACACATGTTTTCAAAGTTTGATGCTATGTGCTTGCTTTCAGGGAATTTATTAACTTATCCTATAATCCATGAGTTCTCTCGCATTCCATAGCATTAAAGAAATAATCAATAGTAAAATGTTTGGATATGGTACACTAGGAGTAACAAATCTGCATACATTATTCTAGAGATCTTGTCTATCATCTTCAATCTTGTTCACACATTTCTATAGGATGATCTAGGAAACACACCCCTTTGCAACACAACCACCCCCCTCCAAGGTATTTCTAAATACAACTAATATATATATACTATATAGGATAGAAAAAGCAAATGGGAACTAGGCGAGCACTAAAGCAAGGTCAAATATGGACACATAGGACAAATTTACGATTGCAAATTAAATTTGAATCTATAAACTTGATCAAGGAGACAAACAAATTCAGCATATTAAGATCCAATACATTATATTGATAAAAAGACCACATTTTCTAAGACAAAAATAATTTAGATCCAAAATCTTTATCAATGACATATATTCTTTTGTCAACAAATTAAATTCATTTATTTTTTATATATTTACTTTTATAATACACTAACCATAAAAAAAATTCAATCATTAATCTAAATTAATTTCCTTATATTTCATTAAATTAACCTAAATTAACTTTAAAAAAAGCTTGCTTTTCTTTACAATTTTTAACAATACTTTATCTTATATAAATTAATATAAACATTAACACTTCTCAATTAAAATATAACATAATTACTATAGTTATAATCTTTGAGATCGTTCAGTCATGGTTGATGATGGGGTGGAAAAAGATGCATAATTCTCAGCAGGGCTGAAAAAACGAAAAAAAAAAATCCTCGCACTGAACTCTCGACGAAAAATATAGCTATCAATCAATTATCAACTTACGGTGAAAAATATGATCACATATCAAAATAAATCAAAAATCATTGATCTCGACGATACTGATAATGATAGATTCATCATAAACCAGGTTGGAGAGGATCTCTCACGATTCACGCTGGTTTTTCATTTGCTAAAGGTGGTGAAGTACTTCAGTACACTACATTTGTAATTTATTTTAATGATGGTTAACGCGTTCAACATTTGTGCTCAAAACCAGTTTAAAGAACCAAAAAGGAAAGATTAAATATAAATTTATTGGTTCCCGCACATTCACAACAGTTCATATTTGGTATGATTTTGTATTTTCAGGTTTAAAGGAATAAAAATTAAACAGTCATATGCCATCATTAAATTGAATTCCTTTCTGGGAGCTCAAAGTACAACACACGTTCCTGCACATTATTTGGTATACTGAACAAGAAGATCAGAAATATGATTCTGATGTACAATTTCAGCAGGTCAGGTCGTATTCATAGCCGCTGCAGTGTACAACTCAAAGCCTGTGAAAGCCGTAAGTGTTGCCCAAAGCCTACTAATACTAGGTGTTCAAAGTTATTGGCATTAGCATTTGTTGCCCTCTTGGAATTGCCCTATAATTCAGCATTTCAGTGGTTGAAAACAGCTTAAGCTAATTGTTTTCTTGATGGAGTTGGATGGGGAGCTCCTGAAAGAGAGCATTGGGGCTTTCATGGAGTTACTGGTGGAGCCCACCCTCGAGAAATATGGCCGCAGTGAAAATCCATCTCCTGCTGCCCATCAACAAGTTGCCGAGCAGGTATCATTATCACTATGACTAATGGTGTGCTTTAATCCGTTTTCTTCTCAATTTACACATTTTTCTCAGCTCTTGCTAACATTTTATGTTTTAGGTTTATTTTAGTTGAATATAATGCGCAAATATCTGTTTTCTAATTTCAGAAGAGTGTTTAAATATGAAATGCATTGGAAACATCTCCTCTCTAATCTGTTGAGGCGATTCCATGGCCCATTTGTTGTAGAATCTTTCTAGTTTTAACATCCATTCATTATCTGCATGAGGAGGAGTGGCTAGGTTAAAAAATATAATCCTACTGCAAAATGTGTTTATTAACATACTTGTTTTTCAGTCCTTGTGTTTTTAACATCTATTCATGGTCTGTGCAGAGAAGATCGGCCTACGTAAAAAAATACTCTGCTGCAAACTTTTTTTTATATAGAATTTTTAGTTGCCAGGATTTCTAGAAGTGTTTGCTATTAATGAACTAGCAATGCTTTCAGATACCTGTCCTAAATAATGAATATTCTTATGGACACACATTATGTATATTTTGGTTTAGAGGGGAGAGCTCGCTGTCTTAGTGTGAAGGAGGGAAATACTTTTCACGTGGACAAAAGGATAATGATGCAGAGAAAGTTAGCCGAAGCCTCCTAGAAAATTTGGATTCTTGGGATCGGCAACTAGAAGGTGGGTCCAATGAATGAGAGAAAATGCTTTGGCAAGTCAACAATAACTGACAAAGCTGCATCAAGTCTACGAGCATTTGTGCAAAGATGAGTATATATGATAAACTGGTTTTCAAAAGATTTTGTATGGGCTTCGTTTTTATAACAGACAGATTTTCAGATCACCCAACAGAACATGGGAGTTGCTTACACATCCCATAACAACATACACATCTCAAACAAATTCTAGCCGGATCTTAATCCAATCATATCATAGGGGAAATATATTCAATACCAAAGTTGTCAATGGTTAATATATCCGAGTTTCTCTCCAATAATCTACTTTTAGCATCAGAAGAATTAGAACCGCAGTCCACTACAGAGAATTGTGTCCGTTATTTCAGCTTTAACTACACTTCCCAAATAAGTACCCACTGACTCATATGCCGCACCAACACACATCATGATTCTCTGCGGCAAAAGCTGCTTGAAACCATACCTATTATAAAGAACTTGAAAAAGACAAATGTCAGAAAACCAATAAGAATCTCCACGACTGTTCTTATATCAATACTAGAAATCTGAAAATTCACCTCAGTATAAACATTAAGTTGCAACAGATACATAGCGATCTCTTTTTTCATAGAATTATATAATGAAGCTTCTATTTATATCCCCTACTAAGATATGGAAGATAAGCTTTTATGAGGATTACTCAAATCCTGTGATTTTCGTCTTTAAGTTATCTATAAAATTTCTGTGTGTCATCTGGCCTTCTGCGTTATCAGTAGTCCATCCGAGGTTTTCCTCATATCTGAAACATTTTAGTCTTTGTTTACAGATTGCTTCTCTGCTGATATGTCAATTGTCGACCTATAACTACTATGCCCAACTAGCTTCGTCTTTGTTATCCTCTATACTCAAAAGGACTCTTTGATGTGCATTCATTTCAGATACAAATGCAACTATTATATGGAAGCTTGAATTTCAGTTTTCCTTAGATATCTCATTGAAGGATAGGCCATTCTGATGATGGTCAATGGTATTGGTATCTACACAAATATATGTTATCTTTTCACAGCTACATTCAATGGCGTACAGTTACACAGTAAACTTATCCGTAGAAAATGTTTTAGAAATTTATTCAATTGAATGAAGAACTTAATATTATTACATAAAGGCAAATTGAGGGTGACATTTGTGTTCATTTATAGAATTCTGCACCAATAGATTTGAACCTTAATTTTGTAAGCAGACACTGTTTCAAGTTGGATTCCCATACATTATATTTCCTCAATAGGAGAAGTTCCAACTTATTGTTCAATTTTCAACTATATGATTCTTGCCATTTGAATGCCAGAGGACAATTTCGTCACTTGCCTGTTTATTTATAATAACCTCCTATTATGCGGGCCAGTTAAACTCTTGAGTATGAATACTATATTCCACAGTTTTCCACCATAGGGCCACGAATAATAGATGTGAGTAATTTTATTATGAAGATGCTATGATATAAAGAATTTTAATTATTACATACAAAATTTACAATCAGATTATATCACTTACATTTTTTACAATTATTTATTTATAAATTACTTTTTCTGAATTTTACCACACACCCACACTCAAATGTGTATATATACACACAGTATGCATGTAGAGATAGGTCGATTTCTGAAGAAACTTCAACTATATAGCAAATCTCAAAAGCATTGGAGGCCACAAGGTGAGATACTAAGAACTGAAACGAAAGCTTAACAAGTATCAGAAATGAATATAAAAGATGAAACAGAGAATTAAAGGTTCTACTGTCCCAGCTGTGACAAGAAGTATCAGAGTTTTAACTAAGACAACTTAAATGAAAATCTAAAACAGAGACGCAAAAAACAAATTGCTGTTTTAGTTGACTACTAATACTATAGATAATGTTATTGAAGACTTGTTATTTTTAAACTAGGGTCTAGAAATCAAAGATAAACCATAGGAGAAGTTTCACCATCAATTGAGGTCTGAATACATCACGGTGCGCTTATAAGGTCCCGAGTAAATGAAATAACTGGCTATTTGCCTTGACATCCCTTACATTGTTACAGCTCCTCTTTCTTCTGATCGCTTTCTCCAAGTGAGGAATCACCATGCCGGTTGTCATTAGTTTTCTTTTGGAAAGGAAAATCCTTCAGAAAAATAATTTTGTAATCTCTCAGGTTATGCAAAAGATACGAATGTTGAAAATAAAATATAATAAGGATAAGATCTCTTTAAATCTTTTCATAGCCTCGGGGTCTTTTGGGATACCAATGAGGTCAGATTGGCTAAGGGGTTTGCAACTGCGTTGTCAAATCTATAGAAGTGATGAAAGCCAAGGTGAAATTTGGGTTTATGTCCAACGATAATTAATTCTCTAGTCATTACATTCATTATAAACTTGGATCAGATTAGTTGCGCCTCTCATCATAACTATCTTCATACTTGGATGGGGCTAACCATATTAATTTTCTTCCTAGACAGATTAATATCTTAGAACTCAATCATGCCATTCCAATTTCTACCAGATTAATATCATTGAATTTGCCAACTTTGGTTGTGACAGAAATTTGTCATTTGAATATTGAATTCTCCATACTATATAGCTAATTTGCTTTTATTGAGATGCATTTTGTTTTATTTTATGGGCATATTTTACTGTTTTAAATTTTTAATATGCCAGATTTTCTGGAAATAAAAGATGAATGCTACCTGAAGACTGAGAACATATTGTAGCTGCTTAGTAAGATAGATATTGCTTTTCCTTTACTAAAGATAAAAAATGATATTTCGTCCTAGCCTACATGAGTAGCTAATCTAAAAAACTCAAACATTTTGTGTGCGTGCACACGTGTGTGGATTTGTGGGTTTCTGTTTGCAAATTTATGTGTGCCTATACATATGGCACACACATATGCGTATGTTATATTGCAATTTTTTTTAAAGCTCTCTTATTTTGTAGTTCCATATAGTAACATAGCAACATTGTGACTTTCTTGGAAATGGGGTTTTATGCATTTCATATGAATATGAATATGTCTACTAGTAAAGGTTTTGTTATTCTTTGATCGATGGGTATGGTAGATGTTGATCGTATTAATTAGTTCTTTGTCTGGATCAGATGCGGGCAGTTGTATTGCTGTACAATTATTACCATCGAAAACAATTTCCGCATCTTGAATTTCTTGATGCTTTCTCTTTCTGCAAGATGGCTGTAATCAGGTGTCAAATCCTTCTATCGTACATGGGAATCTTGAAGGGCAGTAATCTTTCAGCACCAGAATTTGTTCGGCAACCTACAATAACTGAGAAAATGGTTAAGGAAGCTTGCGAAACTTGTGAAGCATTGAACTCTCCAAGAACTATGTCGAATGCAAAGACTTTTCCAGTATCAAAAGTTGCTGTGTTTGTAGTTGATGCTACATATGAGAGCTGTATCCTTACATTTGGTTCCATAACAAAAGGTGTTTGGTCTTTGGTTGAAAAAGACGTCGGTGGATTTGACAGCTTCCTGGAAGGACCTCAAGAGTGTGCCAGGAAGAATCAAATAAAAGGCTCAAGTAAGAGGCCAGCTGGACGTATTGCAAGTGCTGGTGATACGTCAGATAGAACAGCAGTCAATGGGATAGCGACCAGTGAACACAAAAAACTAAAGCAGCTGGCCTTTTCAGCCGTCAAGGAACAAACAGGTCCCTATTTTTATCTATTCTTTCTCTATGTTTGGGATAATTATTTTTGAAGTAAAAACTGATGAAAAAATGAAGCACTTCAGCTCTATGTAGTTGCTTATCTTCATTTAGTTGTGTGCTTGCTGTGCACCCATTTATACTTGGTTTTATTTGGACACTCAAATTCAAGCATATGAAAGGGTGCAATGTTTAATTTCTAACAACAATTCTTATCTAAACAGTTGTCCGCTGTGTTGTCATACACAACTTTTTTCATTTTCTCTTTCTTTATTGGATTCATGAATTCATTTTGTACAAATAGTGCTTAGCTTAGCAAAAATATATGCTGCTTAGCTTAGAAAAAATATTTTATGCATCCATGGTCTGAAAGAGGTTTCAATTTGCAAAAAGTTGGTAAGATGAATACGACAATTAATATTGTCTTATACAAAAAAAGCCGATGATATGGATCCCTGGAGATATTCATTATTCAGAGGACAAGTTTCCAAACTGTTAGAATCTAGATGTGTTATGTGCGGTAGTGCTATTAAACAATGATCCAGAGATGTGAAATAACATGCAAATAATGACACTGGAAATATGATAGAACTGGAACAGAAAACTTATTTCTATGACCTGTGTACTGGCATACACTTGAAGGAGATTCATGCTGTGTATTTTCCCGGCTATGCCTACGCCTATGCTATGGACTCTCTTGCCTGAACATGTTAAAAAGGGAGCAAAGTTTTTATAAATACACTTATTTTACAAGAATAGATGGTTACAAAAACTGTTTATGTTCCAACAGTTATCTTTCTTCTTGGTCTTTTCTCAACAAACAGAAGTTTTGATGATGACTTGAGTGCCCTTCTATGATGTGGCTTGTCGTGCAATGCCTGTGGATCCTGATACGCTGGCGATTAGTTTCCAGTAACATTCGTATAGTGTGTGGAGTATTTTTCACAGCATTCTTCTCAGGTGTGAAATGTTTGTCACAGTGACACTCGCAGGAGCTGTAGAATGTACTGAACTGAGTCGCAAGAACTTTGAATGAGGCTGGAATTCTGCGAAGCCAATGCCAAAGTGACCGTGCCGTGAAGCACAAATCTGCAGGGTTGCCAGCTACCTGCTGCAGAGCTGTCAAGACTGATCCGTATCCACCTAGGTTATCTAAGCATACATATTGATGTAAAAATTTATTCTAAAATGCTTGATTATTTTTGAAATCCTTTCTTTAAAATATTTGTAGGATCGGAGGGAGATGACAGAAACAATATAAATGCATAATACAGACAGAAGCATTACAACATGGAAATAATAAACATCATATTGCTGCTGCAATAATACATTTAACTGATCTCAATACAAATACATATGCAGATTCAGAACTCTGCAGAGTTCTTCTGATATCTGCTATCAGAGATCACTGTCTGATGATGTTTCTCATAGCTCCAGGAAGCTTCATTTATAGATGGAGGATAGTGGTGAAGATAAGGATAGGATAAGCTATCCATAAATGAAATCCTGTCATATTAATTGCTATGTAGCTGCGCCTTGTTCCATTGCATGTGATTGCATTTATTTGGGTAGTTGGGATTACACATTCCAACAATATTTTCTTTTTGACATGTTAGTGTTTTAAATTTGTAACTAGTCTCTTTTGAGACAATTGAAACCGGAACAGTACGTGAGGTAAAACCTTCCTTCAAATAATAAAACGAAACTTCTTGAGATCTGTTGGGGATTTTCATGTATATTAGAGAGGACTGACAAACTGGAATAATGAATTCTTAAGATTATGTGTTTAGTTTACTGTCAATAGCATGTACCAAATCTAAATATCGACACAAATAAGAGTAATTGAACAATACAAGATCACACAAGACAATTTTTTTATGTGTAAAGCTTGGGCGCACATGTAAGCTGGCAAAGCCACACTAAATTTCCTTCCTCAGTCATTTAAAGGTGGCTGCATTGATCAAAAGCTCTGCCCTTAGTCCAAGGATTTGAGCTTAATAGGTTAAAACATTGAGTTCTCATTGTGGAGACCTAAATTCAAATCCCAAAGGGACATCTAATATGGAATTCTAAGTTGTGACTCTTGGTCTTCCGTAGTTGGTTTTTAATGTGGAGGTGGTTTCTAAATAAGTGGATTTCTAAGTTTTGACTTTTGTTCTTCCATAGGTGATTTCTAGAGTGGTTGCTTGAAAAGAGCTAAAATTATCTCATGGTTGTGCTTGCAAGAGCTTGTATTAGTCTCATGTTGATGCATGCATGAGTTAGCAATATAAAAAAAAAAAAAACTCTGCTCTTAAGGCACATGTATGCTCTTGTGATAGTCAAACCAGCAAGAAACTCTGCCATGTTTGTGAAATTAGCTTAAATGGATAAAATTTCCACCAAACATGCAAGGAAAGGTGGCAAACAAAATATGGGTGCACTTTATGAGTGGCTCAGCCACTATGAAATTCCACCAAGTGATAAGAAGTGATGATAGTGAATGCAAACTCTACTTGAAATTCCTCTTAAATCATCAAAAGATGGTAACAATTCCAAGGTTGCCAGCCATAGATGGTTTAAACTTTAACCCTCCTAAATCTTGGCCTAGTCTTAAAAAAACGGCAGTAAGTGAATGTATCTCCACCTTGGCTTAAATCTTGCTAAGTTCTGCTTGGGTTAAGTGAAGAGTTTCTCCACCCATGCAATTGAGGCACACCTTTACTATGGTTCTCTAATAAGAAAACTCCACCTAACATTGAAAAGGTGACTTAAGTGGAAGATTTTTTTGCCTCTCATGATCTAGGCGCACTTTTATCATGGCTAAACCACTCTACATCTTTGCCAAGTCAAAAACTTGGTTAATCTATCATTGGCGTTTGCTAGTAGTGGCTACGTGACATCAAATTTCTTCCCATAAGACAACACAATTCTCTGATCACTTAACCTTGGTGCACTTTATTAGTGGTTCAATCATCTGATATCTCCTCGGCTTTTTACAAAGTGAAAAACATGGTTGAAGTGTCACAGGTGCATGCTTGGGCTGAAGGAGGTCATGCACCTAAAAAATAGGTGCTTGGAGCATGTTTCAAGTGGCGAGGGTGTGTGCTAAGTGCGCTCGAGTGGGATGAAACCTCAATTTAGTGGCAAATATATTTTTGAGGTGTGCTTTAGCAATGTGAGGATGCAGTTTAATGGTTTGGATATTTAAAAGACACCTTGATGTTCATTGACACGTTTCAAGTGGCTAGGATAAAGAAATGTCGTGGTAATGTGTATACAATTATACATTTATTGTTTTAATTCACACCTTATAATGTGACATTAAATGGAATAAATGTGTGGTAGAGTTGCTCTTCAACTAAAAGGGGAAGCTCCTTGTGAGTAAAGCCTAACCTAATCTACACAATATACTTGCTATTTACAATCTTTACAATGTTTCTTGATTCACAATCATGTTGAATTAAATTAAATTTGTATCCTTTTGGATTCACATAGGAAAAAAGATTGACACACTCTTCAACTTAAGGCAAACAATTCTTATTTTTTTTAATTGAAAATAAATCTTACGACAATGCACTTATGTTGTTTAGCTAAAAACAGAGACTAAGCAATGCAAGTACACAAAATTATTGAATAGGTTGAAATACATACACCAAACATAGTATTTGCATTCAAAGCTACAAGAGATCTTTTGGCACTTGCCCTAGTGGATGGAATATTTCTATTTCTTATGTCATCTTTGTTGCCTTGGATTTATTATTGGACCCTATTGATCCTTGATCCCAAACCCTAAACCCTAAAACATTATGAATCTTTTTATCTTTATGGTTTTTTCTAGGTTTTCTTGGATCATTCTAGGTTTTTTTGGGTTTTCTTGGATGTTTTTGGGTTTTCCTAGATCTCTTTTGGCTTTTCTAGGTTTTCTTGGATATTTTTTGGTTTTTTTTGGTTTTCCTAGTTCTTTTAGGGTTTTATGGTGTTAAACCCTTACTTTGTCCATTATTGGCAATCGATTAGAGAATTCTTGAATGGGCATTGTTGGTCTTTTTTTGCTTTTCCTTCATTGTTCTGTCATGAGCCTTAAAAAATCTTGTGTGAAGGTTCAATTTCTAAGGAGTAGGCTGAATTTTGGGATTTTTGGGTTTCCTTCCTAGTATGTCTTTTCTTTGTCTCCCCTTTTTTCCCTTACCTTTTTGGGACTTTAGTCTTTCTCATCTTGACATGCCTTTCATCTGATTCCCCCTTTTTTTCTTACCTTTTTAGGTTTTCAAACTTTTTCTTCTTTACACTTTTCTCCACCCCCTCCTTTTTTCCCTTAACCTTGTTGGGATTTTGGGCTTTCTCATCCCGAAGTGCCATTCCTCCAACCTCCCTATTCTCCCTTACCTTGTTGGTATTTTAGACTTTCTCATGCAACATGCAACATGCCTTTCCTTTGACCCCCCTTTTTTTGACTTTCTCATCTCGGCTTGCCTTTCCTCCAAACCCCCTTTTTTCCCTTACTTTATCAATAGTTTAGACTTTCTCATCCTGTCATACCTTTCCTCCAAGCCAACCTGTTGACGTGTGTTTTATGACAACACCAACACAAAATAAAATGTCCAACGGTCACTCTATTCTCTCTTGATCAAAGTATTCCGCATGCTAAGATTGCGTGAAAGATCATGCGTTCAACTCCAAGGTTCCTTTTATTGCGAATAGACTCAGTTGGTTGATGTGAATATGCTGGGTATTCCAAGGGGACTTACGTAATTGTTCGATTTCTTTACTCAAGCAGATGAAAGGTTTTGGCTATGATGTTCTGGTATTTGAATGGACCGGGGAATACTGAATTTAAAGGGGAAAGGGATAGGGAGTCTACAATCTATCTCTAAAGGTGGAATGCAAGGACTAGCTTTAACAATCTTCAAACCAAACTTTGTTTCGTCTCCCCTTCGGACAACTCTGACAAAGCTGGTGCAATCTTCAAAGGATGGATAAGATGTTCAAATTGAGATTCAATATGTGCACCCCTTCACGACGAAGCAAGTGGGCACACAAATCACAACCGAAGTTAGGTGCTGAGATTCCAGTTGACCACGCAGGGGCAGAGTTAACATCAGCAAGCCCACTATGGTATGGATACAGGAAGATTTGCTCAAACCAACGTCACATTCCATAATTAACACTACTTGCATGAAAACAAAATCTACTTTACTCTACTCTATTCGAATTGGAAAGACGAAAAGATCTCGTCAACTGCCCACAATGCAAAATGAAGTCACCAATCAATGAAATCCTTATATTATGAGAGTCTTACACAACAATCTTTTGCAAAAACTTTCAAAGGGAAAGTCTTTCTTTCCTTTCCAAACTAAGCTAACTACTAGCTCTACTTTAACTTCTATCTAGCTCAACTCTATCTCTGATTTCTGTCTAACTCTGATCTATATCTGATTCTTTTACAAATGAGGGGGGATACCCCTTTTATATCTAGCACAATCCAGTGGACGGCTTAGATTGAAATACAATGGAAGGCTCAGATTGAGCCACCTAATCCTTGATTAGGGTTTTAGCCCTAAAAACCGCCACTGAGAGGAGTGGGGCAATGAATGTGCCCTCCACTCCTCATCAATGAACCACTATCCACCATCAATGCACGTCGTCTCCTTCCAGAAGGTCATCGTCTAGAAGGGCGTTTCCTTTCTCCTTCTCCCTGGCTGCAAATCTGATGAACCTGGATAATATTGCCTCAACTTCCTGATCCGAAATGGGAGGAATGTGATCCAACTGAAACTCTAAAACTGCAACTGTTTGCCCATGCTAGGCACAAGATTTCTTCCAGGCAACAAGGGCATCCTGGGTTTTCTGTATGATACTGGAGAACGTAGAAGTGTTCTCGAAGTCATCCTGTGTGAAGGTCTTTACCTCAGAAAAGAATGGCCTTAATCTGTTCCTCAATCCATCTGCAGTTTCCTCTTCAGAAGTCAACCTCCTGGCAAAGATTGTCTCCAATGTGTTGAGAATTCCATCTAAGATGTTCGTCATGGCCTTTCTGACCCTGACAGAATCTGTCTGTGATGCATCATAGAATCCTCGGCTTGTGACTACTGAAGAGTACCATCCGGCAAAGTCGTATCTATCCCCCTACTGAATTACACCTCCCTCAACCAAAACCTGTAGAGGTGTGCTCATCAAAGCCCCTAAACGGAGAACAACTCTCGTCTGATAGATACGCGCCTCACCCGAAGCATGGTTAACTGCATCCATCCTTGCCAAAATTTCGGAGGCTTGTCGATAGGCATGTGCAAGATCCTCCATAAACCTTCCTGTTTTGACACGGACGCTTGCAACCCATTTGTCTGCCTGTTGTGTCATCGTTTTCAAATCCTCTAACCCACTGATTGACTCCCTGGAAAATTCAGCTAGAAGCTCAATTGCCGGATTCTCTTGCCCACAAGGACGGGACAAGTGTTGCACGTAGCCAATCAGTGTCTTGTGCTCTACCTTCAACTTTTTGCACTTGCCCTCAACATAGGACAATCTATCCTTGAGTGCTCGATAGGAATTATCGCACTCCTCTACTACTTGTGCTCCAGTAGGGCGGCCAAGTTCCAAAGTTGTAACAACATAATTTTCGGGAACGGCCTCGTTCCGATCACACTCTACCCGAGGCACTGCCACATGTAAAGTTCAAGATCCATCTTCATCTGTGGATATTTTGGAGAACTTCCTAGCCTTCTTCTTTGTTGGAGGTGCGTTGGTCCTCTGTAACAACTCCTCCATCTCAACTGCGGGGTCAGTCTCATCTACAGGATCACGCCTCATCCTATCCCTTAGCCATTCTGGCACCTTCTGCCGCATGTCTGATATAACAAAAGGCTGCTCAACCTCGGCCTCTACCTTGTGAACTTCATCTCTGCCATTGTTCCGACGAGGGTCATCATCATCAATAGGCTCAGTGTCTCTTGAGCTCTGGGCATCCTGATCTGAAATGGCATCATCCTCGAGAGCCGCCTCAATCTCCTGCTGAAACTGAGTATCCGTGGCAGTCCCCTCATCTATCTCTTGCTGATTTTCTTGCTGATTATCTTCTCGGGGCATGTTGATGCTCTGGCCCACTGATTCTCTACGGGGTGGCTGACTTGCCACTTGCATTGCCTATTCCGCCTGCAATCTCTCCCTCTGATCAGCAAACAGTGATACTTCCTGTAAACTTGGAGAGTTTGCTCGAGATGGTGTATGCAAGGACTCCTCAACTCTCAAAGGCTCAGGCTGAATTGGCTCTTTTCCTCTTGGCTCTGGAGTTTGATCCACCTGCCTTCTCTGCCTAGCTGCTGGTGATCTATGATCTCCCATCAAATTATATGTAAGGGGAATTGATCGTCCCTTAAGTCGGCTGACATGCCTCTCTACCCAACTCCGTGTGAATGTTAAGACTGGGATACAGAGTGTAACCAAGTCGGTGATCTCTGGCTCCGACCAATTTGGGAGTGGTAGAGGTGTATCTCTCATTGTCTCGTAGTCAGCCTGTACAATGTTTATGTTTTCTTCAATCTGATCCGGCACTGGGACAATCTCGCACTCTCTGATCATTACCAACGGTATCCGAGAAAACATTCTTTTCCTAATCTCGATCTCATCCACTGCACCGGCCCAAAAGTCTTCGATCTGTGCCTTATGCCTGAACTCTTTTGACAATATCCATCTGATGTTCCTGTGGGGATCGTAGTGGTGCCTGCTGGTATGGTAGGAAAGATGTAAGAATTGGAGCTCATTTTCTGCCTCCCTAGCTGCTTGCAGCGATGGGCAGATTTCATCTGAATTCCCCATGGTAATTGGGAATCCGAGTCCACCTTTCTTCTTCTTCTTTTGAATCTTATCGTAGGCAATAAGTTGCCTAGATACTTCCAGCATCATTATTCTGTTGGTGGGATACCGGGGCAATCTATAAGGATAGGAAGAGAATCCTTGCAGCCTTATGTAGGTAAACTTCGGAAATTGGATAAACCAACATCCGAATTTCTCAATCATCTCTTGTGCTTCCTTGGATATTCTGTGATGGGTTCTTTGCTGCAAGGTCCTCGTAATATGCATAGTGAAGGCATCATTGACCCTTTTGTAGTTAGTTGTGCTTGTCAAATGCAATTGTGGACAAGCCTCATGTATCTTAAATTGATGGGATCCGCACCCGATTGGCTCCTTGTAAGAGATCCCCCTATACTTTGTCATGCGAGCCAACATATAGACAATATAAGAGCCCATGTAAAACGTTTTTGTTCTCCTCACACCACGTAGCTGCTCGTGAATGTTGTCACTGATCAACAGTGCCCAATCCATGTGATCTTTGCTCTCTAGTACCAAGTTGACATAGTAGAACATCCAAGGTTCAAAGATGAATGCTTGGGGGCATCCTCCAACTTTGCTCAACATCATAATCAAATCACCAAACTCCTGTCTCAAATCCTCCGAGATTATCTGTTTGGGTAGTTTTGTACGAGTTGGCTTGGGCTTGATTATCCACCTGGTGTTTATCAAATCAGCACATCGGTCCGTTGTGGATGACTACATTCTTTCAGCCCTTTTTTTTGTTTTATAGATCATCTTCTCATGAACTGGAATCCCGAACGCTTCCCCGATTGCTTCAGGTGTCAGGTTGGCCAATATCTTGCCATCTGGCGAAGTGATCGTTCTCTGCTCTGTGTTGTAGTGGTGGGCGCATTCCATGATGAGTTCTGGACATCGGATAGCTGGTGGAAAACTGGCAGCTGCATACAATCCGCTCCTAACAATATTGTGTGAAGTCACTTATGGGTGATGGCCTCCAGTCCCCATTATCCTTCTTCTGAATGCCTCCAGGTTGAACGAGCCTAAGTTTGTGTCAGCCAGCTTGCCCAACTTTGATGAAAACTTTGATTCCGGCAAGAAGGACTTGCTCAATTTCTTGATCACTGCTTGTCTGGATGTGTTTGCTTTTGCGGATTCAGTTTGGTTGTTTCTGCCTACAGCTCTTCTGCTTGATTCAGCCATTCTGCAAAAAGGCAAGAGAGTTAGAAAACGAGATTTTAAAATAATCAAATAATCACCGTTGAGGGTGTTAGCAGATTTTTAAATAAAAAGGCTGCAACACTTTTTTTTTCACTTTCAGCTGCAAACCTCAACAGTCTTGTTCACTTCAACTGTGAAATTTCTGTAGTTGCAACAGCTCTTGAGACTTCTCTCAAATTCGTATTTCTCCTATAAATTGTACTTTCAGCAACTTGCTTGCTTCTCCTAAATGCATTTTTCAGCAAGCTTGTGAACCTGAACTGCAACACTTCACAAATGTCTAGACTTAATCTTGTACCTCAGCAGTCAAATGAGACCTCTTCACAAATTTGTGCCTTCAACAACTGCAGCCTTAGCACATCAAATCGTAGCTTTCACTTTCAGCAATTGGGGACTAAGAAGTTTGCACCTCCCAGCAATCAGCAACTTGAGACTTAAAAAAAAAAACAGTTGTACTTCAGCAGCTTCACACTCTCAAGTCGTACTTCTCAGCTTCCCTCACAAATTCGAACTTTTCCAGCAACTTGAGAAATTTTTTATTTCTCTACAAACTCGTATTTCAGCTTCAGAAAATGCTCTGCATTCAGCAACTTGTGAGGAGAATGAAGGGAACTCATAATATTATAGCAAGGTCGAAATCCAGCAGAGGCTATACTTAGCACTTTTTTTGAATTCGTTTTCCCTCTCTTTTCCAGTCGTAACACTTATCACCTGAAGCATCAGAATCTCAAGCTTTATGAATTTCATCATCTCTGCACAGGCCTGCTTCATCACATTTGATCTTTTAAAATATTAAATCACTCACTCTCTTGAACAATTTCGAATTCATTTGGCTAAGTCATTTAATCTCATCCTTGCCTTGGCAAAAATTATCCAGTTCAATCTTCCAGCGAAACATCTCATCCATTTTACTTGTTTGCCTTAGAGAAATTCTTCAAATTTGCCTTAGGAATTTTATCAAAATAGACACCGGGCAAAAATATCCACCGAAACGATGTCAGCAAGGCATGGAACAAGTTCAAACCATCTCGCAATCGACAATGTTCAATACCCAGAAGAAAATTCTTTTCATAACTCACCGTTGTCATGTGTATCCGGATGAAGGGGTACTTTTAATTTTTTATTATTTAAAAATAATAAAATGGCTAAGGTTTATTTCTCTTCACTCCGGACGTCTTCCACACCTGCAATCTCAAGTTTCTCTGCCTTGGCATTTTTCCTTGATTTCCTCCTGAAGAATTTTCCCTCTGAAGAAATTTCTCATCACCTGTAGGCGTATTTCTCATTTTCTCTTTAGAAAATGCCTTAGAAAAAGAAATAAATTTTAATCACCTTACCCTTGAAGGGCGCATTTGTACATGTGAGCTTCCATGTTATCCTCTACGTTTTAGCAAATATTTGCCTTAGGAAATATTTCCAGGAAATTCATTTCAGATTACCCATGAGGGCGTACTTCACCTTGTGCGTCAACTTTTACTTTAGGCGCAAATCATATGTGGAGGGGGAAAATTATTTAGCCTTAGCCTTTTTCAAAATCACGCCACCCCTAGCCTTACCTTTACCCTTGGCGCATATAGCATGTGGAGGAGGAAAACACCTTGGGCGCATTTCATGTGTCAAGAGGGAAGCTTTCTTCACCTTGGCGCTTTTCTTTTATCTTTCAACGTTTTACCTCCTGTGGCCCCCCTTGAGTGCATTTACCATGGGTAAGAGTAACTTGTGGGCGCATTTGCCTTGGGTAGGAGGAATTTCCCACGCCCCTCATGACCTTTCACCTCCCTTGGGCACATTTCACCTTGATAGCTTCCACTTTTGGCGCATTTGAGGGTCCTCAAGGAATTTCAATGCCTTAGAGAATTTTGCCATGTCTTTGCCTCATGTGGGCGCATTTGACTCCTGCTCAGGGAAATCTTGGGCGAATTTAGCATATGCCACTTCCATTTCAACCTCTTGAGGGCGCATATGAGGGTGTGTGAGGGAAATCCCACACTTAGAATATTTTCTCCATACCTCAGGTGCATTTGATGTGTCTCAATGCCAGTTATCACTTATAAGTTTTCAACGCCCTAGCCATGCCTTGGCTTTCTATTTTTAGCAAACTTGGAGAAATTAGGGTTTCTTTGCATTTCGTCCCGTCCTGAGCTGGAGCAGGCGTGGCTGTGCTTTCATTGACTTTGCCACCTTGTTCATACCTTATCTGGCACAGTACATACTATTTTTAGCCATTTTGCTATTTTTAGCAAACCCTAAAACTGATCAATTTTTGTATCTCCGTTTGCTCTGAAATTCGTTCCACTCGTTCTTGATGCTGTGAGTGACCTGTTCACATTTGTCTCTGGCACAGTACCTGCTATTTATAGCCATGAGATGACTTACTAAAAATAGTAAGTATTCAGATCATGCTCAAATTTTGCCAGTAGGCAGCCTGAAAGATGCTGGTCCCGGTGGCGTGCTTCATTTTGACATCTCTACACTTTGTTCCGTCTATTTTTAGACATAGCAGGGGAGATTCTAATTTGACCTGCATGCGCTCCAGACTGCTCCCGATCTTCTTGATTTCTACTATTTGTCACTCTGCTTGCTGGACTGAAGTGTTGGGTAACCGCTGGGCTGAAGCTGCTATTTATAGTAAGTGTCTGAAAAGTGGTCAGTCTGATGTCGGATGAGTTTGCATGTCACAATGCTCGTGGGATCTCAAAAAACCCTTAAAAACCCAGAAAACTGGTCAACGTGCTGGCACTAGCTAAAAATAGTAAGTCTCTTAAAACTGACTCATTCCGTTTGCATGTCATACCACTGCGAAGCTCTTGTAAAACCCATATGGAATATCCGGACATGCACTGAAAATCCCTGCATGCAAACCCTAAAAAAAGCCTCTGAAGGCTGATTCATTGAAAGTCCTCATATCGGTTTGGATGTTATATCACCGCAAAGGTCTTGGAAAACCCAAATCCATTCTCCAATCATGCATTGGAGAATCGTACGTTTAAGCCCTGAAAATAGCCTCCGAAGGCTGAACTGCTAAAAATAGCCAATTGTCTGAATCCGTTCAAATTTCATGTGTAGGCACCCTGACGCTGCCTGAACGTGCTGAAGTAGTTAGAATCCCGAAATCCTGAGGAAAAGACCTCAAATTAGGTACTTACTAAAAATAGTAAGTTGTCAGATTTCAATAAGATTTCAGTGGGATCTTGCCTTGAGCCTCCTGACTGTACTGCTGCACTTAGATTTTACCTTGATAACTCAATTTGACCTCAAACAAGCCTGAAGGATAGAAACCCTAATTTCGTAGACTTGACAATCATTTCAATCTAGGTCAAAGGACGAGACACCCCCGGAAGGACAAAAGATTAGAGACAAAGAGAACCAAAGCCAAAAGACCAGAATGGAGCAAAAATTAGGGGGTCCCTATCTTGGATGGGGTGATGTGTGAAAAAGTCACAACATCTATTTTTGACCACAATTAATATTTCTTTTACATATATCATTTTAAACAAATATATATATTAGGCATCCAATAAATATAACTAATATAATAAAATAATACTTTCACATTTTCATAAAAAATATAAATGGTAAAATAAATCATATCGGCATGTTAAAGAGTTACATTTTGAACCCAATAATAAATTAATAATAGTTTGCAAATAATATAATATAAAACATAAAGAAATAAAATGAAGTATTGAACAAAGAAGCCATAAGACAAATATCACGAAACAAAACCAAAACGCCACTCACAGGTCGACGCGCCCAGGAATCAAGTGTCACATACTTTGGAGGCGACACCACGAAGTATAAAGGAAGAATCAGGGGGAGAAAGGAGTGAGGGAGGAAGAGAACAAGAACAGCAAGAGAAGCACGGGAACCACGGAAAAGAAGGGCACACGATCTCCATAAACTGTGAGTTTTCTCACTCAACTTCGGTGTGTAGAATCCTTCTATTGTGTGGCTTATCTTCTGTTTGTCCTCTGTATTATTACATGATTAGTTTTCTATATGTGAATTCGTCTATCCTCTTGGTATCTTATAATCCCTCTAGTTGATTATCGAACTGGGAGATAAACTTAATAATGGCTCTGGGTTAGGGACGGACTGGGAAAGGAGTCTCCTTTAAACGCAATCACTTATCATAATAAATTTACATCTTTGATTTAAACTGTTGTACACTATCATCAGTATCGCAATTATATTAATCTATTGATTATAGTGATCTTACATCTTGATGAAATGAATATGTTGATGTTTATGAATATTGCTAGTCTCAATCCTGCATTCTGAGATATCTTTATCCAAAGGAACTGTATATGCATATGTTAGAAAAGAAATTCAAGTACTATTGATTGCTCACTTGGTGTCTGCAAATATCTGTTTGCTTCAGTCATGTCATCCTATCAAGAGTAGCGAACCATGACCTAAGTAGATTGTCTAAAAACCCCGCTTTCATGCCCCTTAGGCCCATACAAGGGATTGGGCCTTGCAGCCCCTGAGGCCCTTGACTAGGGATTGGGCTATAGAAGGTTGGGGGTCCCACCTAGGCTTCAGCCCCTTAGGCCCTAGACAAGGGCCCTTGACTAGGGATTGGGCTATAGAAGGTTGGGGGTCCCACCTAGGCTTCAGCCCCTTAGGCCCTAGACAAGGGATTGGGCCTAGCAGCCCCTTAGGCCCTTGACTAGGGATTGGGAAAATAGGAGATGGTAGACCTTAGGCTACTTAGGGATTACCATGGTCCCCTCCCCTTGATGAGACACATGACCATTCTTGCTTTATTTATATATATATATGATGATGCTTATGTTTCCTTTTCCTTGGATACTAGATATTGAAGTTGACACATAGGAATACGGGCTTGTATGTCTATGTATTGTAGGTGCTGGCTCCAGTAAAAACACCCCTAGTGAGGAGATATTACCTACCGAACTCTTTTACATTCAGCCTCCACTAGCACCTACAAGTAAGGATCATTACATTATCCTGAAGAACAAAACGACGATCTCTTCCAAGAGGAAGAGATAGAATCGACTGGCGACTCCAAGATCAACTATTTACAGATAACGGATGAAGAGAAAGAAGACTTGGTGACAGACACTTACGCTGTCTTTACACAACATCAACAAAGCCAACTTGACAAAGCTCAAGCTGCTACTCCACCTGAAAAGGAAAAGTCGCCCGTCACGATTGCCAAAAGAGGATCTCCCCTCCCTTGGCAACCTAAAAAAGCAGTAAATCCACAGGCTAGTGCACCATGTTCCTCAACTCCAACTCCCGTTGTCCCCAAATCTAATCACCCAGTTCCAAAGACCAATGTGCCTTTCATTAAACCGATTAGTGAAGTCACTACATCTAGTTTACAAAATTCTTTCCAAGCCTTTGACATTATCGACCATGCCAAAAAGATCAAGGTTCAAATGTCAACGGCGAAATACCTCAAAGCTAACCCTCACCAATTTGACAGACTTGCCCAATTCGTTAAGGATCAAGGAATTACTCCAACTTAGGATTCACCCCCTGAGGTCCCAGTTGCTCCTAAACCTAAGGCGCCTCAGAATAATTTGGTATCTAATCCCCCAACTACTTCTGGATGCATTGATCCATTTTTTATCTCCTTGCTGGTAAATGGTTTCAAACTAAGTAATTGTGTCATAGACTCTGGTGCATCTAATAACGTGATGCCCGCCAAAGTAGCCACCACCTTGGGTTTAGAAATGACCAAGACTTTTAGCCGTTGCTTCTTTTTGGAAAATAAACAAGTGCCCTTGATCGGTCAGATCAAAGACGTGCAATATGCATTTGCCGCATATCCTAATAAAAAGATCAAAATGACAGTTCTAGTAGCTGATGTACCAGCATCATACAAAATTCTCCTCGAGCAAAATTTTTGCAAGGATGTTGGGGGAGAATTAAGTATGGATATATCCGAAGCTAGAATACCAGTAAAGGGCGTAATGCAAAAGCTTATTCCTGAGAAAGAAGCGAAATTATCCATAACCCAATCAGATGACCCAAGAGCCCAGATCCTGTTTGAATCTTTAGGAATGGGAACTTATTATCTTCAAACGCAAGAGGTTGGTGAATTTTCAACAACACATGAATCGGAGAGTGCTGAATCTCTTTCTTTGACGAACGAATCATCACTAGACGATTCGTCAACATCAGATCCTGAAACTCTTCCAGATGACGAGTTTCCCAATTTTGACACCGTTAGGCTCGGCAATCCAAACGACGTTTGGTTGCTGGAATTCGACGGTAGCTGTTCTTCAACCGGTTCCGGAGCTGGGATGGTTTTCATTTCTCCTAACGGAAAGCTCTTCCCTTTTTCTTTCAAGCTATAGTTTGATAATACCAACAATACCGCGGAATATGAAGCTTTGTTGTTGGGAATGCAAGTTGTGCGTAAGAAAGGTATTAAAAACCTTCATGCGCAAGGCGATGCTAAGCTGATAGTGTGTCAGGTAAGAAACCTGTATCAAACGAAAAATGATAGGCTTAGGCATTACCGCAATCTCGTTTGGGATTGCATTGAAGAGTTTGATGCTTTTGATATTTTTGTGGTATCAAGGGAATACAATGGCAGGGTGGATTCTTTAGCAGTATCGGCCACGCTACTTATCTCGCACAAGGATTTTCAAGGTTCCACCTACACTATCGAGTTGGTCTTTCGTCCAAGCGTCCCTGATAATTCAGAGAACTGGAAAATTTTCAACGACGATCATCAGATAGTTGCCTTCTTAGAAAAGGCAGAGAATTTCAATGAATTGTACTTCGAAGAAAGTGATTCTCCTCCATGAGAATCTGTGTCTGGTATAGATCCAGTTTCCGGTGAAGAATTCCTACAACTTAAGGGGAACAAAATCCCTAAGGGGTTGGTATCTTTAGAAAGGCTCTTTGACAAACATGACCGTTACGTCAAACAACAGCTCGCCGACTCTGACTCATCTAATGAGGTGGAGCAATACAATCTGGGAATTGAAGCTGATCCAAAGATGGTAAACATTGGCAAATGTTGCACCCCCGAAGAAAGAAGACAGTTCACCAAGCTGTTACAAGAATACATGGATGTTCTGGCATATTCATATGAAGATCTCAAATCTTTTCGACCAAAGGAAGTGCAACATGATATTCCATTAAAGGTTGGAGCTTTGCCTTTCAAGCAAAAGCAAAGGCAGTACAATCCAAAGATCTCTGGAACCATCCTTGCAGAAGTCCAGAAGATGCTGAATGCACGAATAATCTTCCCAATCCACCATTCGACATGGATAGCAAATATCGTCCCTATGCGCAAGAAGAATGGTGAGTTCCGCATCTGTGTTGATTTTAGAAATCTCAACCAGTTGTCACTCAAAGACAATTACCCTCTCCCTGTCATCGATCAAGTCTTGTAGAATGTGACCGGATCCGAGATGCTCTCCATGCTGGACGGTTTCTTCGGTTATAATCAAATTGAGGTCACCTCAAATGATCAACATAAGACTGCTTTCACGACACCATGGGGTACCTTTGCATACCGCCGGATGCCTTTTGGCTTGATAAACGCCGACGCTACTTTCCAACGTGCTATGGACCTGGCTTTCCGTGATGTTATGGGAAAGTTCATTGTGGTATATCTTGACGACCTCACAGTATTTTCTAAAAAATATCACAAGCACTGCAATCACCTGAGACAAATCTTGGAGAGATGCCGTCAGCATGGCATTTTCCTAAATCCTAAAAAGTCAGTTTTTGGGGTTACAGAGGGAAAAATCCTTGGCCACGTAGTGTCCACCGAAGGAATTAAGATTGACTCAGAAAGAGTTAATAGCATCAGATCCCTCTCCCTACCATCAAGCAAGAAGACTGTTTACTCATTCTTCGGCAAGGTAAATTTCCTACGAAGGTTCCTCCCGGACTTTGCGGAAAAATCTCGTCATATTGTAAATATGATGAAAGGTAATACCACCTTCCACTGGAATGCAGAAGGGAAAGTTGCATTTGACAACATCAAGGAGGCAATCACTCATGCTCCTGTATTGGTTTGTCTTGATTTCACCAAAGATTTCATAATGTATAGTTATGCTTCCGAGCATACACTTTTAGCCATTTTGGTACAGGAAAACCATGAAGGTTTTGAATCGCCCATTGCATTCATGAGCTAGCCCCTGAAGAACTATGAGTTGAAGTATTCTCAGATGGAGAAACATGCCTTTGCCGTGGTCAAGGCTATTAAGCATTTTCGATTTTACATCCTGAATAGTCACGTCAAGGTCTTGGTTCCAGATACAACTGTTAAATCAATTCTAACGCAGTAGGAATTCGGGACAAAAAGAGGCAATTGGGTTGCCAAGATTTAGGAGTATGATCTAGAGAATAAACCCACCAAACTGATACGGGGACGTGGGCTGTGTCAACTCATTGCAGAGAACAACCTTGACAAAGAAGTTTCAAAAGACGAAGAAGCTTCAGATGATGAAGAAAATTCAAGCGGACTACCCCTGGTGCTATTTGTTAGGACCACCGATGAGTGGTATTCCAACATTGCTCATTTTCTCACCTACAGTGAATGCCCCAATAATTTGACGTCAAAAGAAAAAAGGATTGTCAAGTTGAAATCAGCCAATTTCGTCTTGTGGGACAATGGCTTGTATAAGCATGCAGTTGATAGTACCTTTCTGCGCTGTGTAGATAAGGAGCAACAAGAAAAGTTGTTGAAGTCATACCATGACTTGGCGTGTGGAGGGCATTTTTCAGCACCCGTCATTGCTCACAAAATTTTGAGAGCAAAATACTATTGTCTCACGCTCTTCCAAGACGCATACTCCTGGGTACGCAAGTGCGAGCTATGTCAACAATTTGTTGGCAGGCCTAAGCTAGCGGCTTTGCCATTAAAGCCTGTGGTAATTAAAGAACCTTTCTAACAGTGGGGAATCGACTTCATAGGTGCAGTAAACCCATCTTCAAGTGCTGGACATGTTTACATCCTAACCGCTACCGACTATTTCACCAAGTGGGTAGAGGTGATTCCTACAAAGAGCACAACTTCTGAATTAGTGTGCAAATTCTTGAAAGAGAATATTATTTCCAGGTTTGGCATGCCAAACAAAATTGTTGCCGACAATGCTTTTGCCTTTTCCATAAACGAGATCACTGAGTTCTGTTTCAAACATGGCATAACCTTGTCGCATTCTTCTGATTATTACCCACAGGGTAATAGTCAAGCTGAATCAAGCAACAAGAATCCGGTGACCATCATCCGAAAGTTAGTAGAGGAGAATCAATGTCTTTGGCACAAGGCTTTGTATGATGTCTTGTGGGCAGACAGGATCACTCCAAAGCGAGCAATCGGTATGTCCCTCTTTCAACTCTTGTACGGGTTGAATGCCAAAATTCCTATAACCTTGGAATTTCCAGCTCTCAAGCTGGCGAAGGCTATTGAAGATGAGACCTTTGATAATTTTGTTGACAAGCGCATAATGTATCTCTCTGAATTGGAGAACATGTCCAGGTTGTTGATCGCATTGCAGAACACCAGCAACAAGTAAAGAACCTTTCTGACAAAAAACCTAAATCTCGAGACTTTCAAATTGGTGACCTCGTTCTCTTATGGGACAAACGAAGAGAGCCAAAAGTTATGCATGGGAAATTTGACTCACTATGGACAGGACCTTTCCAAGTTCACCAGTTGTACGGTGAGAACAATTTCTTGTTAGCATACGGAGATGGAATGTCGTTTGCTATTCCTCACAACGGACAACACCTCAAACATTTTACACAGTAAATGATGAGTCTTCCAGATGTAAATATTTTTATTTTTAGTCCTTTGTGTCTTTTTATTTTTGTCGTTGTCGCCTGACTCCAAGCCCAATGGATGGATAAAGGCACTTGAATTATGGAGTTCTTCTCCCTTCACTTGTTTGAGAGAGCGACTGAAGAAAGATCCCCAACAGGAGCCAGTTGTTATCGAGGAAACTAGCAACGCTCGTTCCACGAATATCCCCCCTTCGAAACTTGTCCATTTCCTAGGTTCGTGATGTTCAAGCACACAAAACGAGGCGATTTTCAATACACCTCGAAATGCGTTCCAAAGTCTCAGGTAGTCAATCTGAGCGTCTCCCCATGTTCGCCTCGCAAAGACCTTCAAAACAGGGACCTTTGCAAGCCTTCACTGTCAAAACTTAAAAAACCAGTGAAAAGTGCAGTTGAGCTGAAAAATGGGCATTTTGCATAGGTTTTGAGGATTAATGGGTTTGAAGTTGTTGGCCCTGCTCCACTCCCGCTGCCTGAACAAACCCCCAATGGCTGCCATACTTCTATGAGTTCTATTTCTATGTCTACTTCTTTCATGCATTTGAACCTCAACCTCCTCATTATCATCACTAGTAATCTCACTACTGCTCATGATTTTTTTTGGTTAAGAATTGAAAAGAGAGCTGCAAGTTCAAATAAAGGAAAAAATAAACTCACAATACCCTTCCTACGTGATAAAAAAAATCGAAAAAAACTTGAAAAAATGGAAAGCAAATATAAAAATCAAATAACAAGTGTAAAATGAAGAACTTACCTCTAATGAAGTAGATTTAATGCCCTAGTCTCCCCTTTCAACTGTTGTTCTATCCTCTTTCACTTGCTGCTCTTCACCTCAAGTTTGCAAATGTCAAAATGAGAATGTTTTTTTTCTTTTAGTTGTTTTGATAAGTCAAGTAGGTTTGGGTTTTATTTAAAGAGGTGGGGGGTTCTTGTGGGCCCATCCATCCCTTTTTTTTTAAATTTAAAAATGTGTTTTTTTACAAAAAAATTAAAGTAAGATGTTGCTGGGCCACAGGGGACAGCTAGCAGTCCTCGGGACGGTTAGGAGATGTCTTGGAAGTACCGGGTACTGCTAACTATCCCCTAAGTCCCCTGAACTTGCAAAAAATGTCCCTTGGAAGTTTCATAAACTTTGTGTGAAAAAAGGGACGGCTAGGGGACATTTCTTGGCCGTCCCCGCGTCCCCGTTTTGTCCTTGGTACGAGGACGAGCCAAAAAAGGCAGGGGACGCGTCCTTGTGGAGCATTGCCTAACTTTCTTCTTGAAAAATTAAAATAGACCCACCTGAGTAAAACAAACTTTTTGGTGATTTTGACTTGACCAGTGTGATCGTAAAGTCAAATTATCCTATCAAAATCATTTTCA
Source organism: Sequoiadendron giganteum (assembly GCA_007115665.2). Lineage (NCBI taxonomy): Eukaryota > Viridiplantae > Streptophyta > Pinopsida > Cupressales > Cupressaceae > Sequoiadendron > Sequoiadendron giganteum. The sequence goes on along the minus strand of CM021105.1, from coordinate 369,968,498 downwards.
CTCATTTCTGGAAAGGTCCTATTTTTTAGGGTTTTCCTAAAAATAGTGGTTTGAAACCCTAATTTTCAAAATTTCAGAAATTTGCAAGTATCTTCCTTGACATAAACCCACAAAAAGCTTATGTTTTGTTTAACCTAAAATTGGCTTTTGACAACAATTTTACATGATTTAGCTCATTTTAAGCAAAATGCCTTATTGAAGCAAAAAGTTATTATGGGTACAACAAACAAAATCAATAATATATGACATCAATTTGGTCAACAAAAATGTGGAGCAAGTCTTAAATTTATTTGCCCAAACTGCTGTTACAAACCAGATTTATTGCATATGCAAAATACATCACAAAATGGGCTCAGACATGCCCAATATCAACCCAGAAATCTGCTGTGACAAATCAGAATGTAGAAGTCCGAAAATGCATCAAAACATGGGCAAAAACATGACAAATATGCCCAGCAATTGCTGCTGTCCAAAATCAGATTGAAACCCTAGGTCTACACATACCAAATGACGATGGATGATGCAAAGACACCCCTCCAAAAGATAGTGCTCCAATCTGCCCTAGGGATGTGCAACAAATGAACACCAAATGTCCTCCAAAGATGAATTTTCCCTTCATAAACAAGTCTCAAAATGCTGTTCCAAAATTGGCTAGGGTTCGCTGCTCCAAATGGGAATTATTTCACCATAAACCCTAGCACTCTTCTCCAAAAATAGTGGCACTTCAATTTAGGACCAAACCCTAGGACAATGATGACACAAGCACCAAGAGTTGCTTCTCCAAATATGCCCTAGCTGGGTGAACTACTCCAGCTATGCAAAGATGCCAAAAAATTATACAAAATATGAATGTTGATGCCTCCAAAACCCCACAAAGTGATGCGTTGGTCTGCTGGTCTGAAAAAGAGGGTTTGAAACACTTACAAATGCACAAAATGGCCTCAAAACACCAATTCGCCCTTCCAAACCTTAGTCGCTTCACCTCCAAATGATGCGGTCCACTCTAGTGTGAAACCCTAGGGCAGAACAATGCAAAATATGCCTTCCCAAACGCTGCTCAAACTAATCTGCAAATCTGAATATCACTTTCCTGCCCTCTATCCTTCACATGATGCCATTGAAGCACAAGTAGACCTCCGTTATGAAGTCCCAAGATGAGATTGTGTTTTCGTCCAACTCACTAACAATTCACAAAGGTTTTTGTCCTTGTAATAAATGCAAGAAGTTGCTGGTCCAAACTGAAAATCATCACAAGCTGACTTGAAAATGCTCCTCTAAGATCTATTTATATCTAACTTGCACATTTTTCCCCAAAGGGGCCGACTCAACTTGGGTGCCCAATTTCTTTTAAAAACAATTGAGTATCAATTTCTTTTAATTTTCCAATTGGGGCACACCACTTTATGAAATAAAATATTATTATTTTATTATACTTTTTCCTCCTCTATTCCCCAAAGAGGGCCTCCCACATCCTTATTGTTGTAACCAAAATAAATTTTTTGCTTCAATAAGGCGTTTTGATAAAATGGTCTATATCCTATAAAATTGTTGTCAAAAGTCTTTTTTAGGTCAAACAAAGCATGAGTTTTTTGTGGGTTTATGTCAAGGAGGATACTTGCAGATTTTGAAAGTTTTGAAAATTAGGGTTTCAAAACCTTGTTTTAGGAAAACCCTAAAATAGGACTTTTCCAAAAATAATTGAAAATGATTTTGATAGGTCAATTTCACTTCACGATCACACTGGTCAAGTTAAAATCACCAAAAAGTTTGTTTTACTTTGGTGGGTCTATTTCCTTTTTTCAAGAGAAAAGATAGGACCTCCGAGGTCATCAATGGCAGAATGGCCAATACCAAGTATTGAGATCCAAGCTTCAAATGCTTCACAGAAGATTCTATGGCGAAAGATGCTCAAAAAGATGCTTCACGATGGAGGGGAATTTCAAAAATTGGAAAATGCAAAAAATAAGCTAAGTCTGGAAGATGCTCACCTTGCTACAAGGGAGATGCCTACATAGTCCACGCCTTGGTCAACTTTTTCAAATGCGGTGCACACATGAAATGGTGAAATCAATCACAATGGTGAATGCGATCGCATCGTCAACAACGGTGATCAACGCAGTTGGCGAGACGGTCAAAGCAAAGCACGAGAGGTGAAAATTTTCAAGTAAATTGACGAAGTTGTAGCCAAAAGCGCCCTTGTTGGCCAGGGGCACCCATGAATTCAAGAGGCCAACCACAGTTAAGAATTGCAAAACTGGTCGTCCTCCTCAGAATTCTGCTGGCTTTCCAACAAATCGTCAAGCGAGTTCACCAGATTCATCAAACATCATCAAAGGAAGGCAGAGGCAAAAGATGCTAAAAGGGAGATTCATCAAAGATGACAGTCAAACAAGGGAAAAAACACCTCTCTAGCCCAGGTGCACCTAGAAAAGAATGCTATCAGATGCCAGTCTTTGGATTGGTAATCTCCAAATAATCTTTTCGACTTCAACCCAGCTTCGCAATGAATCTATTCACCAATTTAGAGGACATACTAAACAACAGTAGCTGTTGATCAAACAAGCACATAAAACGGAGGATAAAATGAAAGTCAAAAGAGAAAATGTACCCTTGCAGGCTAGGGGCGCCCAGCCTTTTGTTCAACTAGAGATTTTCAACAACTATCTTCTTCAAGAGATCTACTCATAATCCTTCCAGCTTCGCAATAAACCCAACAGTCAACTCACGAGACCTGTCAAACGCTCACGAACAAAGATCAAGTGCAAAGTGCTGAAAGTCAAGACAAGCTGAAAAACGTAAAAAATTGGTTGTGTTAACGAAAATGCACCCTTCTTGGAAAAGGCGCCCAAATTTTTGGGACCTCAAATGCAGCTTGCACCAAATACAGATCCCAACAAGTCCTCCATTTCGATTGGTCTTTGTGATGAATCTGTCAGCATGAAAGTTGGAGTAGTCAAACTCCCAACGAGGGTCGAACTGGAGATTTTTGTGAAGGGTTACGAAGTGCAAATTGTGTCTCAAAAGCACAAAGGCGCCCCTGCAGGCCAGGGGTGCCCAGGAATTTGAGCCTCCTAAATTAGTTTTTAGAACTTGCACATACAGTCATCCTTTTAGGAATTCTTCCAACTTCATGATGAATTCAACATCCAGCGCGTGGGAATCATCAATCACCGACAGCTGCAGATTGAAGCACGAGAGGTCAAATTGAAGAAATTGAAAAGCATCCAAGTAATTGGCTAAATCTGATGTAATGCTCCGCCGTGTGAACCCCGAAGGACAACAAAATACCACACATTTTTTTTTGAAAGCCAAATATTGCATAAGATAAATTTTTAAAATCATTACATGAAAGCAATTATACATTTACAAAGTCATCTACGTCCTCTGGGGTACACGGTACGGTCATTACGAACCCTAACTTCTATCAAAATGAAAGTGAATAAAAACCAAGATTACATAATGATGACATACAACCATCCATGATTAAAAGAGAGGAAAACGATACATCATTTTATTACAATTCAATTTATAGTTCCATGATACCACTATGGAATATATTTCCACAGATACAACACATCAGATAACGGTCACCACAAATGGTTTACAAAGGTAAAATGTTTCAAAAGTACATTACATCACTTCAGGAGTACATTACATCACTTCGTGCATCAAATACAAGAGTGTTACATAAGTGAAGAATAAAGTACAAAAATGAGGAATAGTCTTCAACAACGTGAAGCTCTGGAATCTTTGCATCTGCTTCCGCATCGCGAACACAACCTGGGAACCCAATGGGGTGCGTAGCATGTTCCACTCGACCACGTGGGCCCGAAGGCCCACCCCCTGTGCTAGGAGATGACAAGAAAGGACCCACGACCAAGACAGACAAGCAGAACGATCACAAGACCAAACCACAAGGTCAACCAAAACATAACATACAACAATTTTAATGACTACTTACAAAGTGACTGCTTCTAGAGGCATACAAGGGAAAAGCAAGGGATACTATAACACCAACATTCATATACTCCCAACTGAAAGGTACACAAATACTTGGGTTCCCAAAGAAACTCACATCAAGGCTTGGCTTATAACTCGTCAAAACGGTAAATAATTCAATGGGGAATACCATAGTTTACATACTCTCCAATTACTCTCTGAGTAGCCGAGTAATCTCCAAAAAATTTGCATGCCGAGTAATTTCTGCTTTTACTTGCAGGCAGTATGCAGATGGATTTTCTCCCCCAAATTATCGAGAATCACCAGTACCTCGCAAAAAACCCTCAAACTTGGCATGTTTGTGTGTGTATAAATATGTCTGTGTGTGTATATGCATGCAAAATTGGCGTCTTGTGTATGTTTATAGATATGTATGTGTGCATAGTGTAGTCCTGAGTATACACATACATAAATATCCACACACATTTGCCGAGTTTTTCCCGAGTCAAAATTTTTGGGCTTGTCGAGTACTCTTTGATTCCAAGTATGTAAACTATGGGGAATACAATCAATCATGATACCCATCTAAATTCACCTTTAAATATATGAAAACATTCATAATCTTAAAGACTAATAGATGCTCGATTTACATTTTATTCATTTGTTCACTACAAAGAAATTTTAACTCACAATAATAAATCATAAGAAACTTTCAATTAATCAAATCCAAGACTAAATCCTTATCCTCTCTTATTATACACATGAAGGATCATCAAGGATATTATATCCATCAAAGGAAACTATTTGTTAGCAAGATAAGACAAATTTTATCCAAAACCTATAACCCAATGAGAACTATATTATTTGACAATGAGGTTCTAAACATTTTATTACAATTTTTAAGAAAACACATTTCCTTCTACAAGTTCCTTGCTTGACCTTAAGCTTATTTTAATGATTAGACATAACAAAGCTTCGATAATCAATGCAAGAAGATCGTTCATTTAACCAATACCTCTACTATAAATAAGCCATTTCCCTCTAAAACATTATTTCACTAATAAGTCAATCTATCCTAACCACATAACTAATTATACGAATTACTTCCTACAATAACCATTCCTTAACTAGACTATCCTCTCTCTCTAATAACATAAATATATATATGTATAAGTATACACTCTGTTACACCCCGATTGTATAGCTACTATTTGCATAGGGCAATTGATTGTAATGTTTGAATCATTGAGATGAATAAAACGTGTTTTTGTTATCAAAATGAATAAATGATTGTCTCATTTGATTGATACTTCTATTAGTGTAATTCTTGTTTAATGTTGCATACAAGTTCTTGAGTTGTGAATATTCTAACTTAAGATGTTTTGTATACTGTTAATGTTGTGAACAAGTAACTGCCGAGATTGTATGTCTATGGGTGTAGGTACATGAACCATTCCTCCAGGCAGAGGGGAAATATCACTCGGGAGAGGAGCTTGGTCGGGTAACCGGTAAAGTAAATCAATTGAGCATACACACACTCACCTTAGACTGAGTAAACCAAGTCAGTTTTGTATGAGTATAAGGTAAGTCATCCATAGCTTGTATGTCTTGCAAGTGGAGGTCTTGACTGCTTCTGTGTGAGAAGTTTATCCTTGTGCTTGATTGTGAGATTATGATCATCATGGTGTGTCATGTCCCCTTCTCAGTGACATCTCTCGGAGTACAGGATTGGCCTATCATACGACCCTCGTAGGCTGATAGACTGGATAGAGGGTCACGTTGGAGCTTGGCTCAACTTCAGTTGGCAGAGTTTGATCAGTTGGCTTTCGTTCGGGCTCATTCGGAGAAGTTGCTATTTTTAGCAATTCTTAGCAGTCGGCGTGGGACCCCTGCTATTTTTAGTAGTATGGATTTGGCAGTGTTCTGAATCACTTCAGTGTTCGTCAGCTTCAGACGGATCAGTCATCGGATGAATAACGAGAGAGATATTAATATTTAATTGTATTAATTAAATATTAATTATTTGACGATTATAATATAAAGTTATAATATATTATTATAACTTAAGTGATTTTCAGTGAAGGGGGTCGCCATCATGGAAGGGGCCAATTTTTAATTATATTTTATAATTAAAAATTAGAGTTGAGACTATTGAAAAATTAAAAAGAAGAGAAGTCAAATTTTTAATGATTTCCTATTATTGAGGAATTCACACTTCTCAAGAAGATATAAGCTTTGCATTGAAAATCGAGCCGATTATGTTATGAATGATTGAAAATTGATCAAGTTTGAACAGAGCATAGGAACTTAGGGTTTCAGTCTCGAATGCATTGGGGAACGAGCCATCTCCAGTGAGAGCGATTCAGAGGGTGTGAAATATCATCCGATCTATTGCCAGCAAAGAGGTTTCTTCATTCTGAAGAGATCATAGAGCTTCACAGATCATTTCTTATCAGAGTTTTGATTCGGGGTTTCATCCAGAAGGTATATTTACATTAAGGCGCATCATATTCTTGGGACTGGCATTGATCTCAGGAAAGCCGTACCATTGTACTTGCTGCTGTTGACAGGGTTGTACTTTCCTGTACTTGGCCGTACCATATCACAGGCCGTACTTCATCTCTTGAGAAAGGCGCTTCTCTATTTGTCTTCCAGTCTTCACCAGTAGTGGCGCCCCTGTATCTGGCATCATTGTTGATCATCAGAAAGTGGGAGAAGAGACCATTAATTGCAGCCGTACCAGATCTGATTACTTACAGCCTGCTGCAAAAATCAGGTTTTCATGAATATCATTGTTTTCTATTTGCATGTAGCTGGCTCATCCTTGTAATAAGTCTAGAAGTTAAATAAATAGACTGACATCATTATTTGCAGTAGATTCTGTTATTATCAGAGTTAAAAGTTTTTATTTAGATTTTATATCATTTACTTGCAAAATCGCATTACTTCATTTATGCTCAAAAAACATCAAAAAACCAAAAAAAACCTTCAAAAACAATAAAAACAGTCAGATTTCATCGATAGCGGAAACAGGGGTTTCTACATGGTGGTATCATGTTTCGATGTGAATGTCGGAAGTAAGCATATAAACACATGTATAGTATATATATGTATCTGTAAGTATAAACATATTGATACAAGTGTAATTGGCTAATGGACTTGTCATATGGATGTATCGATATGATATACGTATGTATACGTGTACATAGAGGATTATATTGTAGTATATGTATGTTTATAAGCATACGTCCGATAATGTGGAATATTAATATTTGACTTGGAATTTATATATACACATATATACATAGATATATATATTGAAAGTATGCCAACTGGCTCACAATATATGTATTGGACAATTAAATATGTATAAATGTAATTAAATAAGTATATATATATATTTAATATTAGATATATATATTATTATAGTTTTACCGAAATAAATATATATGTATATATAAGTATATTTAAATTATAACGTTTAAATATATATACATATATAAATATTAAAGTAAAATAAAACTATAATAATATATGTATTAATATGATAGAGTATATATATTAATTAATTTGAAATAAAATAAGAATCGATATATCTCATAGTTATATCTTTAAATGGAGACTTTATTTTAACTATGGAAAAATTGATGAATAAACCAATTTATGAAATATTGATTTTGACTATGGGAAATCGATTTAAATCAAGTGAGATTTATTTGCAAAGTATTTAAGTCATTAAATCGAATTTTATGAGGGAAATATCACGCCAACAACAAAGGAAATATTTCATCAAATGTAAAGTCCAAACTTTAAAAAAAAAAAAAAAAACCAAAAATGGCGTAGCTGTGATATGCGCGCACGGGAAGAAGACCAGGTCTGAGCAAGGAAAATCGCAGCTTCTAGAGGTGCCAAAAATGCCTGAAACCAAGGATAGTTGGGACGCATTTGTGTTGGGACTCATTCCACTATGGCTAAACTCTTGCCAAGTTGCAAAAATGGTGCCCTTGCTGGAAAACGCCTGTAGGTGTCATTCTATGCAATTTCTTCATGTGCCTTTGAATTCTTCTTCTTCAAAAGGGGCGACTCATCTTTATTTTGCTGATTAAGGGTTTAGAAATCTGCTAGGTAGCATTTGAATAACTCTGGGCACCTTGTTGTCATTTTACATACCCTCAATGGTGGAATTTGTTGCAATTTCGGACTTATAAATAGATGCCAACCATTCTTTGTTTGATATCATTGTGCAATCCAAGTCTTGCATTTTTGAGAGCTCCCATATCCATTCATTTGAGTTGTTGTGTTCTCTTTATTTGCTGCATTTTCCTATATGCTGAGTGTGAGAAATACAGTAAGCTTTTACCAGCAATTATCAAATTACTGTGTTAAATCCTTTTTGAGCTTTGAGTGAAGTGAAACCATAGTTGAGAAAGCTTTTATTAGAAGAGTCCAGTTTGTGAGAAGTGACTTGAGAGATCACCATAGTTTGAGAAACTTGCATAGAAGCCATTTTCATTTGGAATTCTAGAAGTTTGCTGAAGGAGTGTCAAGAAGAGCAATGCTGGGAGAAGAAGCTTTAAATATCAGGCATGAAATCTATTTTATTGTGATTCTTTGTTTGATATGTTGCATTCTCTTGGCCTTGTGATTGTTGTTTGCAAATAGTTCAAGATAATTAGTTCTGTTTTGTTAAACTTTCTTAAGCAATGCATTTAAGGGTAAATGTACAAGGGATTGTAAAAAAGGGATTAAATGTATAAGGAAATTCAATGCATTTAAAGGTTAAAGGGATTGTAAAAAGGGTAAATAAAGCATTCTAGAAAAGTAAGACTAGAAATTGCATATTGTGTGATTGCATTATTGAATGAACTTCATATGAGGAGACTATGTCTTTACTAGTTAATATATGCTAGGATTGAAATAAGGACAAAAGTCAGGTATATTCAAGCAACTTAGAGTTATAGGTTAATTGAGATAAGCTAAGGAATTCCTAGGATAAAGATTTCTGAAACAGGAGAGAAAGAATGAATTACTTGCCAAACTGGATTATTTCTAGTAAGTTAGAATGTCGTAGGTTGGTCTGGAATGATTGATAATCCAATGAAAGACTTGAACCTACATTTGTTGTCTTAGATTAGATTGATGTAGGATAGTCTGGGATGATTGACAATCCAGTGAAGGACTAAGCCTACGCGTAGTGTAAGATAGCCTTAAGTCAAATCGGCCCTGAGTAGTGTATATGATAGATGACCTTCATTCAAAGTACTGAATGAGAATACTTTGGCCAAAGTAGTGAAATGTACGACATTCACTTAGATGTGAGATAGTTGAGACTTCATTGTCAGTTCATCGTGATCCTTGTACTAGTATGAGATTGTGAAATAGCAAGGTTCTAGTTGTGAATAGGACACAACACTATGCTCAGTTGGGTTGTCGCAGCCGGATACTTTACCAATCTCTTTGTTCGAAGGGAGGGCCATCCATCAATTGATTGATGTGCGGGGGACCGCATTAACAGTCCATGGTTGGCGGAAAAACGCCTGAGTGATGTTTCTCCTCCACAACAGGCAGCGGATACACCAAGATTTGAAAGGAAGGGAACTTGGACTGTCTTACTACTATTTGTGCAAAAGCTTACGAGCTATGTATGTAATTGTTTTACTTTTGTACTTTGGTTTATATTTGCAATGAAAATGGAATTCATGTGGAAATATATATTGTAACTTGCAAGTATTTATCAATAAAGAAAGGAAGAATTTTATTGTAATGTCTTTGTTACTTGTTACTTTTATATGTTTGAAATGAAATGTTGGAAAATTTTTAATTACCTAAGGATGGGGTCGTTACACACTCATACTAATTTAAGTCTAAATGAGCATCTTCAAGAGAAGAAGCAATCAAATCAAATCAAATCAAACCAAATAACCCTTTTCTAATCTAAAATCAAATAATTCACATATACCTAAACAAGTTAAAAGATACTAATCACTTCAATAGTCAGTCTTTTAATTATACATTGCATCTATTCGTTTATGCTCGATTATACTCTAATGATCATATTATATTCTTACTAATTAGTACTCTTGGTTATTTATCTACACAATCAACTAACCATAACTCTAAATTACCTGATTAAGAGACGAATAATTCCCTTACTTGAATACAACACCTACTAAAGCATTTACCTCTGTAATACAATTATAAAAACCTACATGGTGAAATCCCAAGGCAAAGGATAATCTTGTTACACCCTGAATGTATAGCTACTATGGCATAGGGCAATTGATTTTAATGTTTGAATCATTGAGATGAATAAAACATGTTTTTGTTATCAAAATGAATGTGTTCTATTTAAATGATTGTCTCATTGATACTTCTATCAATGTTATCCTTGATGAATGTTGCACGCATAGTTATTGAGTTGTGAATATTCTAACTTAAGATGTTTTGTATACTATTAATGTTGTGAACAAGTAACTACCGAGATTGTATGTCTATGGGTGCAGGTACATGAACCATTCCTCCAGGCGGAGGAGAAACATCACTCGGGAGAGGGGCTTGGTCGGTTAACCGGTAAAGTAAATTAGTTGAGCATACACACACTTCACTAAAGGTTTGGAGGAATTGAGTCAAATAGGTTGGTCTTCATAAGTCATCCATAGGCTTTAGGAGTTTGGGTTACTTCTTTGTGCTTTGTGAGTGATGTTACTTTTAAACTTGACTTACTGTTCTGTGACCTTGGGGGTGAAACATGATTGGTTATATGTGCATAGGGTGAGTGAGTATGTATACACATGTATCCCTCATGTATACGTATCTATATGTACAAACATGGCGATACAGACGTATGATCGGCAAATTGATATGCCCATACGTATGTGTTGACATGGTATACATACACATACGTGTACATAAAAGTATAAGTGGCTATACACATGTATATACATATACATGCTATCTATAACCTTTGAATATAATATTATTATAATATTGTCTTGGAATTTACATATACACATATATGCACATACACATTGATAGGTATATTGAAAGTATGCTGACTGGCTCACAATATACATATTTACCAAATAATATGTAAATGTGTATATATGTATAAATGTAAATAAATGAGTATATATATATATATTTGATATTATAAATATATTATTATAGTTTTACCAAAATAAATATATATGTATATATAAGTATATTTAAATTATAACATTTAAATATATATACATATATAAATATTAAAGTAAAATAAAACTATAATAATACATGTATTAATATAATAATATAATAATATATATATATATACTATTAATTAAAATGAAGAAAGAATTGATTTGAATAAATAAAGACTTTACTTTATAAAGTTATTGGGATTAATCGATTTATTTCATAAGGGGGAAATAACTTGGGAAAATTGACTATAAATGTTTATAGTGTTTAAACACCTTAAAAATGCAATGCATTTGAAGGAAAATATGCCAAAGTTCAAAAGAGGAAATATTTCATTTTGACATTAGTTGAACTTTTGAGAATAGCGAAATATTTAGTGAAGCTTTTCCCGTGAAATGACAAGAGCTTCAAACGTAGGAAAGAATGGAGGAAAATTTCAAATGTTGAAGAAAAGGCAGCGCCAGCTGAATAGAATGAGCTGTTGCAAGATAAAACTTGACAAATTCGCAGCAAATATGAGTCATTCTCTGATATGCTTCCATAGAAGGACGTTTTTCTTGGAAGTGGCAATTTCGAGTTTTGAGTTGAAAAAGTCTAGAAATGCTGGCTCCAAGAGGGTCGAATCACTCCTTTTTATGATGATACATGGTTTAGAAATCTGCCAAGTAGCATTTGAATAAGTCTAAGCACCTTGTTGTCATTTTACATGCCCTTAATGGTGGAATCCGTTGCATTACGGGCTTATAAAAGGACGCCCTGCCTTTCATTGAAAACACACTTGAGCATTCTGAGTTTAGTAATTTCTGAGCTCTCATTTTAAAATCCTGTTGTTGCATTTTCTGTATTGTTGATTCTGGGAAATACAGTGAATTCATACCAGCATTTACCAGTCACTGTGTTTTTATCATTCCGAGTTTAGAGTGAAGAATTTAGGAATTGTAGCTGAGTAGGAATTCAGTAGAGGAATCACCTTTGAGAGGAGAATTATAGGAATTCACTTAGAGTGAACTGTCATCACGAAGAAGCCATATTTTAGTTGGATTCTGGAAACGTTCAAAAGAGTATCTCTAGAAGGAAAAGCTTGGAAAACAGGCATGGGGAAAATCTTCTTTATTCTCTGTTTTTGATTAATCAAAGTAAAAGAGTTCTTTGAGTTTTTCATAGTTCATAGATTGAAGGATAGTCATAAGTTGCTTGACTGTTAGAAAGAAATATCATGATTTCTCTTTATTTGTTGTGTTTGCAATGACTGAAAGATGTGTCTTGAATGCAACGTAGTTGTAAGGGAAAGAAAATTGTTTAATTACCTTGCTTAAAAAGGGAATTTTAAGTATAGAGATTTTTTGTGAATGAAGAGATAGGAAGGAATTGAAATGCATTTTTGTACGAATGTTGCTATTCTGTATGATCTCTATATATGGAGAATAAGGGTAAACTAGTTACTAAATTCTAGGAACGAAATAAGGATAGTAGTCAAGTATATTCAAGCAGCTTAGAGTTTTATGTTTAATGAGATAAGCTAAGGAACTCCTAGGATAAAGATTTCCATTGTAGGAGAGATTGTGTGAATTACTTGCTATGCTGGTTATTTTCTAGTAGTTAGAATGTCGTAGGTTGGTCTGGGGTGATTGATAACCCAGTGAAGGACATGAACCTATATTTGTTGTCTTAGATTAGATTGATGTAGGATAGTCTGGGATGATTGACAATCCAGTGAAGGACTAAGCCTACGCGTAGTGTAAGATAGCCTTAAGTCAAATCAGTTCTAAATAGTGTATATGATAGATGACCTTCATTCAAAGTACTGAATGAGAATACTTTGGCCAAAGTAGTGAAATGTACGAAATCCACTTAGACTGTGTGATGCTTGAGACTAGACTGTCAGCTCATCGTGATCCTTGTACTAGTATGAGATTGTGAAATAACAAGGTTCTAGTTGTGAATAAGACACAACACTATGCTCAGTTGGGTTGTCGCAGCTGGATACTCTACCAATCTCTTTGTTCGAAGGGAGGGCCATCTATCGAATGATAGATGTGTGGGGAACCACATTAATAGTCCGTGGTTGGTGGAAAGCGCCCGAGTGATGTTTCTCCTCCACAGCAGGCGACAGATACACCAAGATTTGAAAGGAAGGGAACCTGGATCGTCTTACTACTATTTGTGAAAAAGCTAACGAGCTATGTATGTAATTGTTTTACTTTTGTACTCTGATTTATATTTACAATGAAAATGGAATTCTTGTGGAAATATATTGTAACTTGCATGTATTTATCAATAAAGAAAGGAGGAATTTTATTGTAATGTCTTTGTTACTTGTTACTTTTATATGTTTGAAGTGAAATTTGATTTTTTTTAATTTACGCAAAGGATAGGTCGTTTCAAATCTAATCTATTTGTTTAAACAAATCTATTCAAATAAATCAATTTTCCTCAACAGTCAATTTTAACTATTATAACCAATGACACTTCTCAATTTCAACATAAGCCTATTTACATTATTAATTTTTAAATAATGAAACAATAACACACAACTATAAGTAAATACATATAAGAAATTCCATTTATTAACTCTTTCATAAATACTTAACTAAGAATAAATAAATAGAGCTATTTTCTTTTCCTTAAAATGGTTAAATTAAACAACATTGATGTTAACTTCACTCAAACTCGTATGTTAATTTCTTCGAACATAATTAAATTTCCCGATTTTCTAAATTAAATATTCACTATACAAACAAAAAATTGACTAACTGGATTTATGCCCCCACTCACACTTTTAAACTATGAATAAATTGCATCTTTGAAATTTTAATCAGAGTGAATACTTTATTATTAACTGAAATTATGATTTTTCAATAACAAGAATTAAACCCAATTAAAATTTATAACACACACACACACACCTATATATTACATATATATTATTAATTATTTTATTTACACGACCTCCAATTTTATTTATTTACTTATTTATTCATTTTAAAATAAAATAACTAAAACTATCTACATGTAAATTTCTAATCAACTAGATTTCCTTCCTTAATTATTTAACATACTAAGATATTCTTAAAAAGCTAAGGAAATTTTTATAACTTTTAAATTATTTTAAAATGCCTAAAGATATCTTTAAAACCACACATCTTATCTTTTCTTGTTAAAGCAAGATATGGAGCCATTCGAATCTTACCTTACTAGGTATTACATGAGACTAAAGTAAAGCTTGAATTAGATAATAAATAAAAACAATTCCTAACCCATTTTAGTTGTTTTTGGAAGGAAACGGAGATTGGGCGAAATCTATGGGGAGAGGAGTATGGATCTCTCAAGGGTTATTTTATTTTTGATTTGTTTTTTTTTCTTCCCATCCCACATAGTTGCCTAAACTCAACTCTCCACATTTACACGTTTCACTTATGATGCAAAGAATTAAATATGGTACGTGGGCCTCAACTAGCTTAGGTGATTATTTTACTATCAAAATCTTCCTTCTCAATTTACCTTATTATTATTAGTGAGGATTTTAAGGATTGGGCTAAGGGTGCGACTAACCCTAAAGCCATTTATCTTGCCTTTCCTTTTGCTAACGGTGCAAAGGATGGAAACTATGCAACGTCGTCTCCTTTATCAAATTGCTCACAATGATTTAATAGTGCATACAAACTGTGGACGCATAGACAAGGCATGAGAATAGTTTGACATAATTCATGAAGGAAATGCAGAGCCCAGGGAAGGCACATGAACTATTTGACAAACTGTCTCACATAGATGTCATCTAATGGAGGGAAATGATTGCAGGACATATACAAGACGAATTTATTGAAAAGGCTTTAGAAACTTTCAAGCAAATGCAATTGGCAGGTGTAAAATCGAATTCCATAACCTTTGGCAGCATTTTCGCCTATGCTAAAACATGCGGTTTGGAACAAGGCATGGACATCCATCAATGCAAAATAAAAAGGGAATTTTTGTTAGATATTAAAGTTGGAATTACTTTAGCAGACATGTATGCAAATTGTGGGAGCACAGGCAAGGCAGTAAACTGTTTCAACAAAATGCCTCAAGAAATGTGATCTCATGGAATGCAAGGGATTGCAAGATATACACAAAATAGATTTGTTGAAAGGTTTTAGAAACTTTCAGGAGATTACCGCTGGGAGGTGAAAAGCCAAAATTCCACAACCTTTTCCAGCATCCTCCCACGCATTCCAAAATGGAAACTTTGAAGCAAGATCTCAAGAATTTGCACAGACTGTGGTGAACTTGTCTAACTTCCTCCACTTGTGTCTTCATCCTCTCCTCCCCGGTAAAATGGGTATGGGAGATGTGATTTTCTTTTACTCAGTTCCTCCCCTCCCCGCCATTGCCAACTGTCCCGAAAATAAAAGCTTTTTGCAAATTTTTAAGCATATGCAATTGACGGGTGTAAAGTAAATTCTTCCACGTTAAGATTTCATGCAAGATGCGAAAGAATTTACATGGCACGTGGAGGAATCAATATTTGATTATCACCGTTAAGAAGAACGAAAATAATAATACATTGTAATTAAGGATTAAATCATAATATATTTTTATTTTATTTTATTCGAGCTTAATTAAAGATTAAATAATAATCTCATTTTAGAGCCATCAACTAGAATGAAGCCACCCTAAATATTCTGCATAGCATTAATACTAGCATAAACCTTGTATTTTAGATAAAAATAATAATATTAATAATATCACCCATATTTATATGAAAGGCAAAATAATAATAATAATATAAACCTCTAATTTCTTGTTTACATTTCCAATTGATTGTAAACAATTATTACACCTTTTTTTTTTTTAACCTTTGACTTATCTTTTAATTTACTTACTCTATGTTTTCTATTGTATTTTATGCTGCATACTTCTATATTTACACCACTTATTTATTTTATTTATCTTTTTACCATTTTGCATTCTCTAAAAAGATGGCCTCTTTTATGCATTGATATATTGATCATGATGCTTACAATATCATGCTTATTAATATATGGCCTACATAACATAATCCTATACCTTTGCTTTTAATTTAAAAGAAGATACAACTAAATAATAGAGATTAAATAAAGCAACTTTCATTCCTACTATATAATTTCTTTCCTCAAAAGTAAGAGAGTACAAGGACAAAAGTTTCACTCAATTTAGGGAGATAAATCGTGGAGCAACTTCCTTATTGTGATGTCCCCGCTCTAGTCAGTTCTTGGGAATAGTGTGTTAGCCCTTTATTGGACCCTTGTGGGCTAACTAGTTTGGTTAGAGGGTCAGTGGTACTTTCTGGAGAGCTTGGTCATTCTCGTGTTCGGAGCTCAGTGTTTGGTTCACAGCTGGCGTTAGCAGTTCAGGGGTTGACAGCTTCTGACGGCACGGGAATATATGGAGATTTGAGGAAGTTATGCTTATTTAAGTGATTTAAGTTATTAATTAACTTATCATTATTTTATAAAGTCAAATTGACTTTATCATTTTTTATATCACTTAAATATTCATAAAAGGGGTGATTTAAATTTAAATCACTTAATCATTTAAGTGGGCGCCAACTATTAAGTTCCTAACTATTGAAGAGGACTTAATATTATATTAAAAGATTTAAATGATGCAAAATGCGTATCTTCTTGGAAATGCGTGCCTTCTTGGATATAAGGCAATTTGGCAATGAGAAACCCTATGATTGATTATTTTGACTTTGCCTTGGATATTTTTCCTGTGCCTTCCTCTGTGATCAGGGTTTGAGCAATACTTCCATTGGAGAATGATTCCTCTTTGATGTTGAGTACTTTTGAGACTGTGAGAGATCAGTTGAATTAGTACAATGATGAGAACTTCATACAGAGGTTCTACATGTTTTTAACAGAGTTATTATTCAGTTTATACTTGCTGCAATAAGGAAGGGGGTTTCTACATTGAAGGCGTCCTCTTCAACAGTTCCTTAGCATTTCAGTTTTGATTCTTCAGCATTCTTACTTGGGCCATACTTTTACCTTGGGTTTTGTGCCTCTTTGGAGAAGGGCGTGTGAAGCCAGAGACTGGGGCGCTTTCCTTTGGGCTCCTGTTTGTGCTTCATCATAGGCGGCTATCACTACTGTTGCATTGTACTTGGTTTTTGATTGGGAGAAGTCAGATCTGGAGGCTAGGAGTGCTTCTTTGTCAGTTTTTCACCATTCCGGCTGGCAAACTGGATTTATTTCTTATCTAATTATTCTGGAGCATTACTGGTATGTAATTCATTTGTAATCTTATTGTATGCGTTACATAATAACATCTATTGCCCTGTTGCTCATAATATGTTCATGTTGCACTTTTATAAGCTTTACTATGATGCGCACCTTCTCTTTTGTCTACAAACATTCTCTAAAAAACTAAGTAAAACACAAATAGACTTAAGAAAAAGATAGGGGTTTCGTAGAGAGCCAACAAGGCTCATCACACTTATAAAAGAAAATGACACTGAGTTATTATCTCAAATCTTCTATGATAAACCAGAGATGTTAACCATTAAATTAAAACAATGTCAAACGACAAGGTCAACATGACTTCACAAGACACAAATAAACAACTCACTCAAATTTCAAGGACGGCTGAAATTGTGGGACACTACACTAACGAGAAAAAGCACTCTTCTAGGAAAAGGCGCCCAAGAATTCAAGCCACCAGATTCAGTTTCCAAGGTTCACAACCTCCAGTAACATCTCTTCAGAGTTGATCCAACTCCATAGTGAATTTGTTAGCAAGGCTTCACGATCAATCAGGATACCAAAATTCAAGATAAAATGGCGACTGTCTATCAAGCAGAAGCTGGAAATCTTCAACACTGGCAGAGTGGCATCCAAAGTCAACTCCTAGTTGTAGATTTTGAAGACTTTCTGAAGTCTAGGCATCCCAAAATTGGTGGAGATTGTTCCAATTAACTCCAAATCATGCAAATTGAATCCTCAATCAGGGATTGGCACCCTAATTGATGCTTGCAACTCCAAATTTTATTCAACAAAGCATCTAGGCGTCATGATTCCTTATTCTTTGTAGGTTGAAGAGCTCAAACACAAATATTTTTCTCCAACGCCATTTGAAGGATCTAACGAAAGCCACAGTCAACGTTCTTCATATTTCCAAGTTTAGGTTGCACAAAGGGACGTTTTTCAAAAGACTTCATCACCAGGCATCATTTTTCAAGGCAACAGCTCGTAACTTCTAGTTTCTCCCCACATTTTTCTTCTATTCTTGTCTTAGATTTTCTTGCATGTCCAAATAAACAACATTTTTTTACAAATTTGGCCTTCTGGGTATGTTCAACACAAGATTGGTCACAAAACCCATGTGCCAATTTTTTTTGGAAAAGTTGCCCCGTTGCTTCCAATTTTTAGGATTTCTGCAAAAAGTCACTTTTTTAACAAATTGATGAATTGGGTTTGATCAACTCACAGGCGCCTACAATACCCATGTGCCAAAATTTTTCAAAAAAAAAAGCTTCTGAAGCTTTTGCCCCAAGGGGTTGTTGCATGTCAAAGAAAAAGTCACTTTTTTGAAAATATGACGTTGTGGGTTTGTTCAAAAATATATTCCCAACAAAACCCACATCTCAAAATTTTTCGTAAAATTACCCTTCGAGGAAGCTATGTTTAACCGTCGTGAAAAGTTGTTCAAGTGTATGCATGTGCCCAATCAATCTTGAGGTTTTCAAAATGCAATTCTCTCAAGTTGAATTCGAGACCAAATCAGGTCTTGCTTCATGTTTTCCGGAAAACAACTGACATCAATTTACATCGAGCACATCCAATGGTTGATTTGGACAAGTTGACAGGTGTAGATACTCAAAATCCACACGGTTTCACACCTCGTATATCTGATAGCCTTTCAAGGCCAGTTTAGAGGGTTGAATACTGTTGGAACTTTGGGTGTGTAGCAAGTTCATGAACAACTAGAGTGTTCATAGCCAACCTTCACGGTTTTATCATGCAACACTATTCCATTGAGAAAAATCAAGAAAAGCGTCATAAGCGTAAAGTTGCAGAAGAAATAGAGGTCATCACTCTAGTTATAGAGCCGCCAAAGTTACTAATCAGTAAACTGCTAGTTGGAGTGTGTAGATAATTTTAGGATTGCTCAAGTTGCTGACAAGCAATAAACTGATAGTTGTGACATGTGACGATCTCTAGATGATGAGGTAGTTAACAACTTCTTGGAGGAGTTGATTGCTTGAAATCACAGCCAGTGAACTGCCAGTTAGGACGTCCCACCTTCTCCAAAGATAGCATTTAAGACAAGTAGTTAACTTGATGCCTATTCGAAGTTAACTCGATGTCCCACCTTTTATGCATGTCTATTTTTGGAGACACCTTTGTACAATGGATTTCTATTTAGTTTAGAATCAATCAATTGAAGTAGTCTTTCCAGTTAACTGTTAGGTTACCTTTATTTAGACATAGGAATAAATCTTGTTGATTGACAAGAACTAAATGTTAACTCAAGGAGACTTTAGGGTTCCCTACTCCTTTGAGTTTCTATAAATAAGAGCAACCTTAGCTCATTATTTTTTAACTTTGCTTCACGGTAGCAAAACGCTGAGCCGGATAGCTTGCAACTTTGTTCACTTAGTATATGTTCTTGAATCATATTTGTTATAGCAAAATACTGAGCTGTTTGCTTGCGTTCTTGTTGTTCTTGTACTTGTGTTCAATATATGTCAAGTGTATTTTTAGTTGATCGTATGTTGGATGATTGTCCTCTTTCATAAAATTTTCTGTCCCAAAAAGTGTAATCTTTGATTGAGTTTGATTTAATAAATTAGGAGAGCAATGAGCCTTTGATCCAAAATTCTCAAGATCTTTCATATTTGTTTTGTTCTTGTAATCTTCATTTCAGCCTACACCTTGGAAAGAGCACCTCGCCTCCAAGGGAATCTTGAGATCTAGCTTACTGTTTTATGTTGTTTCTAAAAACCTTTATTTCAGCCTACACCTCAGAAAGAGCACCTCGCCTCCAAGGGAATCCTAAGATATAGGTTATTGTTGGATGATTACTTGCATAAACTTTATCTCAGCGTAATTTTGAAAGAGCAATGAGCCTTCGGATGCATTCTGAGAGACAGTTTGTCTAAGTGATCCAACCATTCCCAATAGCTCCTAAATCCTCTCGCTCTGAATCTACTTGAGGAGATAGGATAGTTATAAAGTAGGCCTAGTTGTAGTCAAGATCTGCGAAACTAGAGAAACCTCAGCTGCAACGCATAGAGCTTTCTAAACCTTGTGCTCTTAGTTGAGTAAAAAGTTAGGAAATTTAGTTTACATTTCTTTTTATGCATCAATAGCAAAAGAGGGAGCTTCCCCTCCTAATTTGAAGAGTAGTTTATTTGTGCATAGCTGTTTGTTTCCAATACGCACTCCAAAGGTGCAAATTGGAACACCAACACTTATAAAAATCATAAAATTATTTTGGCGCCTCCAAAAATAATAATAAATCATGAAAATGCATTTCCCATATCCGCCATGCCAAGGAAAAATAGATGAGCCTTAAAAGAATTTGTTCAAAATTATCCAAGGCTCAAACCAAATATTTGGGGACATTACATTATATAAAGATTCTAAACAATTTTTTCCAAAAATAGGGTTAAAATAAAATAAAAAAGTTGTATGCAAAGAACTGTGAAAATAGCAAAAAAAAAGAGAAGAAAAAATCACAAAAAAGTGGTGATGAATCCATTTTTTTGCAATTTAAATGCAAAAATACGACCTAGTTTTAGCATATGATGATTTTTTTTAGTGTAGAAGCTAGAATTTGCATACAAAAAGAAATAACATTTTACAAAAAACAAAAAACAAAAAAACAAAAAACAAATCCATGCTTGAAATTTGCCTTTGAAATTCGTAAGAAAATCCTTTCGAATCTTCTCTCTCGATGCAAAAGTGCTGGAAATCAATTGGCAAGGGGTTTGGAGGGGCATTTTTACTTGTAGAGCAAATAATGAAAGTCTTTTGGGCATTTTTGGGTCTGTTTTTTAGTCGGCCCCCTTTTTACCTACGTGGGCGAGTTTTTGCCACAGACTTGCTGATTTTCTAGCAAGTAAATGGTTAAAATACTCATGGTTGGAACTCTTGTGCCCAACTTTGATTGTTTGTTGTGTTGATTTGTGCATTCCATTCACTCATTAGCATGTTGGTTTTGACAACTCAACACCTCTTTTGTAAAGAATGTTTTGTACAACAAAGGATAAAGGATAGATAGCAAACTGGTGCCAGGTGTGACAAGGAGATTGCATATGCAGTGAAAAGAATGCCTCTTGTGGCAAGAAATATACATACACAACAAAGTTATTCACTTGCGCAACAAAGCTGTCTCTTGTGCAACTACAGGAAACCCTTGCATAGCAGCTACGATGTCGTCTGCAACAATATTGTGTGCAACAAGAAGATTGCCTAGCACAGTGTAATGTCCCCTCTTTGTGATCACCCAGGACGCTAGCTTAGCCTTTATAATTCCCAAAGGGAATTTATTTATTTAATTATTTATATTACTTGACAGAAAAGTAAAAGTTAAAAAGGTAATGTTGAGTAAATAATTTAAATATTTCATAAAGTGACTTTAAGTGAAGTATTAAAAGAAGACTTTGTTATCATGGAATCTAGTAGCGCTCATTCCACGGATAACCCCTCTACAAAACTTGTCTGTTTCCTAGGTTCGTGATGTTCAAGCATGCAAAATGAGGCGATTTTCAATCCACCTCAAAGTGCGTTCCAAAGTCTCAGATAGTTTTTTTGAGCATCCCTTTGCGTTCGCCCAACAAAGACCTTCGAAACGAGTATCTTCGCGAATGCTCATTGTTCATACTTTGCGAAATTGTAAAAAGTGCAAAAGTTTTGAAAAAAAGCGCTTTAATACTTAAGTGAAAATTGACTAAGTAATAAAAGTGGAATGGCGGACTTTTTCAGCACCATTGCACTTAAGTGATTTTTGACTAGGTGCAAGGGTGCTGATTTTTAGCGCCCTTACACCAAGACTTTAGAGTTAGTCATTTTTTTTACATGGGCGGTGTTTTTTGGCTCGATTACACTTTTCCAATTTTATGCCTTTTCACGTACCTTAATTAATGCGCAACCTCTAGTAGTTATTTTCACTTGAGGATCACTTAAAAGTGATTTTAGTTCGTTCCTTTCTTCATTTTTACTTAGCCTTTTTCTCTTTCTCCCGTGGGGTAAGTGATCTACTCCTGCAAACACACGTTTTGGAGATTTTTTCCAAGCTTTTCCACCTAGGGCGTCGACGTTCTTTTTCTTAGGTAACCTCTCCTTTCCTTTTCTTATTAGTCGATTCTTTTTGTTTTTACATCGTTTATATAGGCTTTGTATTTCCGCCTCTAAATCTTCAAAACATTTTGTCCAGAATTCGTTTTCCTTTATGCATCGAATCTCTTTCCTTTTTCATTTTCGGGCCCTGCTCATGTGTGTGTTTTGAATTCTTGTCTTTCCTTTGTCATTCACGAACCCTAGGTTTGTTCCCGTTTTCTTCTTTCTCTCTCGCCCTTGTTTCTTTCATCATGGCGGTGAAATTTCAAGTGTAGGCATTCGAATTAATGAAGTAACGTTTGAGAAATTTGATCACCTTTTATCAAATGACATGGCGTTGAAATTTACCGCCATCACACCTAAGATTGCCTTCCAAGAAATGTCAAGGCACTTAATTTCTTCGCCACCTCAACTCACTCAAAATTCAAGTCTAAAGCAAAAGTGTTAGAGCGCTGCCACATTTTTTCCCAAATTCTTACACTTTGAGTGGAAAAACAGCGCCTTTGCACCTGAGAACTTTCTTAAAAGTGCAAGGGCGCTGATTTTTAACGCCCTTACACTTTTCACAGTTTTTCACTTAAACTCTCCAAACTTTCTTTGTCTTTGCTTGGGAGCTCGTTTCTCTGCTTCCCCATCGTTTTTCGTGCCTCGTCACTCATGTCACGCTTGCTCAACATCGTTGCTTGCTTCACGCATCCCAATGCTACTTTTTCGAATAACGTCGTTGATTCTAAATCTGCAGTTCCTTTTCAGATCTCGTTAAGGGATCCTTGAAGATTACTGTCTTGATCCAGTTGCTTTCAGATGACAGCTAAGAAGCATCCATCGTCTTCAAAGGCTCAAGGAAAAATGAAATACATATACCAAGGTGTTTATCCGCCGACGGTAGTAATTTCAAAGGCGGAGGAGATAAAAGACACCGAGGTTGGTCATCAAGACCTTGTTGATTTCGTGAAGAGGATCGAGCAAAAGCCTCTTGAGGACTCCTTGAGAGCCATTGTGCACAGTAACCTACACCTTGTTTCTACATTCCCTACTTCTGCACACCATACAAAGTTTGTCCTCGAAGTCGCATCTCATTACATTCGGGAAAGTAGAAGTGCGATTGACTCTTCTGGGCAGGAGATATATAGATTGGACCCGGATTTCTTTGATATTGTTTTCAGAGTCCCTCAGATGGAAAAATACACTGATATTTCAATGCAACAAGCGCAAGAAGTCTATGATTCAGACCCATACAAGGCTAAGTACTTGATCAATAGCCAATGGTTGAAAGAACCCAGGCATACTATCTTAAGATGGCTGAAGGTACTTCCGCGAAGTGACTTCAAGGAAGATGTCAGAGACATGATAACACTCTTGAGCATAGTTAAGGGATTGCCTGAAACGTCTCATTTCCAGGATTGGATGTATGAGTACATTCGGATCATAAGAAGACAAAAGGCTCATATTGATTGGGGCAAACAAATCAGTGATGCAATCCATGAACAACTGATAAATGTGCCAACCACCTTGAAGTTTTATATGACTTCTTACCTGGTGTATGCTGCAGCCGTGATGAGACAATTCCCAAGTTTATCTACAAGAGGAAACCAACTTTCTACACCTGTGTACAATCATTTCTATCAATTGGAACTGAAGGAAATCCTTCACCATTTCAGGTGGGTCATCGATGCTTTCTTTGCACCTCTGCTTTTCAGCTTTGACCCGACTCTCGAGAAGAAGAGAGTATTTGATGAGGCCTACAAAGTGGTGAGTAAAGTCAGATGCATATTCCTACAATTCTCAACTTTTACTTACATAAGAGTCGGATGCTACACTGGGTGTCCTTACATGTTGCCCAAATATCCTTTAGACAAGTAGATACTCATGGAGTTATGCAGACAGTTGATTTCAGTCCACAAGGAATGTCAAACGATTCACAAGCCTGAATTTAAGTTTCCACTGACAATCGGTAGGTATACCATCAAAAGTGTACAAAAAGCTAAATAAGTCTACATAGAGATGTAGGTCATGACAATCAAGACCTATAACTATAGACTTGATTTTGATTACCGGAATGTCAAGAAGAGGCTGAAAAAGGGTCATAAGCACGGGTATCACTTTGAGGACATCTGGGCTGATTGCAGAGATGAAGAGGCTATTTGTAAGATGGATTTTTGCAGACTAACCGTACAGCAGATCAAAGATTTTGGTGTTGCTGAATTACCAGAGGAGTTCACAGATCCTGGCGACATCATGAACGTTGCTTACGATGAAGAAGAAATCTCCAAGAAACCCTTGCCTACAATCCAATGGTCCAAAAAGGGAACTGTTTCCATCAGAGAGAGGTTAGCACCAATACTGGCTAACACTGCAGAGTGGTTACACAAGCATGGCTTTGAGATGAAAGCTTTCAGGACAAAATTTGAAGGAGAAGAATCCAGAGCAGAAGTCAAACGACAACAAGAACCTCGCATGAAAGATAAATCAACGACTATTCCCACTTCTTCCCGAAGAGGCCCCAAGATTAAGTTCACTATTGGGAAAAGGATGCTTGAGCCATTCGTGAAGAAGAAAGAACAAAATCTGAACCATCCCGCTCGAAAGGAAAGGGGTCTGTTTCCGAAGAGATAGATTCCGATGAAGAAGAAAATTCAAATGATCAATTTGCTGAAGAAGAAGATTCAGAAGAAATAGACTCTGATGAGGAAGAACATTCCGAAGGTGAACAAGAGTTAGAAGATCAAGAGGTTGATCAATAGGAACTCGGACATGATGAAGAACAAGCTATGTCTCCACCTGAGAATGTACTTGAAGATTTTCCCTAGTCATCATCACGTATAACTTCAAACGTTCTTCATACACTTCCTGTTCCAAACACTCCTCCACCAACTTTTCCCACGTCACCTATTCCTATATCTACCATACCCGCAGTGGACATTGCACCACCCCTTGTAGCATCAACCGCACTTGATACTCCTTCAGTGACAAAGTATACACACGGTTGATATTTTGTCGAGCCCTCCATCATCTATTCCTAGCGTGTCGTCTCTATCCTATGATCTCACTGCATAAGCCGAGTTTAACAGGTTTATGAGTGAATCTCTGCAAAATCAGCTCAATGTGCCAGTTACTGGAGCAGTAATGACAGACACTACCCCAATTATCACTATACCAACCATTCCTTCAGAAGTGGCGGTAACAAGAGAGTTGACGGTCAACCAAGAAGCTCATACCTCCTCTCTTCCCCCCTAGTTGGTAACTCAAGTATCGAAGCGGAAAAAGAAAATGATCTCGCCAGAAGAGCTCGATCTTGAAGAGATAGCCCCTCCAAATGCCAAGGGGAAGAAAAAGGCAAAAGTGTATTCACGACTTCATGTTGACAAATCTGGTCAAAAGTATGCAGAGATTGGTGTACCACCTCAAGAAGGAGGCGTCAATATGGAGGACTACACAGTGACACAAGTCCAGCTTGGCAAGGTCACAAATGAAAGTGCCAAGGCAGATGCACAAGTGACCTTGAATATGCTAGCAGGAAGGTTGGACAAAATGGAGCAAGCTCGAAACTTATACAAATAGAGGGCCTAGCATTATGCCGCTATTGTAAGAAGGCTTGTAGGATCTACAAGTAATGCACAACCGTTGGCAATCGTAAGCACTGAGGACCCAACTTGCAAGAAGGCTGAGAAGTTTGCCTCCAAAGGCAAAGTGTTATATGATCTTATTAATAGGATTATAGAACATGGTTCTCAAATTATAATTGCTACAGATGAAAAGGATACACAGATATCTTAGCTCAAATTAGAGCTGGATAAAGAGGAAGGTGTTCTTTCCCAAGAGCTCAAAGAAATGGAAAAATGCCTATTGTTGTGGTCACAAATGAAACAGGTAAAGCTCAACAAATTGGTTTAAGCCGGGGTGATCCCTGACAAGGAGAAATACATTGAAGTAAGAGAATCACTGAAGCATCGTATTCATACAATCAAATCTCTTGTAGAAGATCTCCACCAAGTACAGGAAAATGTCGAAGTGCATCGTGCTATCCTTGAGAAAAGAATCAAGGAGTTGCCAAGCAAGCTTCTTGAAGAAAACCGCATTTTCCTTCCGGCCACAGAACTTTCCGAAACCTTCAAAGAAGCCATCATGAATCAAGTAGCGAGTGTGGACTTTTCAGAAGCCTCTATAAATAATCTTTGTGATACAAGGCTCACTCTTGACAATCTCAAGATGCATCTTGACAGGTACAAAAAGGTTCACTCATCCGCCAAAAAATCAATCATGAGGATTCACACCATTGTGGATTACATTGTTGGTCCGAATGATAAGTTCATGCAGGAGACCAGGAAGAAGTATGGAGACTTCCGTGCCCAAGCAAGGAACCATGAAGATTCCTGATCTCCCAGTGTTGAACGTTTTGATGCTTCCCTTCATGCATCTTGTAAATATTTTGTGAGATCTTAAATGTCTTTTTGTCAAGTGTAATTACACCAAAAAATGAGATGTAATTCCACAGAAATGAATTACATGTTGACTTAGTCAAAGTTAGAGTTTCCAATTTTTGCTCACCTAACTTCCCTAATTTTACTCATTTAATTTCCTAGATTAGCTCTTCCCTCTCTTCTATAAATATGAGGGATCTCTATTGTAATAGTTACCTTTAGTATTTTGCAACAAAGTGCTGCCCTATTGAGAAATGCACATTGAGACTTGTTGACCTGTGTTTTATGACAACACCAACACAGAATAAAATGTCCAACGGTCACTCTATTCTCTCTTGATCAAAGTATCCCGCATGCTAAGATTGCGTGAAAGTTCATGCGTTCAACTCCAAGGTTCCTTTTATTGCGAATAGACTCAGTTGGTTGATGTGAATATGCTGGGTATTCCAAGGGGACTAACGTAATTGTTCGATTTTGCCAAGCAGATGAAAGGTTTTGACTATGATGCTCTGGTATTTGAATTGACCAGGAAATGCTAAATTTAAAAGGGTAAAGGGGATAGGAGTTCTATGATCTATTTCTAAGGGGGGTGGAATGCAAGGAAAGACTTTGGCAATCTTCAAACCAAACTTTGTTTCGTCTCCCCTTCGGACAACTATGACAAAGTTGGTGCAATCTTCAAAGGATGGATAAGATGTTCAAATTATGGCCTAACATGTACACTCCGTCACAACGATGCAAGTGAACACGTGAGTCACAACCGAAGTTAGGTGCTGATGTTTCAGTTGACCACGTAGGGCAAACTTACCATCAGCAAGCCCGCTAGTGGTATGGATAAAGGAAGACTTGCCCAAACCAACACCACACTCCACAATTAACAACTACTTGCTTAAAAACAAAGTCTACTTTACTCTAACCTACTTGAATTGGAAAGACGAACAAGCTTTGCTAGCTACTCACAATAGAAGATAGAACCACCAAACAATGATAAATCTTTGTATTATGAGAGTTTTCACAACTTCTTACAAAACTTTCAAAGGGAAAGCTTCCTCTCCTTTTCAAACTAAGCTATGCTACTTCTATGCTCTACTCTATCTTTGATTTCTGTCTAGCTCTCTATTATAATGTCTTGTCTGATTATTTACAAATGAGGGAAGATACCCCTTTTATATCAAGCCCAGTCCAGTGGACGGCTTAGATTTGAATACAATGGAAGGCCCAAATTGAGCCACCTAAGCCCTGATTAGGGTTCTAGCCCTAGAAACGACCACTGAGAGGAGTGGGGCAATGAATGCGCTGAAGATTCTCCACTCCTCATCATGAACCACTATCTGCCATCAATGCACATCATCCCCTTCTAGAAGATCATCATCCA
The DNA here is from genome assembly GCA_007115665.2 of Sequoiadendron giganteum. NCBI lineage: Eukaryota > Viridiplantae > Streptophyta > Pinopsida > Cupressales > Cupressaceae > Sequoiadendron > Sequoiadendron giganteum. The sequence continues at coordinate 369,940,287 of CM021105.1, read as the reverse complement.
GAAGGGCGTTTCCTTTTTCCTTCTCGCTGGCTGCAAGCTTGATGAACCTGGCCAATAGTGCCTCGACTTCTTGATCCGAAATGGGAGGAATGTGATCCAACTGAAATTCTAAAATTGTAACTGTTTGCCCATGCCGAGCACAAGATTTCTTCCAGGCAACAAGGGCGTCCTGGGTGTTCTGAATAATGCTGGAGAATGTAGAAGTGTTCTCGAAGTCGTCCTGTGTGAAGGTCTTCACCTCAGAAAAGAATGGTGTTAGTCTATTCTTCAAACCATCAGCAGTCACCTCTTCAGAAGTCAGCCTCCTGGCAAAGATTGCCTCCAACGTGTTGAGGACTCCATCCGAAATATTTGTCATGGCCTTTCTGACCCTGACAGAATCTGTCTGTGCTGCATCGTAGAATCCTCGTCCTGTAACCACTGAAGAATACGATCCGGCGAAGTCATATCTATCCCCCTCCTGAATCACACCTCCCTCAACCAAAACCTGTAGAGGCGTGCTCATCAAAGCCCCTAAACAGAGAACAACTCTCATCTGATGGATACGAGGCTCACCCCAAGCATGGTTAACTGCATCCATCCTTGCCATAATATCGGAGGCTTGCCGATAGGCATGTGCAAAATCCTCCATAAACTTTCCTGTTTCAGCACGAACGCTGACAACCCACTTGTCTGCCTGTTGTGCCATCCTTTTCAAATCCTCTAACCCACTGATTGATTCTCTGGAAACTTCAGTCGGAAGCTTGATTGCCGGATTCTCTTGCCCACAAGGACGGGACAAGTGCTGCACGTAGCCAATCAGTGCCTTGTGCTCTACCTTCAATTTCTTGTACTTGCCCTCAACATAGGACAATCTATCCTTGAGTGCTTGATAGGAACTATCGCACTCCTCAACCACTTGTGCTCTAGTAGGGCGGCCAAGTTCCACGGTTTTCTGGAACGGCCTCGTCCCGATCACATTCCACTCTAGGCACTGCCACATGTAGCGTCCGAGAGCCATCCTCATCTATTGAGATCTTAGAGAACTTCCTGGCCTTCTTCTTTGTTGGAGGTGCACTGATCCTTTGCAACAACTCCTCCATCTCAACTGCAGGATCAATTTCATCTACAGGATCACGTCTCATCTTGTCCCTTAGCCACTTTGGCACCTTCTGCCGCACATTTGATATAACAAAAGGCTACTCAACTTCGGCTTCTATCTCATGAACTTCTCCCTTGCCATCGTTCTGACGAGGCTCATCATTATCTATAGGCTCAATATCTCTTGAGCTATGGGCATCCTTATCTGAAGTAGCATCGTCCTCGAGAACTGCCTCAATCTCCTGCTGAAACTGAGTATCAGTGGCCGTCCCCTCATCCGTCTCTTGCTGATTTTCTCCCCGGGGCATGTTGATGCTCTGGCCCACTGACTCTCTATGAGGTGGCTGACTTGCCACTTGCACTACCTGTTTTGCTTGCAATCTTTCCCTCTGATCAGCAAACAGTGATACTTCCTGCATACTCAGAGAATGTGCCCGAGATGGTGTATGCAAGGATTCCTCAACTCTCAAAGGCTCAGTTTGAACTAGTTCCTTTCCTCTTGGCTCTGGAGTTTGATCAACCTGCCTTCTCTGTCTAGCTGCTGGTGACCTGTGGTCTCCCATCAAATTATATGTAAGGGGAATTGATCTTCCCTTAAGTCGGCTGACATGCCTCTCCACCCAACTCCGCGTGAATGTTAAGACGGGGATACAAAGCATATCCAAGTCGGTAATCTCTGGTTCCGACCAATCTGGGAGTGGTAGAGGCGTATCCCTCACTGTCTCGTAATCAGCTTGTACAAAATTTATGTTTTCTTCAATTTGATCTGGCACTGGGACAATCTCGCATTCCTTGATCATTACCAACGGTATCCGAGAAAACATTCTCTTCCTGATCTCGATCTCATCCACTGCACTTGCCCAAAAGTCTTCGATTTGTGCCTTGTGCCTGAACTCTTCTGACAATATCCATCTGATGTTCCTGTGGGGATCGTAGTGATGCCTGCTGGTATGGTAGGAAAGGTGGAAGAACTGGAGCTCATTTTCTGCCTCCCTAGCTGCTTGCAGCGATGGGCAGATTTCATCTGAATCCCCCATGGTGATTGGGAATCCAAGTCCACCTTTCTTCTTCTTCTTTTGGATCTTATCATAGGCAATAAGTTGCCTAGATACTTCAAGCATCACTTTTCTGTTTGTGGGATACCGGGGCAATCTATAAGGATAAGAGGAAAATCCTTGCAGCCTTATGTAGGTAAACTTCGGAAATTGGATAAACCAACACCCGAACTTCTCAATCAGCTCTTGTGCTTCCCTAGATATTCTGTGATGGGTCCTTTGCTGCAAGGTCCTCATTATGTGCATAGTGAAGGTGTCATTGACCCTTTTGTAATTGACGGTGCTTGTCAGATGCAACTGTGGACAAGCCTCATGTATCTTAAATTGATGGGAACCACACCCAATTGGTTCCTTATAGGAAATTCCCCTATACTTTGTCATGCGAGCCAGCATGTAGACAATGTAAGAGCCCATGTAAAGCGTTTTTGTTCTCCTCACGCCACGGAGCTGCTCATGTATGTTGTCACTGATCATCAGTGCCCAATCCACGTAATCTTTGCCCTCTAGCATGAAGTTGACTTAATAAAACATCCAAGGTTCAAAGATGAACGCTTGGGGGCATCCTCCAACTCTGCTCAGCATCATTATCAGATCACCAAACTCTTGCCTCAAATCCTCTGAGATTATCTGTTTGGGTAATTTTGTATGAGTTGGCTTGGGTTTGTTCATCCACCTGGTATTTATCAAATCAACACACCTGTCAAATGTGGATGAGTACATACTTTCAGCCCTTTCCCTTGTTTTATAAATCATCTTCTCATGAACTGGAATTCCGAATGCTTCTCCGATTGCCTCTAGTGTCAAGTTAGCCAATACCTTGCCATCTGGTGAAATGACAGTCCTCTGCTCTGTGTTGTAGAAGTTGGTGCATTCCATGATTAGCTCTGGACACCGGATAGCTGGCGGAAAACTAGTAGCTGCATATAGTGCACTCCTTACAATATTATGGGAAGTGACTGATGGGTGATGACCTCCAGTCCCCATTATCCTTCTCCTGAATGCCTCCAGGTTGAACGAGCCCAAGTTTGTGTCAGCCAGCTTGCCCAACTTTGAAGAAAATTTTGATTCTAGCAAGAAGGACTTGCTCAATTTCTTAATCACTGCTTGTCTCGATGTGTTTGCCTTTGCGGATTCAGCGTGGTTCCCTCTGCCTGCTACTCTCCTGCTTGATTTAGCCATTCTGCAAGGAACAAAAGTCATTAGAAAACAAGATTTTATGATAATAAAATAATCACCTTTGAGGGTGCCAGCAGATTTTTAAATAAAAAGGCTGCAACACTTTGCCACTTTCAGCTGCAAACCTCAATCGTTTCAGAAGTTTCTCTACTTGCAGCAACACAATGTCAGATGCTTGGAGATATTCGTTTGCAGCAATTTAGAAGTCTCAGCACTTGAAAGTCCTCTCTTCAAGTTCGCACTTCAGCCACTTAACTCCTCACTTAGCAAAGTCACGCCTTCAGCAACTTTACTTTTGCCTAAATCAAATCGCAACTTTCAGCAATTTGAGAAGCTTCTCCGCAAATCGCCCCTTTCAGCCTTCAGCAACTTGGGACTTAGAAGTTATCACTTGCAGCAACTCACTCCTCTTCACAAGCTCGACTTCTTCAGCAACTCCAACTATTCTCAAATGTGAATTTCTCAGCAACTTGAGAATTTCCTATCTCTGCAAACTCGTACTTCAGCCTTAGCAAATATTTTGCACTTAGGAATTGGTGAGAAGAATGAAAAGGACTCAAAATCTTATAGCCAGGTTCAAATCCAGTAGAGGCTATACTTAGCACATTTTTGAATTCCATTCTCGCCCCCTTTTGCTATTCGCAACACTTGTCATTCAGAGCATCGAAATCCTAAGTTTCTAGAACTTCGAAATTTCATTGCTCCTGCACAGGCCTGCCTAATCGTATTTGCTTTTACAAAATATTAAATCACTCACTTCTTCGAACAATTTTAATTCATTTGGCTAAGTCATTTTGTTTCATTCTTGCTTCGGTAAACTTATCCAGTTTCAATTCTCAAGCAGAAACACTTCGTGAAGTCATATTTCCCTCATTTGCCTTAGAGAAATTTCTTGAATTTGCCTTAGGAATTTATCAAAATAGGCACTGGGCAAAATTCTCTGTCAAAATGACACAAGCGAGGTGTGGAGCAAGTTTAGATCATCTCTGAATTGCAAATGTTCAATACCCAGAAGAAAATTCCCTTCAGAACTTGTCGTTTCCATGTGTATCCGGATGAATGGGTACTTTTAATTTTTATTATTTTAAAATAATAAAATGGCCAAGGTTTATTTATTTTCACTCCGGACATCTTCCACACTTGCAATCTTCAATTTTCTCTGCCTTGGCACCTTATGTGGTTTTCCTGAAAATTTCCTCCGGACTCCGAGCATATCACACTTGTTCTTGGAAAATTTCCAACTTCACCTCTTCCTTAGGCGTATTTGTCACCCTTAGAAAATAATTAACATTTTAAATCACCCATGAGGGGCGCATTTGAGGGTGTGAACTTCCATTTTATCATCTTCTTCCTTCCACGCCTTAGCAATTTTGCCTTAGGAAAAATTCCTAGGAAAAATATCATTTTTAAATTACCCATGAAGGGCGCATTTGATTTCATGCATCAATTTTCATCTTCATCCCTTAGAAAATTTCCACGCCTAGAAGCTTACATTACCCCTTTTACCTCACAAGCAAGGGCGCATATCACCCATACCACTTCCTCTTCGAGGCGAATTTGAAGAGGTGGGGAGGAATTCCCCACGCCTTAGTGAATTTTCATCTCCCTTGGGCGCATTTGGCATAGTGAACTTCCATATGAGGGCACATTTCATGTGTCATGAGGGAAACTTCCTTGCCTTAGCACATTTCCTCCATTCCTTCTCCACGTTTTCACCTCATGTGGCCACCTTGGGCGCATTTGCCATGGGTAGGAGGAATTTCCCACGTCCTTGGTGACCTTTCATCTCCCTTGGGCACATTTGAGGTAGCATGAAGGAATTTCCATGCCTTAATAAACTTTGCTATGCCTTTACCTCTTGTGGGCACATTTGACCCCTGCTCAAGGAAATTTCTGGGTGCATTTAGCCTAGTGTGAAGGAAATTTCACACTTAGAGAATTTTGCTAAGTTTCTTCATGCCTTGGGCGTATTTTTTCAATGAAGGAAGAATTTCCAAGTAGCTAGAGATTTTCAACCCCCTTACTCCTTCTGGGCGCACTTCATGTGTCCTCATGCCAATTATTACTTATAAATTTCCAACGCCCTAGCCATGCCCTGGCTTTCTATTTTTAGCAAATTCAGAGAAATTAGGGTTTCCTTGCATTTCATCCTGTTCTGAGCTGGAGCAGGCGTGGCTGTGCTTCCACTTGGCCTTGCTACCTTGTTTATATCCTCTGTCCACACTGGTATGCTATTTTTAGCCATTTGCCATTTTTAGCAAACCCTAAAATTGATCAATCCTTGTATCTCCGTTTGACCCAAAATTCGCTCCAATCATCTTGATGCTACAAGTGACCTGTTCACACTTGCCTCTGGCACAGTACGTGCTATTTATAGCCATGAGGTGACTTATAAAAAATAGTAAGTATTCAGATCGTGCTCAAATTTTGCCAGTAGGCAACCTGAAAGATGCTGATCTCGGTGGCGTGCTTCGTTTTGACATCTCTGCATTTTGTTCCATCTGTTTTAGGCATAGCAGTGGAAACCCTAATCTAACTTGCATGCGCTCCGGACTGCTTCCGCTTCCCTTGATTGCTGTTCTCTGTCATTCTGCTTGCTGGACTGAAGTGTTGGGTAACCGCTAGGGTGAAACTGCTATTTATAGTAAGTGTCCGGAAAGTGGTCAATCGGATGTCGGATGAGTTTGCATGTTACAGTGCCCGTGGGATCTCAAAAAACCCAGAAAAACCCAGAAAACTAGTCGACATGCTAGCACTGGCTAAAAATAGGAAGTCCTTGAAAACTGACTCATTTCGTGTGCATGTCACACCATTGCGAAGCTCTCGCAAAACCCATATGGAATATCCGGACGTGCACTGAAAATCATTGCATGCAAACCCTAAAAATAGCCCTTGAAGGCTGTACCGCTGAAAGTCACCATCTCGATTTGCATGTTATACCATCGTGAAGGTCTTGAAAAACCCAGATCCATTCTCCAGTCATGTATTGGAGAATCGTATGTTTAAACCTTGCAAATAGCCTCCGGAGGTTGAACTGCTAAAAATAGCCAGTTGTCTGAATCTGTTCAAATTTCATGTGTAGGCACCCTGAAGCTGCCTAGATGTGTTGAAGTAGTTAGAATCCCAAAATCCTGAGGAAAAGACCTCAAATTAGGTACTTACTAAAAATAGTAAGTTGTCAGATTTCAGTAAGATTTCAGTGGGATCCTGCCTTGGGCCTTCTGATTGCACTGCTGCACTCAGATTTTACCTTGATAACTCTATTTGACCTCAAACAAGCCTGAAGGATAGAAACCCTAATTTTGCAGACTTGGCAATCATTTCAACCTAGGTCAAATGACGGGACATCCCCGAAAGGACAAAAGATCAGAGACAGAGAGAACCAAGCCAAAAGACCAGAATGGAGCAAAAATTAGGGGGTCCCCATCTTGGATGGGGTGATGTTGTGAAAAGGTCACAACAAGACTTTGTGTTCAATTTTGTGAATCTGAATCTGATCAATAAAGAAGGAAGTTGCATGCCAGACTTTGTGTTGGGATCAATTCTCTTTTGGTTTGAATAAGATTGGTGGTGATTAGTATATGAAATTTGAAGGGCTTGAAGTAATTTATGTAGACTTCGTGTTGCATTCCTTATTTGGATTTACATTTATGTTTGGATACTTTTGTTGAAAGATCTACAATACTTTGTGCTTTTAATCATTCATGTTGTTCGAAGAATTGCTGCATCTAAGAAGACTTTGTGCTTCTAATGCAACAAATGGTACATCTTTCGCAGATCCATCAGTGAAAAAGCTACGGAACGACTTTGGGCCTTCGTGAGCTTTCCCTTTTCTTTTATTTGTTTACTATCAATCATATCTGGTATCTCTACGCTTTGCTTTGACAAGATAGGGATATTGGGATTACTGCTCGTTGTTAGTTTAAAGTTTTATCTTGAATTAGAACTTCCAACCGTGAAGCATTGTAAAACATCTTCTTTGAAAAAAGAGAGGAGCATGAATGTAACACACCCCACCCATTTCGTAAGTGTAGTGTACATTGTGTAAATACTTTGTTAGTTTTACTGTAGCTTCTGTTAGCAGTAAGAAGGGTGCCTCCCCTTTCTGAGAGGAGCGATTTTATCTCACATAGCTGTGGCTGAAGTTTAGGTTCTGTAATCCGTTGAAAAGTTGATTACATAATTTTCACCCAACAAACGTTATAAAGTCGCTTTATATTATTTGAGCTGAAAATTAAAGTGGGAATTATAAAAGGGCGTTTGGAGGCTCATTTTCATCTTATGCTTGTTCATTTCTCACTTTTCATTTGTAGAGCTCTCAAAGCTTCTTGGTCTTGGGGCTGGAAAACCCTAGGGCAATTTGGTTTCGGTGGTGAAATGATTCCACCCTAGCTGGAGCGTTGAGATCACATAGGTCTTCTACTAGAGAAATAAAGCAATTTTGTGGGTCTCTTTCAGAGACAAAATTGGTATTAAATGAATATATCTCAGTTTGGATTGCTACAGGGATTTTGGAGTTTGAATGAATATCTCATTCTGGATTTAGTGGCATTATTCCCTCCAGAGCTTGAATAGACTGTATCAAAGGGTTTTATTTTTTAGCAATGAACTTCGAAGTTCGTGGGTTTTCGGCATATCGTAGGCCTGTGCATTTATTCTATCCTGTACAAGGACGTACAAATATTTTGGGATTGTGAGGCTTCTACAGGAAGGCGCCTTTTATCCTGGAGGAAGCGATTTATAATAGTAGCTCCTGAGCCAATGTTGAAGTCTAGAAACACCCTTTCAAGATGACATGAAAATTCTCAGGCCAGTTCGTGGTCATGTTTGAAGGTGAACGAACAGCATCAGGGTTGTGGGCTTGAACTAGGTGGTTGATTGGGTTTAAGGCATTCAAATCTTGAGGGAGCAGCTGTTGTTATCCTTCTAGGGCCGTGGAATACATAAACACCAGGATGTGTGCCTGCAACATTTTCAGGGCGAATTCCTGGCACTCAGCATCTTTGGCGTAGCCTCTGTGACAAGTTTCCCAGGTCTGCAATATTCACACATTCCATATAATTTGTAAATGTGTTGCTAAATTTGGAAATTGCTGTTGTAAGCCACTGACACTGTTATTTCAGTCATTTTGTGTGAAGATAGGCAGTTTGTAATATTGTTTCCTGTCTGAGAGCAAACTTGTCTTAGCTGCAAATCATTTGTGTGTAACGTTTCCTTCATAAAAACACTTTGTAATGCACAAGATAGTTTATGATAAGTCTGAAAATAGTATTTCTGAGTATGGAAATGTAATCACAGTCCATTATTGAATATGTTGTTCCAAAATTGAGTTATCAGTCCTTGCAGTCATTGTAAATTGGAATTAGCTATTATTGCCATGCATTGCTAGAGCTTAAGTTTGATAAAATAGAATATCTATCAAAGTGGAAAAACAATCGAAAAACTTTATCCTGTCCAGAAAGGCATTTTACAGTGGTGTTAGAGCTGGTTTCCTGCCAACCTGTGTGTTCAAAAAATTAAGTGGTTTTTAATTGCATGAAATGTTATGAATCCAGACGATCAAGCTTACATAACATATAGGAGAAGAAGGGCAAGAGCAGAGGGTTTTTATTTGTTTGCTTCAGATTCTTTAAAAGAGGAAAACATGGGTGAAAGATGTGAGATGGGTGATAGACGTGAGATACCTGAGAATAGCACTCTACATATCCTTAATGACTTGGCTAGGGGTCAACAATAGGTGGTTCAACTCCTAACTCAGCTGATGAATGACAGGAACAACACTGGTCAGAATCGTATGGGGGATACAAATGGTCATCATGGAGGTAATAGGAATAATGGTAACAATGGGGAAACAAGCCATACTCATATACTTGCACATAGTCACACTAGGACAGCTAGTAGAGTGGCTCCTAATGCCCTAGTTTTTGGGAAGTCAGCTTGTTGGTAATCCAAGATAACAAGCACAAGGTGAGGGTTTCTATTTGAGGGAATATCAGTCCCTTGGAGACGAGCTCCATGCAACCATGACCCTACAGGATTTTTGTGCTATAAAATATAGGAATAGACCCAAAGATCACAATAGGGGCCCTCAAAATCAGGACTTGCAGTGTAAGGTGAGCAAACTTTCTATCCCCTCATTTGATGGTTCCAGTAAGTGCATAGCTAGATCATGGGTGCAAAAGTTGGACACATATTTCCAACTCAAACCAATGTTGGAATCAGAAGCAAACAAGTATGCCACTTTGCATTTTGAGGGTGAGGCTCAGGAGTGGTGGTACCATGGGCTGGTTACTTTGGGCCACGCCAGTATCACATCATACTTGGACTTTACTCACAAACCGGTGGATTGATTTGACTAGAAGGATCCAAAACTTCACTTCAGAGAGTTGGCTGAACTCAAGCTGAGCGGTACAGTAGATGCATATATTGTTGAGTTTTAGAGACTCTCGGTTATTGTTTCAGAGGTGTCAGAGCACAAGTTAACCATGTTGTTCATTGAGGATCTTTCTGAGCCACTCCGTGGGTGGATCAAGGCCTCCAACTGGAGTCCCTACAAGATGCAATCATACGAGCTCGTGATATGGAGCATTTAGTGCCCAAGAGTAAGTTTCCATTTAAACTTTTCATACCTCGAAAAAACAAGGATAAGAAGCCTTTTTAGAAAGAGTGGCCTAAGAAGAACAAACAGGATGAAGAGGCTCGTAGAGAGTTGAGAGGAAAATAGTTGTGTCACCATTACAAGGAGCATTGGGAACCTGGTTGCGGATGCATGGGTAAGGGCAAAGTTCATTACATTGAGGTGGTGTCCGACAGTGAGGATGATGGAGAGGGTGGATAGGTACAAGGCAACGATGACAGTAGTTTAGAGGATTAGCAGCCTTAGGTGGAGACTAAGAGAGGTGCCATCGCTACCATTTCTGGTACTCCTAGGTTTAATTCCTTCAGAGTTAGGGGAGTTTTGCAGGGACAATGTGTTATAGTGTTGATTGACTTGATCGACAGTGGGGCAACTCACAACTTCATTGATTCAACTTTAGTGGCTAAGAGGGGTATACCTATCGAGAATTTTTTGAGGGATTCAATGTAATGGTTGCAAATGGATTTAATATGTCATGCACACAAAAGATTCCTTAGTTGGGTGACATCTTGGGTAACTACATAGTTACAAATGATTTTTATGTGGTAGACTTGGGTGATATGAATGCTATTCTAGGTATACAGTGGTTACATTCATTGGGCAAGTATTCACAAAGCTTCCAGACTATGGAGCTTAAGTTCGGGGCAGTAGATGGTAAGAAGGTATTGCTTAGAGGTATGGCAAATGGGACATCAAAGATAGTGTCTGCTAAGAGAATGGAGAGCATCATCAAACACGGGGATGTTGCTTGGGCAGCAAAGTGCTTGATTACCACTAAGGAGACTCCTAACAGTGATCAACCCCTACATGTGGATATCCAGTCCTTACTGGGTAAACATGACAGAGTATTTGAAGAGATTCTCCCAGGGAGACCACCAGACAGAGGATTTGAGCATACCATTGAGTTGGAGGGGGTCAAGCCTGTCATAACCACCCCCTCTAGACACCCCAAAAAGTTTAAGGACGAGATCGAGAAAGCAATCAAGGAATTGCTTAACATGGGACATATCAGACCGACCTCCAATCCCTTTGCTTCTTCTGTTGTTCTGGTGAAGAAGGACGGGACAATGAGGATGTGTATTTGACTATAAGGTTCTAAATAAGAAAACAATTAAGAGCAGTTACCCGATCCCAGGATCGTTGAGCTATTGGATGAGTTACATGGGGCAGTATATTTCTCGAAGATTGATCTTCGTTTTGGGTACCATCAGATCAGGGTTCGTGAATAGAATATTCCCAAAACAACCTTCAGGTGTCACGACGGGCATTAAGAGTTCTTAGTTATGCCCTTCGGGTTGACTAACACACCTGCTACCTTTTAGTCCTGCATGAATCACACTTTTAACAAGCGACTGCGTATGTATCTTCTGGTGTTCTTTGATGATTTGCTCATTTATAGCAAGACTTGGGATGATCACTTGAAGCAGTTGGATGAGGTTTTGGGCATCATGGGAGAGAAGTCCTTGTATGCTAAGGCCTTGAAGTGTGAGTTTGGCCTTAAGGAGATTCTCTATCTGGGTCACGTGATTAGTGCACAAGGTGTACAGGTTCATCAAGAGAAGATCCAAACAATTCTTGAGTGGCCACCACCTCAATGCCTTATTGAATTGCTTGGGTTATTCGGGATATGCAGCTATTACAGGCAGTTCATCAAGGGTTTCTTTGAGTTGTGAGCTCCATTGACATATCTCACTAAGAAGGGGGCTTTCAAATGGTCTGAGGAGGCACAAAGAACTTTTGATAAGCTCAAGGAGATGATGAGCAATTTTCCTATACTAGCGCTTCCGAATTTTACCCAACCATTTGTTCTGGGGTGTGATGCATCGGGTGAGGGCATTGGTGCAGTATTGATGTAGAACAAGGATCCGATTGCTTTTGAGAGCCATAAGTTGAGAGGTCTTGAGAGATTGTATTCCATTTATGATAAGGAGATGCTCGCCATAATGCACAGATTAGCGAAGTTTTGATAGTATTTGGTCGGAGGGAAGTTTGTGGTGAGAACCAATCATAACAGTCTCAGATACTTCTTGGAGCAGAAGGATTTGAATGAGAGGCATCAAAAGTGGGTCATCAAGATTCAGGCCTACGATTTCGATATTGAGTATATTAAGGGTAAGAAGAACATAGTTGTAGATGCCCTTTCCAAAAAACCAGTAGCTTGCTCTCTCACAGAGATTTCAACAAATTGGAAATCTCACTTATTGGTAGAGTACTCCAAGAATAAATTTGCTTGTGAGCTGATGGATGGATAGGTTTAGGATGAACATTACAGGGTAATGGCTGTCATCATTCTCTATAAGGACAACATCTATTTAGTGCTTGAATCTAAAATCAAGGAGAAATTTTTGAAGGCTACTCATGACACCCTTAGCAAGACACCAAGGCTACTTTAAGACCTATCGACAGATTGGGGAAAGTTTCTCTTAGAAGGGCCTCAAGGATGATGTGTTGAGATATGTTAGGTAGTGTATGATTTGCTAGTAGAACAAGTCAGAGCATTCACATCCGACGACTCTGTTACAGCCATTACCTATTCCAGAGCAGAAGTGGGAGAGCATTTCAATGGAATTCATCACCAGTTTACCAAAGGTACATAGTAGAGACTGCATATGTGTGGTTGTAGATCGGTTAACAAAATTTTCTCACTTCTTTGCTATATCCTTGGAGTACAAGGCGCCTCAAGTGGCGGAATTGTTTTTCAGAGAGGTTTTCAAATTGCATGGGTTACAGAGATATATAGTCAGAGATAGGGACAGCAGGTTCTTGAGTGCTTTTTGGTAGGAGTTGTTTAGATTAGCAAGTACAAGTTGACGTCGAGCACAAGCTATCATCCTCAGACAGATGGCCAGATTAAGATTGTGAATAAGTGGATTGAGGGATATCTACATAATTATGTTTTTGGACAGCAGAGATTGAGGATTAAGTGGTTACATTTGGGAGAGCACAATTATAACACCACTTACCACATGTCGATTGCGATGACACCTTTTCGTGTATTGTATGGTTATGATGCACCATTATTTTTGGACCTGCCTTTTGGAGAGAGCAGGGCTCCTAAAGCTAAGGATTGGATACAGGAGAGCCAAGACATTCTTAAGGCTCTTAAGGATAACTTAGATGTGGCACAAAACCAATAAAAGACCTATGCAGACAGGCACATGGCTGAGCACAGTTTTGAGGTGGGAGACTTAGTTTTCCTATGGTTGCAGCCCTATAGGCCGTCTTCGCTAAAAAGGAGTGGTGCAGAAAAGCTTAAGCCATGGTTTTATGGCCCTTACAAGATTGCCAGACGAGTGGGAGAAGTAGCCTATGAGCTGGAATCACCAAAGAACAGGAAAATCCACAATGTGTTTCATGTTTCATGCCTCGAAAAGGCACTTGGACAGTAGGTTACTTCATCATCGGAATTGCCTTCGTTGGATGAGGAGGGGCACTTGGTGTTAGTTCCTGAGGAGATAATTGATACCCAAGAGAAGAGATTGAAGAATAGGGTAATTAAAGAGTATTTGATTAGATGGAGAGACTTGCCAGCAGAAGACACGACTTGAGAGGGTGAACAGGTACTGCAACATCCCAACTTGCAATTGCTTGAGGGCAAGCGATCTCGAGAAGGGAGGACTGTAATGTCTCCTTCTTTGTGATCACCCAGGATGCTAGTTTAGCCTTTATAAATCCCGAAGGCTAAAGGAGAATCAAGGGAATTCATTTATTTAATTATTTAATATTACTTGACGGAAAAGTAAAAGTTAAAAAGGTAATGTTAAGTGATTAATTAAATATTTCATAAAGTGACTTTAAGTGAAATATTAAAAGAAGACTTTATAAAATCACTATATATTACTTGAGCGGGAAATTAAGTGGGAATTATAAAAGGGTGTTTGGAGGCTCATTTTCATTTTATGCTTGTTTATTTCTCACTTTTCTTTTGGAGAGCTCTCGAAGCTTCTTGGTCTTGGGGATGGAAAACCCTAGGGAAAATCTGGTTTCAGTGGTGAAACGATTCCACCCTAGCTGGAGCATTGAGGAGATCACAAAGGTCTTCTACTAGAGCGATAAAATAATTTTGTGGGTCTCTTTCAAAGACAAAATTGGTATTAAACGAATATATTTCAGTTATTGCTATAGGGATTTTGGAGTTTAAATGAATATCTCTTTCTGGTTTTAATGGCATTATTACCTCCCAAGCTTGAATAGACTGTATCAAAGGGTTTTATCTTTTAGCAATGAACTTCTAAGTTCGTGGTTTTTCAGCATATCCTAGGTGTCTGTAATTATTCTCCGCTGGACAAGGATGTTGGAATATTTTGGGATTGTGAGGCTTCTACAGGAAGGCACCTTTTATCCTGGAGGAAGCGATTTATAATAGCAGCTCCTGAGCCAACGTTGAAGTTTGGAAACACCCTTTCAGGATGATGTGAAGATTCTCAGACCAGTTCGTGGTCATGTGTGAAAGTGAATGAACAGCATGAGGGTCGTCGGCTTGAACTGGGTGGTCGACTGGGTTTAAGGCATTCAAATCTTGAGTGAGCAGCTACTGTTATCCTTCCAGGTCCGTGGAAGACATAAACACCAGGACGTGGGTTTGCAACATTCTTCTGGGCAAATTCTTGGCACTCAGCATCTTTGGCGCAGTCTCTGTGACAAGTTTCCCAGGTCTGCAATATTCACACATTCCATATAATTTGTAAATCTGCTGCTAAATCTGGAAATTGCTGTTGTAAGCCACTGTCACTGTTATTTCAGTCATTTTGTGTGAAGATAGGCAGTTTGTAATCTTGTTTCCTGTCTGAGAGCAAACTTGTCTTAGCTGCAAATCATTTCTGAGTAACGTTTCCTTCATAATAGCACTTTGTAATGCACAAGATAGTTTATGATAAGTCTGAAAATAGTATTTTTGAGTATGCAAATGTGATCACAGTCCATTATTGAATATGCTGTTCCAGAATTGAGTTATCACTCCTTGCATTCATTGTAAATTGGAATTAGCTATTATTGTCATGCATTGCTAGAGCTTAAGTTTGATAAAATAGAATATCTATCAAACTGGAAAAACAATCGAAAAACTTTATCCTGTCCGGAAAGGCATTTTACACACAGCAACAAGAACTTTTATGCAACAACTAGGCTCTCTTGTGCAACAATCAGAAACCCTTGCTTGACAATAGGTAATCCTTGCACATCAACAAGAACTCTTGTGCAGCAACAAGAATGTCTTACACAAATGTATCTTCTCTCTGTATCTTTAGAAGCTCACAAATGCAACTATACAAACACTTACCTATAGCAATTTTAGCTCTTTAGTTCAGTGTGTCTATTTCTACTTGAGAAGCAATCAATTTATCTACAACACTTTTAATACAAAACATAAATCACTTTAAGGGTATTTTATGGATAAAATGGTTGAAAAATACGAGTTTGATGTGTACTAAGGTCACAAAAAAATGTCTGAAGATACGAAAAATATTACACAATCATGTACGTTCCCAGGGCTCATCATCATCATTAGTATTTGAGTTGGAATAGATTTAAAATCAATATTGGATTGAAAATCTAGATGTGAGAAACATTAAAATCTAATTAAAAAAACATGGGGCTTTTATTAACCTATCATTACTCCATGGGGTCCACTAGGAATTCATGCTGGATGCAATAGATGGATTAACCTGTTTTGAAAAATCTTCCAGGGCCATCAAACTATTGGGCTTAAAAAATGTTTGTAAGAGAAACTTAACCATGTGATAAGACTTTGTTTGTACTCAGTTTAGAATCATGTTAATTATGAATACCAGTATAAACATCTGAATTTAAACCAAGCTTAAGTCTCAAATTATAACGGGTTTAAGAAAATCATTGTGTCTGGAAAGGTTATTAGGTTAAAAAAGCAATTGGGAGTACTAAGTCACCCAAGGAGTAATCCATACACAATAAAAGCATAAATAAGGTTGGAATCCTGATGTTGGCTCCAGCGAGAGTACTAATTCTCCCATGGTGTAGTCGACACACAATAAAACTGTAAAATAAGATTGGAATCTTGATGTTGGATCCTAGGTTAGAATAGATTTAGATTGAATATTGGATTGAAAATCTAGATGTGTGAAACATTAAAAACTTATTAGAAAAACATGGGGTTTTTATTAACCTAGCATTACTTTGCAGGGTTCACTAGGAATGGAGGCTAGATGCACTAAATGCACTAACCTGTTTTGAAAGATCTCCCAGGTTCATCAGATTATTGGGTTTAAAAAATGTTAAGTTTCTCTCACAATAGTGTGAGAAATTTAATTGTGTGATAAACCTTTGTTTGTACTCAGTTTAGAATTAGGCTATGTATGAATACCATTATAAACATATGAATTTAAACCAAGCTTAGATTCCAAATAGAAATGGGTTTAAGAAAATCATTGGGCTTGGAAAGTTTATCAGGTGAAACAAGCAATCTATGGTACTAAGTCAGCCAAGGAATAATCCAAAAGCAATAAAGCCATAAATAAGGTTGAAATCCTGATGTTAGCCAGAGATCTATTGGATTTCAAAATTGGAGAATGTTCCACTTTGTTTACTCATGGGAATGAATTCCAATGTACTATGAGAGTAAACGGAATTAACAAAACATAGACAAGTACGAACAATCATGAATGCATATTGCACATCGAAATAGTACTTCATTTATTATTGACAGTAACCAATTACAATTACCTATACGAGAATGTAACATCAGAATGTAACAACATGTAATATAATATCATAAGTTACCAACATAATGTCTCCCGACTATACTGACTCAAGTACAAATAGACGTTGGCGGTGGTTGAGGAACCAACCGTCACGACGCTACATGACAACAACTAATCGCTTGTCCAGGAATTAGTCTTCCCCAAACAACATGTACAAAAGTATATGAAATATTATAAACTAACTATAGTCTTATTTAAATATAATTAACTATGACCGACTATGACCGACGATCGACTATGATCGACTACATCATCCCCCCCCCACAAAAGTAGTCGTCTTCCAAACGACGAAAAACAAAAACAGGAGTACCTTTCAGCCAATACTCACTCCCTCTCGACCAATGTCTCTTTGAGGGTTGTGACTCGTGTGCTCAACGACCAGCTGGTCTTGTGACTTCTGAATGTAGTCCACCAAATTTTGCTTGGTAGTCTTGGCCACTCACCTTTGCATTCCAACTGTATACATGCCAAGATCCTCTCGGCCTCATGTACCAATGAGGGGTCATGTCCCATGTCCGCCTGTTGTCCAATTGCACTAGCTTCATATATAACTCTTACCATCTTCATCTTTTGTAGTTCACTTAGGTACCGATCATCAACCTCTGGCTCACTGATCTCAATGTACACTTTGTTAGACTCTTTTTGTATGTGGTTTCGGTTGTGCTGACTATGATATTGGTGGTTCTGATTGTATTGCGATAGTTGGCTGCATTAGGACCTGGCAATCCAAATGATTCTAATGGGGGTTTGAGGGCAATGACCCCAATGGGGTCAAGGGGTAGCGCCCCTTGCAAGGGTCTAGGGGTAGCGCCCCTAGTGGGGTCGAGGGGCAACTCCCCTTGTGGGGGTTTGGGGGTAGTGCCCCTTGCGGGGGTTTGGGGGCAGCACCCTGTTGACGTGTGTTTTATGATCACACCAACACAGAATAAAATGTCCAACAGTCACTCTATTCTCTTTTGATCAAAGTATCCCGCATGCTAAGATTGCATGAGAGATCATGCGTTCAACTCCAAGGTTCCTTATATTGCGAATAGACTCAGTTGGTTGATGTGAATATGCTGGGTATTCCAAGGGGACTTACGTAATTGTTCAACTCCTTGAAGCAGATGAAAGATTTGACTATGATGCTCTGACTTCTAAACTAACCCGAAAATGCTGAATTTAAAGGAGATGAAAGGAAGAAATTCTATGATCTATTTCTAAACGTGGAACACAAGGATCAACTTTAACAAACTTCAAACCAGACTTTGCTTTGTCTCCCATAGGACAACTTCCACAAAATCGGTGCAATCTTCAAAGGGTGAGTAGGACGTTCAAATCATGACACAACATGCACACACCATCACACCGATGCATGTGGACACATGGATCACAATTGAAGTTAAGCGCTAATGCTCCAGTTGACCACGCAGGGCGAACTCACCATCAGCAAGATCGCTAGTGGTATGGACGAAAGAAGACTTGCTCAAATCAAACCATGTATTCCACTACTAACAACTACTTGCATAAAATAAAGCCTGTTTTACTCTAATCTACTTGAATTGAAAAGACGAAAAAGTCTTGTCAACTGCTCACAACGAAAGAGAGAATCACCAATCAATGAAATTCTTTGTATTATGAGAGTCCTCCACAACAACCTTTTACAAAAAACTTTCAAAGGGAAAGTTTTTCTTTCCTCTTCCAACTAAGCTAACTTCTAACTATTCACTATATGCCTTCTACTCTCTAGCTCTGATTCAACTCTTGATCTAATGTTTAATTCTAATAGCTTACAAATGAGGGGGGATGCCCCTTTTATAATAAGCCCATCTCAGTGGACGGTTCAGATCTGATTACAATAAAGGGCTCAGATTGAGCCACTTATGCGCTAATTAGGGTTTCTGCCCTAAAAACCGCCACAAAGAGGAGTGGGTAATAAATGCACAGAATATTCTCCACTCCCTTGCAGGAACCATAATGAGCAATTAATGCCCATTACCATCTTCCAGAAGATCCTCGTCCAGCAGAGCGCTTCCGTTGTCCCTCTCCCGAATAGCAAACTCGATCAAACGGGCCAACACTGCCTCAACCTCCTGAATTGAAATCGGTGGGATGTGGTTGAGTTGAAATTCTAGCACCATGACTGTCTGCTCGTGCCAAGTATAGGACTTTCTCCAAGCAACCAAGGCATCCTGTGTATTCTGAATTATGCTGGAGAAAGTGGAGATGTTCTCAAAGTCATCCTGGACAAATGATCTCACGACTGAGAAGAAGGGAGTCAACCTATCCCTCAAGCCACCCGCAGTTATCTCTTTCAGAGCCAACCTCCTGGCAAATATGGCCTCCAAAGTATTGAGGATTCCCTCCAGAATATTATTCATTGCTTTCTTGACTCTGGCTGAATCCGCTCATGTTGCATCATGGAAACCATGACCCGTGACCACTGAGGAGTACCAGCTGGTGAAATCGTACCTATCACCTTCCTGTATTACACCTCCATCCACTAGGGTGTGCAAAGGCATGTGCATCAAAGCCTCCAGATGAAGAACTGTCTTCGTGTGATAAATTTGGGTTTCACTCCAGGCTTGATCCACCATATCCATGCGCGCTAGGACATCCAGGCTTGCCGGTAAGCATGAGCAAGATCCTCCATGAATTTCTTCGTTTCAGCTTGAAAATGGTCAACCCACTTATCTGCTTCCGTCTCCATTTTCTTCAAATCCTCTAAGCCAACAACTTACTCTCTCGGAAGCTCTGACGGGAGTTCAACTGCTGGGTTCCCCAGTTCGCCTGGGCGCACAAGATTTTGCACATATCCTATCAAAGTCTTGTGCTCCTTCTTTAACTTCTTATACTTTCCCTTCGTGCGGAGCAACTGGTCTTTTAGCACCTCATAGGAGTTATCGAACTCCTCAACAAATTGGGCTCCCGTAGGACGACCCAACTCTACAGTGGTGATCACATAATTCTCGGGCCTCTCCTCGGCTCGATCACACTCCTCCCTTGGGACAACAACCTGAAGTGTGCGAGAGCCTGACTCATCAGTTGAAATCTTTGAAAACTTCCTGGCTCTCTTCTTTTTCGGCGGTGCACTAATCCTTTTGAGGAACTCCTCCATCTCAACTACCGGATCTGTATCATCCTCAGGATCTCTTCTCATTCTATCCGTAAGCCAATCCGGCACCGTTTGCGGTGGATTGCAAATGATGAGGGGCTGCTCCTCCGTTGCCTCCACCTCGTATACTTCCTCTCTTCTAACACTATTCTGCTCGGGCTCATTAGTCTCCATGAGCTGAGTGTCCCCTGACCCTTGGGTCCCTTGCTCTGTGTTTTCTTCTTCTTCCAATGCCATGTCCAACATCTGCTGGAAACGAGTATCGACCACCGTTTCCTCCTCTTCTTCCTGTTGGCCTCCACCTCTGGGTGCATTGACACTTAAACTATCTGACTCTCGGACGTTGGGCTGATCAATCTCCTCAAGTCCTCGCTCTTCATTCAATTTTGCCCTCTGATCGGCAAATAGCGAAATTTCCCTCAAACTCAAAGACTGAGTTTGTGATCGCGTGGGTGATGCTTGCTCCATCCTCAAAGGTATCGGCTGGGTCGACACCTCATCTTGTGCTTCCGACGCTTGGGCAACTTGTTTTCCTCTTCTCACCGATAGTGGCCTTTGATCACCCATCAAGTCATAAGTAAGGGCAACTGATCTACTCTTAAGTTTGCTTACGTGCCTATAGACCCAAGCCCTTCTGAAAGTCATCACCGGAATAGAAAGTGTGTCCAAGTCCATGATTTCTGGCTCGGACCAATCAGGTGGTGGGACCAGAGTATTTCTGATTGACTCATAGTCAGGCTGTATGACATTTACATCCTCTTCCACCTGGTTGGGAACTGGAATGACTTCACACTCCTTGATTAACTTGAGAGGGAGTCTAGTAAACATACTTCTTCTTATTTCAGCCTCATCCACCGGATTTGCCCAAAAATCCTCTATGTGAGCCTTGTGCTTGTACTCAACATTCTGCACCACTCGGATGTTTCTATAAGGATCGAAATCCTGCCTGCCTGTGTGATATGAGAGATGAAAGAATTGTAGCTCATCCTCTACCTCTCGAGTTGCCTGCAAGGAGGGGCACACCTCAATGGAATTCCCCATGGCGATAGGAAAATCCAATCCCTTCTTCCTCTTGTTCTTCTGGATTTTATCATAGGCAATAAGTTGCCTAGATACTTCTAGCATTACTATATGATCAGTGGGATACCTCGGCAACCGGTATGGATACGAGATGAACCCTTGCAGCCTAATGGATGTGAATTTTGGGAACCGGATGAGCCAATATCCATATTCTTCAATCAACGCCTGTGCTTCCTTTGATATTCTTTGTTGCGTTCTCTACTGAAGGGTCCTTGCAATATGCATTGTAAATGCATCATTCGCTCGCTTGTAGCTGGTAGGGTTAGTTAAATGCAATTGGGTGCAGGCCTCGTGGATCTTGAACTGGTCAGGGGCACTGCCGATCAGCTCCTTGTACGTTATCCCTTGGTACTTGGTCATCCGTGCCAACATATACATCACGTACGAGGTCATGTAAAAAGTATTCATCCTCCTTAGGCTCCTGAACTGTTCATCTATGTTGTCGCTAATCATCCTAGCCTAGTCAACACATTCCTTTCCCTCCAAAATGATCTCGATGTAATAAAACATCCAAGGCTCGAAGATATATGCTTGTGAAGTCCCATTTACTCGACTAAGCATCATTATCAAATCACAATATTCTTGTTTCACATCTTCGGCAATTATCATCTTCGGGAGCTTGGTACGAGGTGGCTTTGGCTTTTGCATCCAGACTTTGTTGATCACAGCGGCACACCTCTCGAAGGAGGAAACATGCATCCTATTTGCCCTATCCTTTGTCCTGTACAACATTCTTTTGGAAGTGGGAATCCCAAATGCCTCTCCGATAGCATCCGGCGTGAAGTTGGCAAACAATTTGCCATCTGGAGAGACAATAGTTCTGCATTTCGACTTGTAGTAATTCGCGCACTCCATGATTAATTCTGGACATTGTATTGCTGGTGGAAAACCAGCAGCCGCGTAGATCCCACTCTTCATAATATTGTGTGATTGTTACACCCCGGAATTGTATAGTTACTATTTTAGTGATGCTTAGAGCATTCTGATTGTAAGGAAGGATTTGAATGAATAAAATGTGTTGAACCTTGTTATCAATTTGAGAATCTTTTTACATGTTATGATTGGCTCATTCTGTGTTCTTGATTGATGTTATTCTTGAATAAAGCAATGCATAAAGGAGAGTAATTAGTCTTGTTTTTATAATTGATCTATATACTGCAAATGTTATGAGCAAGTAACTGTCGTGGTTTTGTGCCAATAGATGCAGGAACAGGAACTATTCCTCCAAGCGGAGGGGAGACATCACTCGGAGAGGGGCTTGGTCGGATAACCGGTAAAGTTGATCAGTTGAGCATACACACACTTCACTGAGGGTTTAGGGAACTGAGTCAGATTGAGTTATCTTGATAAGTCATCCTTAGGCTTAGGAGTTTTGGATTACTTCTTTATGCTTTATGAGTGGTGTTACTTGTTATCTGACTTACTGTTCTATGAGCCTTGAATGTGAAATGTGAACTAATAAGTGTGGTATAGACGGGATGTATATGCGTATAGATGTACCACTCATATGTACGTAACATGTATGACATGTCGATACAGATGTATGATGGGCAATTATTATGCCATACACATGTGTCGACATGGCATACATACGGATACGTATACATGGCTGGCACACCTATAAACATATGCACAATATCTATAATGTTGTTATAACGTTATATTGATGCCTTAAATTTACAGTTAAACGTATATACACATGTTTGTACAAACAAGTGTATTAAGGGTATGCTGACTGGCCCATAATACACGTATTTGGATGATTAAATACAAATATGTATAGATATATTTAAATGTAAATATATGAATGTGTTTATATATATATTTAATATTATATTTAATATAAACGTTATTATAGTTTTACCTGGAATAAATATATAGATATATCTATAGTAATATTTAAATATTAAAACATTTAAATATATATATTTAATATGGTAAATAAAACTATAATAAGATATATTTAATATAATGCAAAATATAAATATAACATCTTATTTATATTTTAAATAAATATTACCTTGGAAAATAAATAAATTTGACTTGTATAGTCATTTGGCAAAATAATATGTATTTACCTTGAGTAAAATAAATAAATGACTTTATAGTCTTTTGCTTAAAACATATAAAGTTTATTGGGTGAAATATACACATTTTACTTTGGATAAAATTAAAAGGTTTATCAAATGTATTTCATAAACCTTGTGAAAAGCGAAATATTCAAAACGCCAAAGGTTGAAGTTTTGTTTTGGAAAATAATCAAAAAGTGGCCAAAGGAAATCGCGCACAGCTGCTCACGCGAATGACTAGGTCACAGTTTGCAGGTGCCATCCTCCATTCGGAAATGCGTGAGAAGGGCGGAATGAAAGCCAGATGGGCGCGTTTCTCCATTGACGTTTTCTTACCAGTGATATATCCGCCATTTTTGGGCGCCTTTGATGAATACACCTGTAGGTGTCTGTCATTCGCATTTTACCATGTGTGAGTGGAAAAATTCTTCTTGAATAAGGTCGAATCATCTCTCTTTTTGCTGAGTATCTTGCTAGATTACTGCCATTGCATAGATTGACATTTTCAATGAGAAAGGTGTCGAATTCTCATGCCAAAAATGTAGCAGGCATGAGAATTCGAAACCTATAAATAAGAGTTTCTCTCATTGCCATTTACACCAATTCCTATCTGCTTTTGCTTAAATCCGAATTCCTTTTTGGAGAGCCATATTTCTGTCATTACTATAGTCACATTTGTTTTGAGAGCCAATTTACACATCCCATCGCCATTTCTAAGAGACTGTAGTTTTTATATGCTGCAAGCATAAAAACAATACCTCTGTAGAAACCAGAATTAAAAAGAGTGATACTGGAAATCAGAAAGAGAAGTAAGAGAAGAAGCTGCAGACTGAATTCAATTGCAGCAAGGAAACAGGCATGGGAATTGTCTTTGATTACTTCTGTTATTTTAATTGATCTGCTTGTTTAAATTTTGCATTGCTTTGCTTTGTGATACGAAGCAGAGTAGGAAAGTATTAGAAGAAATTCTGTTGAAATAAAATAGCATGTTATTAAGAAATAACTTAATTTCATACTGAAAGCTTGTTTATGAAAGGATAGCTTGTTATTAAGGAAATACTTAATTGCATAGAGAAAGCTTGTTTATAATGAAATAGCTTGATTTAATAAGAATAGCTTGAATTCTTAGGAGTGGCTTGTTTATAAAAGGGAAACTTGTTTATAAAGGAAAAGCCTGTTTATAGCCTGTTATGAAAGAATAGCTAGTCCATGTTTAAAGGGAATGTTTGAATTGAATTTACTTGAATACTGCTTGAATTCCTTACATAAAGGAAAAGAGGAACTAGTTATTAAATACTAGGTCGAGGATGGAACCAGTACCAAGGTAGTCTAAAGCTTTAAAGTTAGTAGGTTAACTAGGAAAAACTATGTACTCCATGGATAAAGAATTCCATGTTAGGAGTTAACTGAGGGACCCTTGTTGACTGGATTCCAATTCCTGATTAAGTAGATGATGTAGGAAGTCTAGGGTGATTGACTACCCACGGAAAGGACTTAGCCTATGCGTAGGATAAGACAGCTTTAAGTCAAACTGAACCTGACTTAGTGCAAGTGATAGATGACCGTCAGTTTAAATACTGCCGAAACACTTTGGCCAAAGTAGTGTAGTACACCTACATCCACATAGACTGTGAGACGATTACACTGTCAGTTCACCGTAGTCCAAAATACATACTAGATTGAGATTGTGAGGACACAAGGATTTAGTAATGTAGGATTTCACATTATGTTTAGTTGGTCATACAGAACCGGTTACCCAACCAATCTCTTTGTAGAAGGGAGGGCCGTCTACTTAACAGTAAACGTGCGGGGGACTGCATTATAAGTCCGTGGTTGGCGGAAAAGCACCTGAGTGATGTTTCTCCTCCATAGTAGACTTCTGATGAACCAAGGTTTGAAAGGGAAGAACCTGGACCGTCTTATTCCTATTTGCTCAAAAGCTTCCGAGCTATGATTGAAACTTGTAAGATTCTTACTTTGTTATTTATTTGAAAGAAAATTAATTATGAAATGCGTACTCTGTTATTTACTTGGAAAAGAGAATAATGATGTATTGTGTCAATTATTTCTTTATGATGAAATGTTGTATTAGAATGGAAAGAAAAGTTTATATAATTTGTCATTATGAATATCTTTCCGTGTATCTTATTTGTGAAAGTAGAAAATTTTTGTTTACCCGGTTTGGGGGTTGTTACAGTGATGTGGCTGACGGTTGATGACCCCCCAACCTGTACATCCTTGATTTAAGTGCACCTAGATTAAATGAACCAAGGTTGGTGTCATTTAATCCCGCCAACTTTGAAGTAATTGCTGACTTCGGAAGAAATGGCTTGGCGAGCTTTTTGATCACTGCTTGCCGAGATGAGCTTGCTTTGCCTGCTTCAACGTTTGCAGCTCTGCTTGTTCCCGCAACATCTTTTGCTCCAGCCATCTGCAAAAATAAAATAGAACAAGTTAGACTGCAGATTTTTAATAAAATAAAACAATTCCCGAGATGGCTGCGAATACGGAGTTAGCTTTGAAAATGAAATCCCTCAGCATAAATTTCTAACTCCAAACCTCAAATTATAAAAAATCCTCTGAGCTTAGAAAGAACTTCTAGCAATGTGCTTCTGATTGGTGAAGAAAATTTGCAGCAAACTAACAACTTTCAGCAAGTAAATAACTTCTCCAGCATAAAAATAATTCGAATCTTTGACTTCAATTTGTCAACTTCAGCCCTCAACTTTAACAATTAGAAGAATAAAGAGATCACTGCAGTATGGAATTTCGAATTTCTTCTCAACTCCAACAGCAATTAACTTTTAGCAGTTTGAATATAAAATCCCCAACAACTTCAAGAACTCTTATGCAACTTCAGAAAAGGACTTCTTCAACACCCCGAGAATAAGATCTTCAACAAATAAGAAATCTTCTACAACTTCAGCAATTTGAAGATAAAAACTCAACTCTCCAGCATGGAACTTCGAAACTTGCAGCAACTTCATCTCTCAGTAGTTTGAAAAAAGAATAAATTCTCCAGCAACTCCAGCATATAATTTCGAAATTTGCAGCAACCTCAACAATTTGAAAATAAAATCTCATTAGTTCGAGAAATAAATTCTCCAGCAACTTTGCCCTTAGAAAATAAAATCTCTCAACTTCACTTTCAACAACTTCAAAAATATTTTAATCTCTCAAGAAATTTCTCTACTTCAGCAACTCTCAACACTTAGAAACATGAGAAGAAATGAGAGAAATGGTTGCTTAAATAATTCTTCTCGAAGAATCTTGCCAAGTAGTGCTGGAGTTATTTTTAGTACCTTCATCAATTCACCATTCTCTCCACTTAGAATCTTCTAATTCAGGAGCAGTAGTGGGCTAGTCGTCGGCCAGTCATCATGGCAGTTGCCATTAATGAAGATTCTTTCCATGCAAAATTCAAAATTTTCCCTCCAGTCCGCTAGTTAACTCCCGGTAATTAAACAACTTGCGAGAAAATCACTCTGACTTAATTTGAAAATTCCATTTTAAAATTCTCGCAAAGTTTAATTAAATTCAACCTGAAAAATTCATGGGAGATTTGAATTTATTTCCAACCAGTTAAAACATTTGCCATTTAAATCATCAACTTTCATGAAATTTGCCTTAGAAGATTCTAAATCCTCATCAAAATAATTCAACCCCGTCGATTTAAAATCACTTGCCTGCTCGAATTAATCCATCCTCTAAAATTTAATCTCCCTTAGGAAAATAATCTAGGCAAAACAATTTTCCCTCTGAAAATAAAATTTTCCCTAAGGAAAATAATTCTTAACTCTGTTAACCCATGGGTGTATCTTATAGAGGTTCATTTAATTTTTCCATTTGACCCATGGAAAATATTAAATTTTTCAGTTTCCCTCTTGAAAAATATTTCGTCAAGTTGCCAACTCCATTTAAATTTCCAGTTCATCCATGTCCAAGGCGTATTTTTCTCTAGTGAAATGTTATCTCACTTAGGAAAATTTCCTCAATTCTTTCCTGGCGCACTTGACCCTTGGTATATTTTTAATTCTCCCACACTTAGGAACGAATTCAAATCACTTTTTCTCTGGCGCATTTCATCTTGGCACTTCCGTTTTAACTTAGGCAAACTCTTCATTACTTAGGCGTTTTCAAGAGCCTGTTGGAGATGGGCGCATATGCATGTGTGAACTTTTTATCTGAACACTTAGAAATATCCATCATCTCATGCCAAGGGCGCCTTTGACATATGCTACTTACATTTTCTATACTTAGGCATTGTCCACCCTCTTGACTCATGGGCGTATTTCACACCTCTAGCTTTCATTTGTGGGCGCATATTAGACTTGCCACTTTTATTTGCCTTAGACGTCAAAGAGATGTGTTGTTTTCATTTTATGCCTTAGCACATTTCCACGCCTTTATTCCTTGCTGGAGCTGGGCGCACTTTACCTTTGTAGCTTCAAGCTGAGGGCGCATCTACATGTGGGAGGTTTTGTTTTTGACTTGGGCGCTTTCCCTGCTTGAGGTGGGCGCATTTTACAGCCTCAACTTCCATTTCAAACACTTAGAAAATTTTCTCAAGCCTTTACTCATCTTGGGCGCATTCCCACCCATCTACTTCCATTTCCATGCCTTGAAAACTTTTTGGAATTCCCTATACAAGCTGGGCGCATATTGACTATCAAGGTTTTGTTTCATGCCTTAGAATTTTTTCAACTTGTTGGAGATGGGCGCATTTTGGAGGTGATACTTTTACTTGAGGGCGCAAATGGCATGTGGAGCTTTTAGCTTCAACACTTAGGCGTTTTCAGCCTATTCCTCCATCATGGGTGCAAATAGCTTAGGCTACTTTCACTTTGTGCCTTAGAATTTTTTCAAGGGCCTTCACTTTACCTTGGGCGCAAATTAGCCTATGGGCTTTCATTTCGTGCCTTAGAATTTTTATGACCCTCCTCTCAACTTGGGCGCATTCTAGGGGTCTAGCTTCCATCTCATGCCTTGGCATATTTTCCTTTTGCAAGGTGGGCGCAAATTGAAGGTGAAGCTTTGTTCTTGTGCCTTAGTAGAATTTCAAAGCTTTCATTAACCTTCTCAAGGTGAGGGCACATCTACATGGTGGAGCTTTCACTTTTCAATGCCTTAGGATTTTCAAGGCTTTCAACTTATCTTGGGCGCATTTCTATGGTAGAGCTTTCACTTTTGCCATAGAAATTTCTCTTCTTTGCTTCAGCTTGGGCGCATTTAGTACCTTCAACTTATGTTTTCCATACTTAGAGGATTTTCCAAGTCTTTGCCTGCCCTTGCTTTCACATTCTATTTTTAGTAAGCCCTTGCTTTTCTGACTTCCTCAGCTTCGTTTGTTGTGAAATTTTCACCATATGACCCTCTTCGCCTAGTGAACTTGTTTTTGCCTGTCCCTTGCTCTGACCTGCTATTTATAGCCACTTGCTATTTATAGTAAGTTCTAAAGTTGCTTGACTTCTGTAGCTCCGTTTGACTTGAAACTTGCCGAGCGTGATCCTGATGACTCAAGTGGCATGTTCACACCCACCTCTATCACAAACCTGCTATTTATAGCTTTGAAATGACTTACTAAAAATAGTAAGTTCTCCGATTTCGTTCAAATTTTGCCAGTAGGTTGCTTGAATGATACTAATCCTGATGGGGTACTTCACTTTGACAACTTCTGAGTTTCGCCCCCTATAAAAGTGGAAACCCTAATTTTGACTTGCATGTACCCTGAACGGTTTCTGTTTGACTTTGTCTTCATTGCATGTCGTTCTGCTTGCTGACTTGAAGTGTCGGGCGACTGCCAGAGTGTACCTGCTAAAAATAGAAATTGCCTGAAAAGTGGTCAATCCATTGTCGGATGATTTTGCATGTCACATTGCCTGTGGGATCTCAAAAAACCTAGAAAAACCCATAAAACTGGTTTGCATGCACGCAATGGCTAAAAACAGTAAGTCCTTGAAAATTGATCCCTTCCACTTGCATGTCATACCGTTGCGAAGCTCTCGAAAAACCCATGAAGAATATCCAGACATGCATTGAAAAATACTGCATGCAAACCCTAAAAATAGCCTTTGAAGGTTGAACTCT
Source organism: Sequoiadendron giganteum (assembly GCA_007115665.2). Classification (NCBI taxonomy): domain Eukaryota; kingdom Viridiplantae; phylum Streptophyta; class Pinopsida; order Cupressales; family Cupressaceae; genus Sequoiadendron; species Sequoiadendron giganteum. The sequence continues at coordinate 369,911,275 of CM021105.1, read as the reverse complement.
GAAAGTCAACTTCTCGGTTTGCATGTTATATCACTGCGAAGGTCTTCAAAAACCCAGAAACATCCTCCAGACATGCATTTGAAAAGCACATGTGAAAATCCTGAAAATGGCTCCTGAAGCCTGAACTGCTAAAAATATTCTGTGATGTACCATGTACAAACTTTTCCAATGATTATTTATTCCTATTTGTCTAGCTCCTTGTCTTCTCCATTTGGCAGAATGGACCTCCTTCATCGTACGTTGTACTACTTTGCTTTTATTCCCAACTATCTGCTCCATACTATGTATGATACTCACCCAAGCTCTTAGCTTTCGTATAGTACTAGTGTTGAGTTTCTGCCATACACGTCCTTCACCTTCTGTACGTCGTACAAATTGAGCACTTTATTTTTTCTTTTGCGTGTTTCACTTTTTCGTACGAGTTAACAATTAGATGGTTTGTATACAAATTGGCAATTAGATGGTCACATGATTTTATTCCTATGACTTGCTTTGTCGTACAATGTGCAAATTTCGTATGCTTTGTTTTTTGACTTGGTGATTCTTCTCCTTTTGTACTAGAGTTCCAAGACGTATGGATTTTCCTTGTATCCTTCCAGGCCGTATGACCTTGTGTTGTGCAACTCGACGTCTTATCCGTCCTAATTGGTGTACGAACTTATGTGCAAATCGAGGTTTTGCTTCTCTTGAAAGGCGTGCAAAATTGTGATGTGAGGACCCCTTCGTTTGTGCTCCTGTCAAACTCCCTTTCCGCCCTTCGTATGGTGTTTCCTTTGCTTTGCCAAAAATGAGTATTGGTTGTCCAAATGTACGGCTATAGAGCATACGGAAAAAACTTTATTCGGTCCTTTTAATTTCTTTCTTTTGCTACATGGTTTTGTATTTTCTCCTTGCCTCTTTGCAATGCCTTTTATTTTGATATATTTTATTTTAAATCTCAATGTCTTTGGCTTTTTTAATTTTTTGATTTTTTCTTCTCTTATTTTCTCCGTCTTTTTTTCTCTCTTTGTCTCTTTCCTTTTTTCTAATTTTTTAATTTTTTCGTACTTTTCCATCTTTTCTCTCTCCATTTTTGGATTTTTTAGAATTTTTGACTCTTCTACTATATTTTTTTCAACTTCCAACTTTTCCTTTATTTTTTCGATTTTTTCATTTTTTTAACTCCATTAGTTTCTCCTTATTAGCTATTTTTTCACTTTCTTCATTTTTTTGGCTCTGACACAAGTTTTTCACCTCGCACTTGTGGGCTGGCGTATCATCCAGTTTTGATACTCTTTCTTCATACTCTCCATACTTGATCGGAAATGTTTGGTTGGATGTGCCCTTCTCCTCTTCTTCCTGGGTTTCTTCAATCTGTAGCATGTTACACTCTCGGTGGAACACCTCATAGTCTTCCATCTACCAATGAAACAACCCATTCAGTGAGCTTGTCTCATCCTCCAAGCAACTCTCGAGTTCAAGTATGCCCTCATTGTTCAGTTCTGTAATATCCCTTCCAAGTTCTGATATAAAATTGCTGCTCTAACGTTTAAGGAATATTGCCAAACAATTCACATGCAAAGTCTGATCTTGCTGGTACAGAATTTCAGTCTGATTGTATGCTTGATAAATGATAAAAGAAAACTCCAAATGCTTGCAATTCCAAACTACGATGTCTAAGCTAACATCTAGATGCATAAATGACTTTCTTTTTGCCTTTTACAATACATTAATATGATTTCTATATGCAAACATGCACCTACAGCCAATTGACAATTTGTCAAACAATTGGCATGCAAACTTCTATCATCATGAACATGGACATATCTTCAAATAATTAGACCTGCAACTTATTACTCTTTTATTATATGCAATCTCCGAGTACAATAGCATATGTAGATGCCAAGAGTCTTGGCTTATGTTCATGAAACAAGTACAATGCAAAGTCTGAGGCAAATGATCATCTACAGCAGCAATACTAATGATATCATATGATCAATGCAACTATCAAAATGTACATGGAAACCTGGTATTTGAAGTTGCCTTGGATTGGAGATGAAGTAGCAAACAAGAACAAAGAACGAGAGCACCTTATGAGTGATGGATGATGTCTCAGCCTTAGTCGTCCCTGCTGGAGATTTCAGACTCAAAAGTAAAATAATAGCAGCTGTAACCTCTAATTTTAATCACCAAACACCATTGTCCATCCTCTAGAAATCGATTGCTCCAATACCCATAAGCCAAGACAAGTGTATGAATTTTGTATGATTTTATTTGTGCTCCCCAGCCCAAATCGCCCCTGTTCTAGCAAACCTCAGAAAATAGATATATAACAGCTACTAATGGTCTCCTCAAGCTCCAAAAATGATCTCCAAACCTTGAAGAATCAAGCGCTCCAAGCGATTGTGAAAATGATGCAAATACAAGCCTCTATGAATTAAATCGATGCCTCCTTCCATGACTGTTCATGACTGGTTTTTCTGATCAGACCTCTGCAACTTTGTACTGACCCTTAGTACAATGCAAACTCCTCCAAACTCTTTGCCAATGCAACTACTAACCCTGCCACTGCCCTCCAAATGATATCCAATGATGTCTTCGGCGTTCTTGGCCCTTGGCCACCATGAAAGCACAAATAGAAAGGCTGAGATACCTTCCTCCAGTAATGCAACCCATCAAGAGATTTCACTCCCTCAGTTATGCGATCAATGGGAGTTATTGAAGTATACTGGGCAATTTTTTTCTTTTTCACAACCAAGTTCACCCGTTAACGTTAATGAAACCTCAATCCAACTGAAAGGGAACCCTTTCCTCTGATCAACCCAGATCCCAATATGGGCAAGGTTGAGAGCATACTCGAAAGGGGATCATTAGCATAATTGAAACTGCTGGAAAGTAATAGAAAGAAGTTGCAATCACTCTACCACTTATTCAGCAGGAGGACTGGAATTAGAAAGTACAATGCTGAAATTAAATATGCAACTCGACCACTTTTTAGCGGGAGTGTGCTGACGGCTCAGTCGATCAACAATATGTAAATGCAATACCAAAGTAACTAGGTGGCATGCCAACCTCTTCCACTTTTCAGCGGGTGGTACATGAAAGTAAATACTGAAATGAAAGATTGAGGCAATGCCAGTCTCTTCCACAAATGTGGGAAAATATGAAATTGCAAGAATTAAAATGGCTGAACAATACTACTATAGCAGCGTTACAATATGAGTTTCTCCTGCAAATATCACTGTATTTGAAATGCCTCAATGCTGCAATGAAGTATTATATCTCTCCTATCATCAAAAGACTCGATCCACACTAAACCCAACCCCAAAGGCAAACTTTTACAATCTGATTTAGACAGACCAGCAACTGGAAATGCACAAACCAGCAACTAGACAACCCTCTAAAATGCTCATAACTCTCTCATAACTACTCTGAATGACATGGGACCAAGTGCAATGAACTCCTAGGAAGATGGCGATCAATTTATGACCAAGAAATAGCTGCAACAACTACTCAATGAATTATCTAAACATTTGCCAGGCATGATGAAGTAGAATGACCTCAAGAGGGGCGACTTCTGCAAAATAAAATCCAAATCTGCATATTAAAATCTGAAACTCACCAAAAGGGGGCGCCCAAGGATGACAATGACAAATGCAAACTACCCAGAACAAAATAAAAGTTATTCTATGACTTATAAATAAAAACTACTTTCAGCTATGCATAACCAACAACTACAAAAGACTCAAAACTTCAGAAAACTCCATCCCAAGTGCTCAATCTGTTCTCAAGAGTCAGGAACAACCATAATCTTAACTAGTTGCTATCTGTTACACCCCGATTGTATAGCTACTATTGCATAGGGCAAATGAGTGTATTGTGTGAATCTTTGATATGAATAAAACGTGTTTTGTTATCAAAATGAATGTTCTCTATTTAAATGACTGTCTCATTTGGTTGGTACTTCTATTGATGTTATGTTGCATGCAAAGTATTGAATTGAGAATATTCTAACTTAGACGTTTTGTATACTGTTGATGTTATGAACAAGTAACTGCCGAGATTGTATGTCTGTGGATGCAGGAATAGGAACTATTCCTCCAGGCAGAGGGGAGACATCACTCGGGAGAGGGGCTTGGTCGAGTAACCGGTAAAGTTGATCGTATGAGCATACACACACTTCACTGAGAGTTTTGGGAACTGAGTCAGATTAAGTTGTCATGATAAGTCATCCTTAGGCTTAAGAGTTTCTGATCACTTCTTTATGCTTTATGAGTGGTGTTCCTTGATTGACTGACTTATTGTTTTGTGAACCTTGAATGTGAACTGATAAGTTACTGATGCTTGGAATTTACAGTTAAATGTATATATACGTGTTTGTGCAAATTACGTCTATTAAAGGTGCTCTGACTACCCTATAATACACGTAATTGGAGATTTGAAAGTAAACATGTATAGATATATTTAAGTGTAAACTGGGTAAGTTTATTAATATATTTAATAATATATTTAATATCGATATTATTATAGTTTTACCGATAATATAATATATTAATATATCTAATGTAATATTCGAATATTATATAGATATATTTATATATTTAAATAAAGGTAAATTAAAAACTATAATAATGTTATATTGAATATAATACAAAATGTATTAATAACATTTTAACGTGAATATTAAAATGACTAAACCTTTGGAAAGATTTGAAATAGACTTATAATCTTTGGTAATTATTTTGCATTTACCATATAAAGGTATTTTGAAATTTATTTACCTTTGGAAATAATGGCATTAAGACTTATATAGTCTTTGGTAATTATTTTGCATTACCATTCAAAGGAATTTCGAAATACTCAAACTTTGGAAAATACGTTGAAAGTATTGAAAGGAAAGGAATTTCGAAATTTACTAAGACCATTGGAAATTCATAAAAATTAATGAAGGAAATGTAATGTTGAACTTTAGACTTTTGAAAGACTCAAAACAAATAATTGAAAATCGCGGATTTCTTCCCGTGAAGAAATCGTGCGACTGTCTGAGCTGAGAATAATGGGAAATGGCAGCATATGAAGTCCCGCGCCAGTTCGCACATGATGGACTTGGTCGCAGGTGTTTAAAAACGCCACCATTGTGGACGTGTGGGTGAAAGGAAGATAAAAACGACTGTGTGTAACCCTTGACATTTTCAAACAGCAACTTAAAACGCCATTTGTTCTTCAGTCCGCCATTTTTGAGGGCATGATTAATGTTTAAACCTGTACGTGGTTGCTTCACGAAATTCACAAGTGATAAGTTGAAACATTCTTGGAAAATATGTTGAATCATCACTCATTTTTGCTGTGTGTCTGGTTATTCGGTTGCCACTGCACATTTTGACATTTTCAAAGGAAGAGGTGTCAAATTCTCATGCCTACAAAGTAGTAAACATGAGAATTCGAAACCTATAAATAGGTTCACTCTCATTGTTAGAAATCACTCATTCACTCACTCTCCCTTGCATTGGAATTACGAATTTCATGCTGTGGTATTTTCTATGTGTTAAATTTCCACTTTGCTGTTGAAATCTGTAAGAGTTTATCGACCATCACTGCTGTTGCATTTACAGTAAGCTGCAATCCAACATTACCAATTAGATTGTGAGAGCCATTTACCATTTTGTGAAAGCCATTTACAATTTGAGACTGTATTGCTGAGAGCAACATTTCCTCATACCAAATTGCATTTACCTAAGAGTAGAATTTGTTCAAGCTGAGAGAAGTAGCTGGCAAAGGCTGAAAAGGACAGTGGAGCAAGAACTGAAGCTACCGATCGAGCTCATTTCGCAAAAGGAAATCAGGCATGAGAAATATCTTTGTAGAACTTATGTCATTGATTTAAAAATGAGTTACTAGTTTGCTTGATTGTGCTTGCATTATGTTGTAGTATGAAAGGAAAATCATTAGGAAGCCTCTATGTTTCTATGGAATTGCTGAATTGGGGAATAGCTTGAATTTCAATAGAAAAGGCTTAATGAATTAAGAAATAGCTTAAGAGCTTGCTGAATTGGGGAATAGCTTAAGTTTCATTAGAAAAGGCTTGTTGAATTAAGAAATAGCTTAAGAGCCTGTTGAATTGAAAATAGCTTAAAAGCTTGTTGAAATGAATTAGTTTGAATTCATAGGAGAATTTGAAAAGGAATAACATAAAAAGGGAAATGTTTGATTACTTCTTAGTAAAATTACCTTATGTTTTGTATCGCTTGAATACTGCTTGAACTCCTTAAATAAAGGAAAGGGACTAGTTATTTAATACTAGGACGAGGGTGGATTCAGTACCAAGGTAGTCTAAAGCTTTAGAGTTAAATAGGTTAACCAGAGAAAGCTATGTACTCAATGGATAAAGATTTCCACGTTAGGAAGTACCAGAGGGACCCCTTGTTGACTGTACTCCATTCCCTGTTTAAAGTAATTGAGGTAGGATAGTCTGGGATGATTGACTATCCAGTGAAGGACTAAAACCTACGCGTAGTGTAAGATAGCCTTAAGTCAAATCGGCCCTGAGTAGTGTATATGATAGATGACCTTCATTCGAAGTACTGAATGAGAATACTTTGGCCAAAGTAGTGGAAGGTACGACATCCACTTAGATGTGAGATAGTCAAGACTACACTGTCAGTTCATTGTGATCCATCATGCTAGATCGGGATTGTGAAATAGCAAGTTCTAGATGTATAGGACACAGCACTATGCTCAGTTGGGTTGTCGCAGCCGGTTACTTTACCAATCTCTTCATTCGAAGGGAGGGCCATCTATCGAATGATAGATGTGCGGGGGACCGCATTAACAGTCCGTGGTTGGCGGAAAAGCGCCTGAGTGATGTTTCTCCTCCACCGCAGGCGACGAATACACCAAGATTTGAAAGGAAGGGAACCTGGACCGTCTTACTACTATTTGTGCAAAAGCTTACGAGCTATGTATGTAATTTGTTTTACTTTTGTACTCTGATTTATATTTACAATGAAAATGGATTTCATGTGGAGATATATATTGTAACTTTTATGTATTATCAATAAAGAAAGGAAGAATTTTATTGCAATGTCTTTGTTACTTGTTACTTTTATATGTCTGGAATGAAATGTTAGAAAATTTTTGTTTACCCGGTCTTGGGGATGTTACACTATCTTTCAAGCAAGAAGTCAAGCCAAGGCTAGGAGGTATGCTTTCCTCGAAGCTATTCACTCACCATTTCGGCAGCATAACAATAGTGAAGACATAAGATAATGAACTAAGAGCCCAATGCACTTATTTATAACATTTCCTGCTCCAAATTCAAATTCAATCTCCCTCCAAATGGACGCCAAAACCAAACTCAAATTCACAATGCTCATTTGTGTCATTTGCATTTCATTTCTCCATGTCGTCCTCCTCCAAGAAGTATTATACTTTATTTAAAATGTCAATAAAGTATATTATGGCGTCCAAAATAATAATAAAGTGAAACACTTTATTAAAGTGAAACACTTTATTAAAGTGAAATATAAATATAATTGACCACTTATTTCTCCAAGGCGTCCAAACATGCCTTTTAAATATTTCACTTAAAATGATATTCTCATCAAATATCAAACTTGCCGAAATAATCACCTCAAATGCTGGAGACTAACTGACTATACTGCCCTGCCCGAAATAGCCATAATACCAAGTTGTTGAAACACTGCCAAAAATAGCACCAAGGGTGTTGGAGACCAAACTGCTCCAATTGACCTGCCAGATATAACCATTGAATTGAACTGCAGAAACCTTGCTAAAAATAACACTGCTAAAAATAGAACTTACTAAAAATAGCATACTGCTAAAAATAGTAAGTTGTTCCAAACTCATTTTAGCCACAATCCGAGCAGCCGTCGTACTTACTAAAAATAGTAAGTCCAGAAAAGTTCTCTGATTCAGTTGCATGTCACACCGTCGCGAAGCTCTCTAAAAACCCAGAAGGAATCCAAAATCCGAACTGCAAAAATCCAACATGCAACCATCGTAACTTACTAAAAATAGTAAGTTCAGAGAAGTTCTTTGATTCAGTTGCATGTCACACCATCACGAAGCTCTTTGAAAACCCAAAAGGAATCCAAAATCCAAACTGTAAAAATCCAACATGCAATCGTCGTAACTTATTAAAAATAGTAAGTTCGGAAAAGTTCTCTGATTCAATTGCATGTCATACCACTGTGAAGCTCTCTGAAAACCCAGAAAGAATCCCACGACCACTCTGCAAAACTTCAACATGCGAACCCTTGAATCCTCAAAAGAAACCTCCAAGCAGTTGGAAACCCTAATTTTGCCTCTGACTAGCCTACGAGCATCCGGGAATAGGCTAACAGTTACTGGAAAGTGTAGTGCTAAAAATGGGGACATTACAGTTATCGTTCCCAAAGACAAATTGATTTACTGCAGAAACCCTTGGCTCCACAAGCATACCACAACAAGACAACATCAAATTTGGATGCTTAGAAGCTTAACTTGACCTTCTTTTATACTTTTTCTCCAACCCTTCAAAAAGCTTCTAGAAATAATATTAAAATAATATTATTTCACTTAAGTGACTTTTATGATATAATACTAATTTAAGTCATTTTATTAAATTAATTAAATATAAAGTCACTTTTTAATTTTTATTTATTTGATAACTTTATAAATAATTAACTCAATACTTTTAATTAAAATAATCAATTAAGCTATCCTTATAAAATAACATTGATTTGGACAACTGAATTAATTAAATTAATTAAATCATTTCTACTTTCAAAACGGGGACATTACAAGTTCCATCGCCTTCCTTCCTTTGTTGACATCCAACTCGCCTCCTTTCAATTCGGAGGAAGCTAATTCTTCACTCACCGCTTGGTTCTTTAAGTCAATGACATACTTCCACCTGTTGCTCTCAATCGAGAGTGTGTTTCTCTTCCAATTATCTGCCTTGGCGGCAATCAACCATCCTCATCCCAACAGTGCATCGCACGCCTTTTTCTGCATTGGGATGACAATGAGGTTCAACAGGAACTGTTGCGTGCCAATCAAGACTTTTTGTGCTATCAGTGTTCCCAATGGCTTGATGTCGTGTTGATTGGCACCCACTAATTGAAATGTCAGTGGCCAAAGTGTAGGCTTCCCGAGACTCTTAAATGTGTCTTCGAGTAGTACGTTGACTCCCGATCCTTCATTGATGATAGTGCTTGTCAGGATTTTCCCTCAAATCTCCATTTGTACGACCACTAGCATCTTCTTGATGTTTGTCGTCAACAACATTGGGTCGATGGTTTGTTCTCCATACGGTGGTGGTTCCGCTATCAATTCTTTCCTTCGGCCTTCCTGCCGTCGACGTTGGTTATCACTGACTACGTTTGTGATCGCCAATCCCAACTGCGACATAGTCTAGAGAAGGTCAGTCACCTTTATGGGTACAGTGGTTTGTAGTATCTATCGTACGATGTTGTTTTCCGCCTTCGATTGCCAAGAGGTGTTTGGATTCTCTAGAGGTGTTTTGTGTTCCTTCCTCATCGCCAGTTCCACTTCCGCTTTTTCTTCCTTCATTTTTTGTTTTTCTTTATGTGGATTTGGGTAGGTGGCCTTCTTCGTTTGCGCTCTAGTAATAACCAGTACCTCTTGCTCCTCCACCTCTAACATATGGATGCCTTTCCGCTTGGGGCGTTTGTTGTCTTTGTGATCACCCGTTCCACACCACTTGCACAATTTTTCCCCCGAACCTTGACCATTCTGGCATTCCTTGGCAAAGTGGCCCCATTCGTTGCACTTCCAACATTGTATCATGGGCCTTCCTTTACCATTGTACTGTATCTTGCTTCTCGGACTTTTGTTGCTTCGGTAACCTCTAGGGGATGCATTGCTATCGTACTGGGTCTTCAGTGGTGTATTCGGCGGTATTGACAGTTTTCCCTAAGTGAAGAGTACTTGCATACCCCTTGCTTTCAGCTTGTATGGGCATTCCTTGATGGAATGTCCCATCACTTGGCAAATATTGTAGAGCCGCTTCTTCGAGCAGTTTGCCTTTGTGTGATCTTCCCCTTGCAATCCATACACCACAGTTCTTTGGCTTCTCTTGTACTCTCCTTGTCGACCTTCAATTCTTTCATCATTCTGATCATGTCCTTCTTGAGTGCTTGCAAGGTCTTGGACTCATTGTTGTTGCTGTTGTCCGTACTCTTCTCGTCGTTTGCCTTCCTTTTCCCTCGGGAGGATGTTTTATTTTCACTTTCTATATCCATCGCTTGATTGTACGCTTCATCGTACAACGGCGAAGGCACGACTTTCATTTTCTTTCTCAACGACGGGAGTGTTGACGAGTGTTTTATGACCGCACCGACACAGAATAAAGTTTCCAATGGTCACTCTATCCTCTTTTGATCAAAGTATTCTACATGCTAAGATTGCTAGAAAGATCATACGTTCAACTCCAAGGTTCCTTATGCAACGGATATAGTCTCAGTTGGCTTGATGCGATTTGCTGGTTATTCCAAGGGGACTTACGTGAGTTGCTCATTCAGAAGAAAGGATTCTCAAATTTCGAGAGATTTGTCAATGACGCTCGAGTTCTTAAACTGACCGGATAATACTGAATGTAAGAGGATGTAAGGATTAAAGATGCTACCATCTACTCTAAATGCGGAACACGAAGATCAATTCTTGCAAACTTCAAACCAAGCTCTGCTTTGGCTCACTTCTGATAGCTTTCATAGAACCAGTGCAATCTTCAAAGGGATAACGAGAAATATTCAAACTACGATTCACCATGCAAAGACCGTCACAATGACACATATCAACATATAAACCGCAATTGAAGTTAAGTTCACAATGTTCCAGTTGACCACGCAAGGCGAACCCACCATTAGTGAGCCCGCTAGTGGTATGGATAAACGAAGCTTGCTCAAATTAAACACCACATTCCACAACTATCGACTACTTGCATGAAATAAAATCTACTTTACTTTAAGCTCTACTCTAAGGTTCTACATGAATTAGAAGGATGAAGAAGCCTCGTTAGCTACTCACAACAAAAGATGGAACCACAAGCAATGATAACTCTTTTTATTATGAGAGTGTTCACAACAACTTCTTACAAAGCATTCAATGGGAAAAACTTTCCTTCTTCTTCAATCAAAGCTGTCAATCTATGCTAACTTAAAGGCTAATCTTTACCTTCTATTTTCTCTCTCCTCTATTCCTATTCTAATAATTACAAATGAGGGGGGATGCCCCTTTTATAGTTGGCCCAGTCCAACGGATGAATCAGATTCAAATACAATGAATGGTTCAGATTGAGCCACATATGCCCTAATTAGGGTTTTTGCCCTAAAAACTGCCACAAAGAGGAGTGGGGTAATAAATGTACAAGAGATTCTCCACTCCTTTGCACGAACCACCATGAGCAATTAATGCCCACTATCCTCCAAAAGATTCTCATCCAAAAACGTGTTCCCACTGTTCTGCCTGCCAATTTTGTTGCGCTAGGAGGCAAGCACACAACAACACCCAATTCAAACCCCCCTTGCAATTTTTTTTTCTCCATTAAGTCCTACTGTGTTAATTCCTAGACGCACTTCTTCCTCGTAAATTTCATATTTCTCTAGCTCACTGCCTTGGGCGCATATGCCTCTTCCATATCACGTTCTTAATGCCTTAGCCTCGGTGTTCATCCTGCAAAACAAAAAGAAGAGCATCGGATTCAGAACACTTGTAACATAAATTCACCTCACTTAACTAATTCCCATGTTTCGACTTCCAAGGTTTGCTTGACCCCTGGATCTGATAGAGTTCATCATTTTTCCAGCAAGTCTTCATAACTTTTCAACATCTGTGTGCTAAGGCACATGCCATCTTGATGTTTTCATCCTCTTGCCTTAGCAATTTCATTCACCTGTCTCATCCACCTTCCTTTAGGAGCTTGATGACTTGATAAAATTCCACCTATCTCGAGCTTGAGTGCATTTGACCCCTTCTACTTTCCTTTTTATGCCTTAGAAAATTTATCCATCTGAGCCTTAGGAAATCTCCTCTTAGAAAATTTTATCAATCGCAAGGTAGGCATCCATTTTGAAATCATAATCCCAGGCATAAAAATTTCAAAATCATACCTCCCTTAGAAAATATTCAAAGATCCCCAGATTTTGAAAACATTTGCCCCTTTGCCTTATATTTTACAACTTTATTATTCAAGTGGGTACATGAAAGGGTACATTTAATTTTTTTCTCGCCCTTGAAAATATTCTTTGCCAATGTTTATTTTATCTTTCCCAACCTTGGGCGCCTTTGGAAGGTGATCCTTCCATTTTAATCTCTTAGAAAAATTATTTTATTCCCACTTGATTGTTGGGCGCATTTGAGGGTGCCTAGTTTCATTTTCCTTCACTTAGAAATTTATCACCTTACTCCTTTGCTTGAGGGCGCATTTAACTCCTTGTACTTCCATTTCCATTGCCTTAGGCGCTTTCCTTCACCCCACTTCTCATGGGTGCACTTGGAAGGTCTACCTTCCATTTTCTATGCCTTAGGTGTTTTCTTCTAACTTGCCTCATGAGATGGGCGCATATGGAGAGGGATGCTTTTACTTTGCTACACGTAGAAAATTCTCAACTCAACTTTCATGCCATCATTCCTCAAGGGCACATTTTAGGGGTAGAGCTTTCATTTTGACACTTAGAAACTTTTCCTCATCTTCACTTCCGTCAAGGGTGCATTTAACTCCATGAGCCTTCATTTTCTGATGCCTTAGAAAAAATTTAGGCCTCCATGTCTTTGAGGGCGCATTTTGGGAGGGCTTCTTCTATTTTTGCCTTAGGAAATTTTGAAGGCTCTACCCATTTCTCCTTGGGCGCATTTGGGGTATCCAGCCTCAAGTTTCAACGCCTTAGAACTTTTTTCAAGCTTACTGATGTCACCTTCTTCCCTGGGCGCATTTGAGGTCTTTTGCTTCCATTTTCTAACTTAGAAAAATTTCCTAGACCCTTGCTCCTTGTTTGGGCGCATATGGAAGGGTGTGCTTCCATTTCTCCAACATTTAGAACTTTTTTCCATCCCCATGCTTGCTCACACCTTGGGCGCATTTGAGGGGGCATACTTTCATTTTTTGACTTAGAAATTTCTTTAGCTCCTCAACCTCTTCAAGGGTGCATATAGGTCTTACTTTTATTTTTCACGCCTTAGATATTTCTCATACCACCGCTTTCTTTCAAGGGCGCATTTTGAAGGGGGAACGTCCATTTTTATACTTAAGAAATTTCTCAAACTTCTTGCTCCTCATCTTGGGCGCATTTTACCCTTGGTGTTTTCATTTTGCATGCCTTAGGAACTTTTGAGTTGCCCTTTTACCTTGGGTGCATTTGAGGGTGGCTCCTTCCATGTTTTTCACTTAGAAATTTCAAACCAACATCTCATTCAAGGAGGGCGCATTTTAGGGGTCATGCTTCCATTTTCTCCTTCCTTAACATATTTCTTGACACACTCACCTCTTGGGCGCATTTTGCCTACCAAGCTTCCAATTTTGTGACTTAGAACATTTTTCTCACCTCCACCCATAGCTTGGGCGCATTTTAGGGGTGTTGCTCTTGTTTTCAACACTTAGGAAATTTTTTCCACCTGGTCCTCATCGCTTGGTGAACCTGTTCACACCTACTCCTCGTACTGACCTGCTATTTATAGCTCTATTTTGGAGGTGACTTACTATAAATAGTAAGTGCTCGAATTGCACCCAAATTTTACCAGTAGATTGCCTGAAGGATGCTGATCATCGTGGGATACCTTCGTTTATCGAAATTTTGGCTTTTTACCCCTCTTTTTAAGCGCTAAAGTAGGAAACCCTAATATGGCTTGCATGTGCCTCAAACGATCTCCATTTGACTTGATTTCTGTTGCATGCCGCTTTGCTTGCTGAGCTGAAGTGTTGGGTGGCTGGCGGAGTAAACCTGCTATTTATAGTAAGTGCTCGAAAAGTGACCAATCCACTACCGGATGAGTTTGCATGCCACACTGCCCGAGGGAAAAAAACCCAGAAAAACCCAGTAAACTAGTTTGCATGCACGCTCTGGCTAAAAATAGTAAGTTCCTGAAACATGATCAACTCTGTTTGCATGTCATGTCGTTGCGAAGTTCTCGAAAAACCCATAAGGAATATACTGACATGCATCGAGAAATCTGCATGCAAACCCTAAAAATAGCCTTTGAAGCCTGAACCACTGAAAGTCATCATCCTGGCTTGCATGTTATATCATCGCGAAGGTCTTGAAAAACCCAGAAAGATTCCCCAGACATGCATTGGAAAAGCACACATGCAAACCCTAAAAGTGACTCCTGAAGTCGGAACTGCTAAAAATAGCAAGTTGCCAGAATCTGTTCAAATCTTGCATGCAAGCACCTTGAAGTTACCTGAATGTGTTGGAGTAGTCAGAATTCCAGAATTTTGAGGAAAAGACCCCAGATTGAGCACTTACTAAAAAATAGTAAGTTGTTTGAATTCAATGAAAATTTAGTGGGATCCTGCTTGAAGCTTCCTGATCGTAGTGCCAAGCTCAGATTTCAATTTGACAACTCAATTTGACCTCAAACAAGCTTGAAGAATAAAAACCCTAATTTCATAAACTTAGCCAAAATTTCAACCAGGTCAAATGATGGGACATCCTCAGAAGAACAAAAAGATCAGAGAGAGAGAGAGAGACGCAAAACCAACGCCAAAAGACCAAAATGGAGCAAAATTAGGGAGTCCCCATCTGGAATGGGGTGATGTGTGAAAAGGTCACAACAGGGAGCAACCCTTCAATGAACCATCGCTTCTTTATCCCATTGGCCGGCTGGGTCTCCAATTTTCCCAACAATTCTGAGTCTACAATTGTAGGCTCACACATTCTCGTGCTTCCCTTGCTTCGTATTGTAGATTTTTTCTACGATTTCACTGTCGTGCCTGAGGAGTTTGAATTCATCTTGGAATGCCTTCTTGAGTAATCTCCATGATGCCTTGTGTAATTGGTCCAACTCTATGTACCAGTCGATGGCACCGTCTCTTAGCATCGTTGGGAATGCTTTCAACCAATAGTCCACATCATTTTGCTCATTGGCTATCCAAATCGTCTCACATGTCTTGCAATGTCATACTAGAGCCTTTGACTTCTTCCCCGTGAACTTTGGCAGCTTCTGCTTCTCAGCTGGTGGAGTCACCATCCTTCCTCGATGCCCTCCTTGTGTGTTGGACTTGATTGGACTGGTTCTCCCGCAACGCCTAGTGCGTCACTTGCACTCTTGGCCATATACGAGTCTTCCCCACGTCTTCTGTCAGCATCCTCTACACCTCAAGTCTCTTCGGGTTTGTTTTGGTACTCCCTCTGCCTCAAGGTCTTAGGCTCAGGTCTTCCAGTCCTCGACCCTTCGTCGCTTGATATGGACAGTTCTATTATGTTGTCCTCAATTTTGAATTTTCAAAATTGGACAACCCATATGAAATTTTAGGCTTCATAAATTTTTATGGAACACATTTCGATGCACACAAATTCTCCAATTGAATTGTGCAACCATTGGTCTCCTTCCTATTTTGCCTTGTGTGAAATTTGGGAACATTTCAACATGTTTTTCCCCTTGTTTTGTCCAATTTCGGGATTTTTGATCACCATTGCAAGTTGGGACATTTTTAGGCGCCAAGGCACGTATTACGAGGTACATAGGTTGGGCACTTTAAGTTTTGGGTCCATAGTCCTTTTGGCCAACATTTTTCATTCACTCTCGTCCATTTTCGTGGAATTCTGAGTCATTTTTGGTGTGCTTTTGGTCAATTTCGGGTTTTGAAGACCTCACTACAAGTTTGGGGGTTTAAAGTTCTAAAATGCAAGTGGTACTTCACTCGCAATCAAGTCCACAAGACCCGATTTCACTTTATGAGCTTTTTAAGTCACTTTTGTGTTTTTAAAATTGATAACTTGCAATGGGGGTCCTAAGACCCGATTTGCAAGTAAGAGGTTTAGAATTGGTTTGTCACTTGTAATGGGGGCCTTGAGACCCGATTTGCAAGTGAAAGTGCTTTTGGTCACTTTATAAATTTGATGTCACTTGTAATGGGGGTCTTAATGCCCGATTTACAAGTTGAAGGATTTTTTAAAAGGTTACTTTTTTATTTGTCACTTGTAATGGGGGCCTTGAGACCCGAATTGCAAGTGAGAACACTTTTTCACTTTATAAAATTCATGTAACTTGCAATGGGGGTCCCAAGACACGAATTGCATGTGAATGGTCTCAAGTTCAAGTTTAAATCACTTGTAATCACCCATTCAAGACCTGAATTACAAGTTGTAAAGGAAAAAAAAAACAAGTTCACGTGAGAAAGCTCTTCCAAAAACGACTTGCTTGTGGTCTTTCAAGACCCGACCCATTCGCCTTTGTGAGTTTGTCACTTGTAAATACTTCTTCAAATCCCGATTACAAGTTGGAGAGCTCGAAGTCTTTAAGGGAACTTGTTGTTAAGTCCTTTAGACACAATTTTCCCTCACAATCATCCATCCAAAACCCGACTTCAAGCTTGAAAGTTCGAAGTTTTTGCTGAAGCATGCGTTTTTGCTCATCCAAAACCCCACTTCAAGCTTGAAAGTTCGAAGTTTTTGCTGAAGCATGCGTTTTTGCTCATCCAAAACCCCATTTTCCTCATTGTCTTGTGTCTTGACTTGCTTATACTTGCAGTATCTCTCCCAAAATCCGATTGCAAGTCACATGATCTCTTATATGTTTTGAAATCATTTGCAATATTGGTTTCCAGATCTGAAATTGCTTTTATCAGTAACTTGTAACTCGTTTTATCAACTTATAAACTTGTGAGCATAAGGCAGAGTATGATGATAAGAGAAAAGGCATAGGATGGTAGATTCAAGTGAAGATATGGAATAGACAATGTAATGAAGGTCAAAGTTATGTTGTGTTCCTACATATGATACAAAGAAAGAACAACAAGAAGCTGAAGCACAGTCATGCCAAGGGAAAGTGATGATATTTCCAAGAGAACTTCAAAATGGATATTTTTCACCAAAATATCTTCTTACCTTCTGAAATTAGTAATATGAAAAGGCAGTCCTATACAGGTCTATTGAGATAGGACAGTGAATCAAGACATCTTAGAATTATGAAAAGGAAAAGACAGTTGATTAAAAAGCAGTTTGTAATGTATTTCTGAGCATGAGGACTTCATTGATAGAGGATGACAGCAAAATATGATGTTCTATGTCAAGGGGCTGTTATATCAAGTTGCAATACAGATTTATGAAGATGAAGATGGTCCTAGTGTTGTCTAGAGAGCTAGGGAAGTGACAAAGCCATACAAGAAAGTGAATAAGTGATAGGAATGTTTGATGAGCATAAAATGCTTATCAGACAGAGATGGAAGAATTTTTTCCAAACAACAACATGAAGATTCAATCAAGGATGATGTAGTTCAAGTCCTGTCTTCAGACACTTAGAATAGTTTCAATTATGTATTTGTAATTTAGTTTTAACAAATTACATGTAAAATGGAAATGCAAGTAATCATATTACTTGCAAAGTTGTAACTTGTAATTACATGTAATTACATTACAAATCAAATTACAATAGGACTTGTAATGTTGAATAAGTCAACTGCAGTTAGTTAGTGGTTGAGAGAATTTCTCAAGTTAGTTGGGATCCTCCCACCTTTTTCTCAAGGCTTCTCTCCTATAAATACTTGAGGGGGTCTATTGTAAAATTTATCTTTTGGCAATGCAACAAAACTTTGCTAGTTTATATGTGCACTCTAAGACTTTGAGCTTAGATGTAAATCAGATTACGGTCAATAAAAGAGGCAAATTGCTTTCAAACTTTGTGTTGATTCAAGGTGTTATGTGACGACATTTTTTGCATATTGATTGTGAGTTTTGTGGTGTTATACAAGAGGAATTCAAGCTTAACTTTGCAGACTTTGAGCTGCTTAATGCGTTTGGAGTTTTAGATTGGTTTTCAAATTTGATACTGCAGACTTGAACTGTTTTTCGCATTTGAAGCTATTGTAGAACGCTCAAGCAAAGGGGGTAACTTGCAAACTTTGTGCTGCTTTTATTTTCTATGTTTGTGCATAAAAAGTGCATCATGTAATTAGACTTTGAGCTACTACATATTGTACTTGGTTACCAAGAAAACATCTAAAAAGGTTGATAGGAGAGTAAGTTGTCAAAAAATTTGTGCTTTCAATTTGTTTTCCCGACCCGGAGGAGCAACGAAGGACTTTGTGCCTTTATGGAAACTTTGCTTCTTTATTTGTTTACTTTATTAATCATCTATGCTTTCAGTTGTGATTCTTTTCTGAAATAAGAGAAAAGAATAAGTGTCTTTTCTGAAAAAAGAGAACAAGACACAGTTTCACTCAGATTTAGAATAAATTTACAGTTAGAGTTTATTTTTGAATTGTTAAAATAGAAAGCAAAAGGGGAGCCTTCCCTTAATTAGGAGAGTTTTATCACATGTACTGTGGCTGAAACCACAATTTTGTACGCTTTCCCAAGTATACAAAATTTTCAACCAACATATTATATAGTGTATGTTGTTTTCAAGCTCTTCTGTTACTTCATTTTTATTTTCATTTATTTTAAATTTTGCTTTATTTATTACTAATGGTGTTTTGAGGTTCCCTTCGTCAATTTCTTCACCAGGGTTTTGGTGTACTTCTGTGATATTTTGGTTTATTTCATTCAAGTCTTCATCTACTCCTTCAGTGATTTGTTTCAATCTCCTCTGTTGGTTCTCTTGTTCCTTGAGTCTTAATGATCTTCATACTTGTTCCTCGGGAGTTTCTTTCCCTCTTGGTACTTGGTTTTTGTCCTTGTTGAGGCATATGGGCATTAATTGTCGACCGTACAGGCCTTAGTTTCCAGACATACTTCTTCAGCTTTTATCTCGTTCCTCCTCTTGTTGCTTGGTTCTCTCCTCGTATCGTTGTAGTATTTGTTGTCTTCTTTGTTCCTGATCCCTCCTGACCCGAAGATCTTGTAGGATAATGTAGTGACATGCCAACAACCTCGATAGTTTGGTGAGGAGATGGTCGACCTCTGGGTTGATGTGCAATCTATCCCAAATGACCGATTGAGGGATCTCTCATCTGAGAGCTTCCCTCTGTACGTGGTCCCTAAGAGTTCCCATAGGCTGCAGAGATCTTCTGTCAGAGTGTCGTCACGTTCCTCGTTTGATGGTATCGGTTATTTGGCCGGTTGCCCCATCACGACGCCATTCTCCCGTTTGAGTGATCGCTGAATTCACTTAGGCAAGGGTGCCAAATGTTTACTCACGGGAATGAATTCCAACGTACTATGAGAGCAAATGGAATTAACAAAACATAGACAAGTATGAACAATCATGAATGCACATTGCACAAAAAAATAGTACTTCATTTATTATTCACGGTAACCAAGTACAATTAGCCATACTAGAATGTAACATCAAAATGTAACAACATGTAACATAATATTATAAGTACCAACGTAATATCTCCTGATTATACTGAATCAAGTACAAATAGCCGGTGGTGGTGGTTGAGGAACCAACCGTCACGACGCTTCATGACAACAATGAATCACTAGCCCAGGAATTAGTCTTCCTGAAGCATGTACAAAAGTATATGAAATATTATAAACTAACTATAGTCTTATTTAAATTTAATTAATTGTGTCCATCTATGACCGACGACTGACTATGATCAACTACACACTTCGTTAGACTCTTAGGCAAGATTGGATTGCATCTTCCAATTCCTTTACACCTAGTTATACCATTTATGCAGGCGCATCTTCCAAGATCGGGCTGTCCGTATATTCAAATCAACTATTCTGAATATTCTGGTCCAGTTGATCCTTTTATTTAGCCACTGAATTGATGGATGCCTCCATGACTACTGAAGAAGTGGATGCATTTTGTCCGATGAGGATTTTTGTGTAAGAGAAGCATGCAGGGACAATATGTCTCCCTTTCCTTTTGACACCTTTGATTGAATCAGAAAGCCCAATCCAAGTCACCGAGATCTGGATACAGGGCACAAAAGGCCAGATAGATTCAAAAACATAAAATACATGAAACAGTAGCTGCGAAAAAATTAACCCCATAAGCACATAATCATTTTGCATGAGTATTGTTGAATTTTTTTATCCATCTTACCAAAATGATCATAAATGTAGTGAGTTTTTATAGCTGACTCAAATATTGGTTTGTAAAAAGTGTCATTTTGTTTTGGTAAATAATAATGGTGTTTATAACGCACTTTTTAACAGGAATTGATAATCGTGATTTGGAAATGCTTTCGAAACATTTGGTATATTCTTTAACAAGAGCAAAGACAAGTAGTCAATTATATATCATGCGCTACATAAAGGAAGCTCCTCTTAGTTCTTTCCAAGATGCAGAGGTTAAATGGGTTCCAATCAAATCAGCTCTTAGCAGGTATGATCTGTCAGTGTATGTGGTTCCCAAGTAATTCTCTTGATTATTCTGTTGAAATATTCAATTTAATGGTTTCTATAAAGTATTCATTGGAAGGGACTTTAGTTTTTGAGATAGACATTTATCCACTCATTGATTGGAAATAAGAAATGGCACCTTTTTGAACTGAATTTGTTGACATTTTTTTGAGAGCATTTACCAAATGTATCATTTTGATAATGGACACCTTTGATTGGGAAGCTACAGTCTGTTGATTATTTTTTGTGCTATGGGGGATTTTTTATTTTGAGATTTCAAATGCAATAAATTCTGACACAATATACAATGAAGTACATTAGCCTGTTTTATGTTGCAGTGTAGAAAGCCCTTTGCTTGTAAATGAATCTAGCAGTTATGGGGCATCATCAGCAGTTGGTTATTTTCATCTGCGGCCATATTCTGAAGCTATCCATGATTGCTTGCAATGGTAAGAATGCTAATAATACTATTCAAGTTACACTTTTTAGTATCTTGCTTTTAACTATTTTAGGTGGAGCATCTACATGATTCGTAGAATGCTGTATCCATGTGCTCAAACCTTACAAATTTTTGACTTTTGAGATATAATATGCAGCAGGGTAAACATGCAAATTTCTCATTTTTGGGACATAATGTAGCAGTGCAAAATTGTTGAATTGTTGATTTAGAAGTCCTGATCATTGTCAAAGCTAATTTAAGAGATGATTTACCTTTATCTGTTTTACAGGAAATTTTCAAGTAACTATGACAGAATTTCAGAGAGATTTGATGCTACGAAGGATCAAGCTTTGGATCATCAAAACAGCCAGGCACAATCTAATAGATCTAACAGAAATAACCAAGAACATTTGGCACCAAGGGTTCCATGTATGAGTGATGAACTTGGAAAAACTAAGGCTGATTTCATAGAGGATCCTATTGAGAATTACATAGCATTTAAAAGCAGAAGTGAAGAGGCTGCAGCTGCAGCTGACCCTGCAAACAACACCTTTAAATATGGACCAAACTGCAATCAAAAGTCTTTGTCACCTGTGAAATTTAGCTCTGTTGTAACATTGACAACCGAAGATGGAGGGTCTGGGCAAGCTTTGGGGCAGTTCTTAGACAAATATCCAATCCCTGTGCAGCATAAATCCAGTGCAACTAACCAGGTTTCATCACCTTCCACTAGTTTTATTATAATAGCTGAGACATGGTCTGCTGCCTCTATTAGAGCATTAATACTATAGCTGTTTTGTTGTAGGGTCATTCAAAACTTTGTATTCTGCCTTTATAAAAAATAAGCTTCAGGAAAAAATTGCATACAAAACTTTGGAAAAACTGGCAATACAAAACTTTGTCTGCAATCTTTCCCTGAAGCTTATTTTTATAATCATTAATGCTTGAAGTCTCTAATATCATCGTTTTGTAAATATTTGGCAAACACTTTTTTTGGTTACTCTCTGATGGTGATAAAGTTGCAAGTATCAAGTGCTCATGTTTTGTTGCCATCTCCTTTTATGGTTTTTTGATGATTTAAATGCAATATAGGATTTGATGCGACTATCTTGTTTCATCACACATGAATAGAGAACTTTTTCTAATTCATGATCTATGTACTGTATTGAAAGCTTAGTAAAATTAGTAAAGGAATAATTTCATAGAAAGATTCAAGATATGCATTGTAATGCATACCTTTTCTTGCAGACAATTATAATTTTTAAATGACAAGTGTGGAAATGTGCATAGATGGAAGAACCATTTACCTATAAGATTCAATCTGTGTAGATAGAAGAATCACTACCACTAAAATTCAAATAGTTTCTACTTTGAGATCATTTGTATTATTGCAGATGCAAATGTCTAGCAGAAAGTTCACAAAAATGTTTTCTCCATAATATGGACAATGGTAAATCAACCCTAGTGCCTAGGTAAAGCAAATTTATAGAGGTAGGCACTATTCAAACAGCATTGGTGAGCTTCAATCATTTGTGAGTCTGAACATATTTAACATAAAAGACTCATTTGTAATCCCATTCACGAACCCCATCCTAGAGGTGATGGCTTCACATAAGATAAAGTTCGTTCTTGTGATGTCTATATTTGTCATGGAAATAAGATCCATGCATAAATTTGCATGCCATTTGGACTATGCATTGCACTATCTTTAAGAAAATACTTGTGGAGAACTTCAAGGCATTCTTCACTAGCTAGTCTATTCATGGCCCCAAGGAGTTGTACCTTCAATCACTAGATGAATGCAAAAGACCATGCCATGAGAACAATCTGGTCCTAAATCCGAAGAAATTTTATTTCTTAGTCTTTGTTTGTGAACGCTAGGTTGAAGATAGACCTAATAAGATCCAAATAATTTTGGAGACAACTCCTATGGAAATGTTGGCAATAAAACCATTCTTGGGACACACTAAGTACTATAGGTAGTTCACCAACTATTTTGCCGAATAACTATTTTGCCTTTGAATGAAAAATAAAGAAAAAAAGTTAATCGAAGAGTTGAATAAGAAGCTCCATGTTCATGTGCACTTAATCCTATTGATTGCACTTTGACATAGGAAGTCACTTGTTTGACCACCCAACCTTCTTTGCAAGTTAGTTGATGTTTGAAGCGCAAAAAACTATAATAGGACCAAAAGGGATTCATTGAGGATGCTCATGTTGATGTTTACGGCCGTGGGCCTCTTACTTCCAGCCACGATTTTCTATAAGGCAATAAATTAAATGTAGCCTAACGGCTATTTATTTATTAGTGATACTCTTTAGTGAAGAGTCGCTTCTGTAATGTCCCCTTATGGAGTAACCATAATTCTTGTCCTGATTTTCTGAAGATATCCTTTATGATGGTCTAGTGTTCATATTATATTCCTTTTCTCATTTTTCCTAATCAATCATAGGATAAAGACATTCATAAATCTATTCATTTTTCTATCAAATAATCACAATTAATTATTAGACTCAATAATTGCTGCAAGCATCATTATTGCATGATCATATATATTTATATATCCTATATAAACATATACATATTACTATTTCTAGTTGGTTCCCATTTACAATGATTACTTTGGCGTATATACATGTTGTACCCAAACCAAATTTTTTGCTTCATTAAGGCATTTTGCTTAAAATGGTTTAAACCTTGTTAAAATGATGTCAAAACATAGTTTTTGGGCAAATCAAGTATGGGCTTTTGGTCAATGTGATGCCAGGAAGATATTGGCAAAATTTGAAAATTTTGAAAATTAGGGTTTCTGAACTCTATTTTTAGTTCAAAACCCTAAAAAATAGGAACTTTTCAGAATTGGCTGAAATTAATTTTGATTGGCTTATTTCACATCACGATCACAGTGGTGAAGTCAATTTCAGTTAAAAGTCAGTTTAAGCCTGGTGGGTAGTTTCACTTTTTTCAAGAGAAAAGTTAGGACCTTCGAGGTCGTCAATGGCAGTTGGCTAGTACCAGGTGTCAAAATCTAAGCTCGAAACTCAAAGCATAACGTTCTACGATGAAAGATGTTGAGAAATATGCTTTTTGACGGAGGGGATTTTCAGATTGGCAAAAAGTGCTAAAATATTTAAGTCTGGAAACTTTTCACTATGTAACGTGGGAGATGCTTGCACATTCAACGTGCAAATCAACTTTACGCGTCCGTACATGTGAAAATAGTGAGATGCGGTCATGTACACATGTCAGCAGTGGTAACATCTTGACAAGGTCAACCTCAGTAGCTGATGTTGTGTTCGCAAAACACAAAATGGTGGAAAACATGGAATTTAGAGCAAATCTGTGCCCTTGTAGCCCAGGGGCACCCTTCCATTTGAAGGTCAAGATTCAACTATTTTGGATTGAGAATACATTCATTGTTTTTTGTTTTCAGTCAACTTTTCGACTAGCTATGGAGCAAGGTCATTTGAATTGCGAAACTCTGGCAAGCGAAGGCAGAAGCAGAAGTTACGAAGTGTTTACACATCATGGAGACAGTCTAGAAATGCAGATCTGCGCCCCTGTAGCCCAAGGGTGCCCTTCTTTTTGAAGGCCCAGATCTGGATGCATGTGTGTGCTAGTGGATTCAGTCTTTGCAGAATTAGTCTGGCTTTTCAACGAACTATCAAGCGAAGGCGTACCTAGTGCCGAACTCCGGTTATCAATGTCAGAAGTAAAAATTGCAAGCAGGATTCATGTCAACAAAGATTGCCAAATCATGGTTTGAGCCCCCCTATAGCTCAGGGGCGCCCTTGAATATGACTACCTAGATGAATGAAATTACAGTGGAGGTCTTCCTAAGATCTTTTCCAGCTTAGTCCAGCTTTGCAACGCAGCAACTTGTGAGATGATCTAATATTCTGAGAGATCGTGACAGAGGTTCTACTGAGCATGTAAAACAGAGGATGGTGAAACGTAGCTACACACAGCTGCACATCTGTAGGCTAGGGGCGCCCAGCCCTTAGGCTTGCCAGATGGGGTTGTTTGCTTTCAAAGTCTTCACAAGACTTGTGTGTGATTACTCCAGCTATTCAACGAGTTCAACCGTCAGCCTCCGAGATTTGGCGAACACTCGTGCGTGCGAGGTCAAGATGATGATGCTGAAAAGTGAGTGACTGGAGACAACCAAGAAATGGCTAAGTATGGCAAGTACACATCTCCTTGAAAAAGGCGCCCTTCTCTCAGAGGCCTTGGAAGCAGTTTTTTAGATTCATCGTCTCCAAGAACATCTGTTGCAGGTTGACCAAACTGTACAGAGAGACAGGCGGCGTGCAAATCGGAGCATTCCAACTCTCAGTATTAGGGGTCAAAGAATGGTGTTCAGATGAAAGTCACTTTTGTCAAAATGGTATTTGTGCTTTCACAGGCCAGGGGCACCCATCCTTTTGGGGTTCTTGATTCAGTTTTCAGATACCTTACTTACAGTCATTGGATGCAGAGTAATTCTAGTCACGTAATGAATCTACCATTCAGTCAGCAGGGTTCATCATTCACCGTTAGCGGCGGTTTGAAGCATCAAAAGGCAAAATAGAGAAATGGCTAAGTCTGGAATCAGTGCATCAATTTAATCAAAGACGCCTAATTTTCTCAGGTGTCAGATGTTGGTTTTAGCAGTTGCAGCTCCCAACAGACATTTCATCCTTGTCATGCAAACTTCGCGGTGGATATCTCAGATCAGTCGCAGGCTCATTCAGTCATCCAGAAATCAGAGTTGAACATGGTTAGTTGTAACTTTGCAATCAGCTATAAAGTAGGAGATACTCAAAATCTCATAACTCTTGCAAATGGATGCCTAGAAGGTCAAATTTCGGCTTTCTAAAATCAATGAAGTTTGCTGGGCACATTCAGATGCTATTTTTAGCAAAATGATTAAAATAATATTTTTTGCATGCAGAGCATTAAAAAGTGACGAATTTCTTCAAAGAGCTAAATATTGGTGCCTCTTTTTAGTTTGCATGTTTTAAATTAAATATTATTTTTATCTGAGACTCAAAGTCAGTGGTAGTTCAGCTGGTGAAGGGCCAATCAAATTCTTCCTTCACAGTTAGGGTTTGAGCTTGCAGTCTTGCTTTTTTGGTACGATTTTGCTCTAGTTATGCAAGCATGGCATTCATCATTTCATTCATCCAGCTTGAGCAGAGGTGAATTCTTTCCAGAGTTGGGCGAATTTCTTCAGCAGTCAGTTGTGAAGACATCAAAAATCTTCTTTTGCAGGTACAAGTCCAGATTCATCAGCAGAATTCAAGGCAGAGTGGCGATTTTGATAGAAGAAGATAATAAATAAATAAAAACTAAAAAACATCTTTTTTCTCTAAAATTCTTCCATCTTCTCATCTTAAATTCTCTCACATGTTTGAAGAATTGCCGTGTTTGGCAAAACAAATCATCTAGGTTGATTCAAAAGTGCTTTCTCAGTAAAACCCATGTGCTAGAATTTTCAAGGAAAATTTGTTCCAAAGCATCAGTTCTTGAGGCTTTGATTTTTTGAAGTGAAATTCCTTTGCATGGTGGAGTAGAAGTTGATATTTTTCGAATCTAACGTAGTGGGTTGTCTTAGAATTGTCTTCTAGACAAAAGCCATATCTCAGATTTTCTCGGGAAAAAATGTCCTTAGAGCCCCTCAGATCTCAACTGAAAACCTTTTGCATGCGGGCCTAAATCACATTTTTTCACAATTCTGACATTGAGGGTCCTCTTAGAATTTGATTCTACATAAAACCCACGTCTCAGAATTTTCTATGAAAATTGCCCTCCAACAAGCTATTTTTAGCCTCATTAGGAGAGATTTTTGGTTTTCTAAAGAAGTTGTTAGAATATAGCCATGTTCACAGTCAACAACCGAGTTTTTCAGGATGCAGTTCACGCAGAACGAATTCAAGACCAAGTCAGTCTTAATTCATGATTCCATCTGAAAAGATGACATCGATTTGTATCAAGCGCATCAAAAAGGTTGACAAGCGTAGTCACTCAAGTTCACATGGTTTCATGCCTCGTATAGCTGACTGTCTTTCCAGGCCAGTTTAGAGGGTTGATACATTGGGTTTTTGCGTGTGCAGCAAGTTCATTTGCATTTCTCGCAACCAAAGAGTTCGCACTCAAACTTTGTGGTTTCATCATGCAACACTCTTCCATAAAGAAAAGCGTCAAAATGTGAGAATCGTCAAGCTGCAGAAGAAATAGTGGCCATCACTTCAATTGCAGAGCCGCCAAAGTTACCAATCAGTGAAGTGCCAAGAGGTTTCCAAGTTTGCTTGAGTTGCTGACAAGTAGTAAATTAACAGTTGAGACATGTGACGACCTCTAAATGATGATGCAGTCGACAGCCTCGTGGAGGGGTTAATTTCTTGAGATCAGGGCCAGTGAATTTCAATTCAAGACGTCCCACCTTTTCCAAGATAGACATTAGACACAGGAGTTATACTCGATGCCTCTTTCCGATTTAACTCGTTGCTACACATTGCATGCTATGTCTTTCTTGGAAACATCTTTGTATAGTTGGAGTTATTAGCTAGTTTTCATTTCAATAAGGACGTGCATGTTGCACATGTCCATTTTGTTGAGTCTTGTTTCAGTTAACTGATGGTATTGTTGTGACCTTTTTCACACATCACCCCATTCAAATGGGGACCCCCTAAATTTTGCTCCATTCTGGTCTTTTGGCTTTGCGTCTCTCTCTCTCTCTGGTCCTTCTGTCTTTTCGTGGATGTCCCATCGTTTGACCCAGGTTAAAATATTGATTAAGTCTATGAAATTAGGGTTTTCTATCCTTCAGGCTTTTTAAGGTCAAACCAGGTTATCAAATTGGAATCTGAGCTTAGTACTGCGGTTACAAGGCATCCAGTAAAGTCCCACTGAATTTTCATTGAATTCTGACAACTTACTATTTATAGTAAGTACTCAATTTGAGATCACTTCATCAGGATTCTGGAATTCGGTCAGCTTCGACACATTCAGAACACATCAAGCTGCTTGCACGTAAATTTTGAGCCAGATCAGACAACTTGCTATTTTTAGCAGTTCAGGCTTCAGGAGCCATTTTTAGGGGTCAAACATGTGATTCTTCATTGCATGTCCGGAGATTACTTCTGGGTTTCTCAAAACCTTCGCAACGATATAGCATGCAAACTGAGGCGATCACTTTCAAAGTTTAGCCTTCGGAGGCTATTTTTAGGGTTTGCATGCAGAGTTTTTCAACACATGTCCGAATATTCCTTCTGGGTTTTTCGAGAGCTTCGCAACAGTGTGACATGCATGCAGAGAGGATCAAGTTTTGAGGACTTACTATTTTTAGCCGGTGCTCTCATGCAGACCAGTTTTCTGGGTTTTTTTGGGTTTCTTGAGATCCCACAGGCAATATGACATGCGAAATCATCCGGCAACGGATTGGTCACCTTCTAGACACTTACTATAAATAGCTGGTTTCACTCCAGCCACCCGACACTTCAGTTCAGCATACAAAGCGACATGCAAAAGAAACAAAGTCAAACGGAGACCATTCGGGATACATGCAAGTCAAATTAGGGTTTCCACTTTTATAGGGGGTAGAATCCAGAAATTGGTAGAATGAAGTACCCCACCGACATCAGCATACTTCAAGGCACCTGCTGGCAAAATTTGAACGAAATCGGAGAACTTACTATTTTTAGTAAGTTATTTCATGGCTATAAATAGCGGGTCTGCGCCAGAAGTAGGTGTGAACAAGGCACTTAAGTTATCAGGATCAGGCATAGCAATTTTCAAGTCAAACAGAGTTACAGAAGTTAGGCAACTTTGAAACTTACTATAAATAGCAGGTGGCTATAAGTGGCAGGTCAGAGCAAGGGACTGGCAGAAACAGGTTCACAAGGCAAAAAGGATCATATGGTGAAATTTTCAGGCAAAGCGAAGCTGTAGAGGTCGAAAATCAAGGGAATTGCTAAAAATAGCCTGACTTGCCAAAAATAGACGGTGAAGACGAAGGCAGGCAGAGATATGAAATTTTTTTCTAAGTCTGGAAAATGAAAGTTGCCTAGTGAAAATGCGCCCCAGTCAAGGTGATGAAGACTTAAAATATTCTAAGTACGGGGGAATCAAAGCTCATGTATGAAAATGCGCCCACCTCAAGATTGATAGCCTGAAAATATTCTAAGTATGAAATTGGAAGTCACACATGCCAAATGCGCCTTCACTTGAAAGTACCACCCTTCAAAATGTGCCCAAGGGTGAGAATATCATTGGAAAATCTTCTAAGGCACAAAATGAAACTAGGCATGTGGAAATGCACCCCCTAGTGAAAATTCACCTTGGCAAATGCGCCCACCTTGGTGAGTCCCTTAAAAACGTCTAAGGCGTGAAGATGGAAGTTGACCCTATGAAATGCGCCCATGAAATAAAAGTGGACATGGCAATTTGCGCCCTCACATGAAACCTCACTATGCTAAATGCGCCCTCAAGGCAAGCAAGAAGACTTTGAAAATTGTCTAAGTCACAAAATAAAAGTATGAAGAGCTAAATGCGCCCTTAGGATGATGGAGTTTCCAAAATAAACTAAGGCGTTGGAAGGAAATAAAAGCATGCTAGTGAAAATGCGCCCTCATGTGAAAGCTCCTCCATCAAAATGCGCCCATCACAAGAAAGGGGTGCTAGGAAAATTTCTAAGGCATGAAACAAAACCTTGATACCCAATATGCGCCCATGATGAAATTGAAAGTGAGCATATAGAAATGCGCCCAGCAGGGGTTGCAATTTAAGAAGAATGCCTAAGGCAAAAATGAAAGTAAGACCCCTAATATGCGCCCAAGGAAGAAGAGGTTAGGTGAAAAAGCGGCTAAGTATGAAATTGAAAGCTCACCCTCTCTTTTTCGCCCACAAATGAAAGAAGAGGCACCCAAATGCGCCCTTGGAGAGTGTGTAGAAATTTCCTAAGGCATTAAATTAAAAGTTCAATGGGTAAAATGCGCCCACCTTAGGAAGGAAGTCTTCAAAATATTTCTAAGGCACGAAATGAAAGCTAAAGGTATCAAATGCGCCCAAGGTTGCTAGAGACTTAAAACGTCTAAGGCATGAAATGTGAGTAGCATATGCCATTTGCACCCAAGCTGGAAATGAAGTGGAGGTGTTAGAAACAAAAGCATGACACCTAAAAGGCACCCATCTCAAAGAGGAAAATATGCTAAGGCATGGGAACGAAAACGTGAAAATGAGAAATGAAAGTTCAACCTCTCATTTGCGCCATAGAGGAATGAAAAACTTTAAAATTTTCTAAGACACCAAAAATAAAAGCAAGCCATGAGAAATGCGCCCATCTCCAGCAACTGAATGCACCCAAGTTGAAGTGATAAGAACATGGAAATTTAAAATCAAATGAGGAAGAAATACGCCCAAGATAAGAGTGATTTAAATTTTATTCCTAAGGCATAAAGGCAAATATTTCACTAAGGGAAATACGTCAAAGGAGAAAGTGTTAGAAATATTTTCTAAGTGAAACAAATTTCAATTCTTCAAAGACATTTAAATGAAGCGGGCGAAGTGATGGAATTTTATCCTCAAGGCGGAAACAATTGATGAATATTTTCCATGGGTCAAGTGGAAAATTAAGTGAACCCGTTTAAAATACACCCATGGATTGACGGAGTTAAAAAAAAAATTAATTTCCTAAGGGAAATTTTAATATTTTCAGAGGAAATTCGTTTTGCCTAGATTATTTTCCTAACAGAAATTAAATCTCAAAGGATGAATTATTTCGAGCAGACATGATTTTAAATCGCCCAGAGTTGAATATTTTAAAGAGAGAAAATTTAAAATGTCTAAGGCAAATTTCATGAAATTGAGGATTTAAATGACAGACATTTTAATAGATTGGAAATAAATTTGCAACTCCCATGATTTTTTCGAATCAAATTTAATTAAACACTGCGAGGATTTCAAAATGGAATTTTCAATCAAGTCAAGTGATTTTCTTGCGAGTTGTTTAAATCACCAAGAGTTAACTGGCAGAATAGAGGAAAAATTCGAATTTTTACAAGGAAAGAATCCTCATTAATGGCAACTGCCATAATGACTGGCTGACAACTAGCCCACTACTGCGCCTGAATTAGAAGATGCCGAGTGAAGAGGTGGTGAATTAGTGAAGGTGCCAAAAATAGCCCTAGCACTACTCAACAGGATTCTTCACGAAGAGTTATTTAAACAACTTCATTTCTTTCATTTCTTCACACGTTTCGAAGAGCTTGGAATTGCTAAAGTGAAGAATTTTGTGAGAGGTTGAATTCTTTTTGGGGTTGCTGAGGTTGAGGTTGAGTTCTTATTTTCTAAGTACGAAGTTGCTGGAGAATTTATTTCTCAAGTTGCAGAAGAGTTTTGAGGTTGCTGCAGATTTTATTTATTTGCGCTGCTGAAAGCTAGTTGCTGTTGGAGTTGAGAAGAAATTCGAATTTCCACACTGGCAGTGATCTCTTCATTCTTCAAGTTGCTGAAGTTGAAGGTTGAAGGTTGATAGAAGTTGAAGCAAAAGATTTAATTTATTTTGTGCTGAGAAAATTGTTGAGTTGTTGAAAGTTGTTAGTTTGCTGCAAATTTTCTTTGCCAGTCAGAGGCCAAGTTGCTGAAAGCTTTTTGAGCTCAGAGTTCTTATACAGTTTGAGGTTTGGAGTTAGAAAATTATGCTGAAGAATTTCATTTTCAAAGCTAACTCCATATCCGCAGTCGTCTCAGAAGCTATTTTGTTTTATTAAAAATCTGCAAACTAACTTATTATTATTCTATTTTATTCTTGCAGATGGCTGGAGCAAAAGATGTTGCAGGAACAAGCAAAGTTGCAGGCAGAGCTGCAAATACCGAAGCGGGCAAAGCAAGCTCATCTCGATAGGCAATGATCAAAAGACTCGCCAAGCCATTTCTCTCGAAGTCAGCAATCGCTTCGAAGTTGGTGGGATTAAATGACACCAACCTCGGGTCATTTAATCTAAATGCTCTCAAATCAAGGATGTACGGGTTGGGAGGTCATCAACCGTCAGTCACGGCACACCACATCATGAAAAGTGGGATCTACGCAGCCGCTGGTTTTCCACCAGCAATTCAGTGCCCAGAGCTAATCATGGAGTGTGCAAACTACTACAAGCCGGAGCGTAGAACCATTGTCTCTTCGGATGACAAATTGCTTGCCAACTTCATGCCAGATGCCATCGGAGAGGCATCTGGGATTCCTACTTCCGAAAAGATGCTGTACAGATCAAAGGAGAGGGCAGATAAAATGTACTCCACCTCCTTCGAAAGGGTTGCTGCGGTCATCAACAGAGTCTGGATGCAGAAGCCAAAGCCACCTCGCACTAAACTCCCAAAGCAGATAATTGCCGAAGATGTGAAACAGGAATACTGCGACTTGATAATGATGCTGAGCCGAATAAATGAGAGTGCACAGGCCTACTTCTTCGAGCCTTGGATGTTCTACTTCATTGAGATCATCTTGGAGGGAAAGGAGTGTGTTGATTGGGCAAGAATGATCAGTGATAACATGGATGAACAGTTCAGGAGCCTGAGGAGGACGAAAACCTTTTACATGAGCTTGTATGTGATATATATGCTGGCAAGAATGACCAAGTACCGAGGGATTACATACAAGGAACCAATTGGCAGTGCCCCTGACCAGTTCAAAATCCATGAGGCCTGCACGCAGTTACATCTAACTAACCCTGCCAGTTACAAGCGGGCTAATGATGCATTCACAATGCACATCACGAGGACCCTTCAGCGGAGAACGCAGCAAAGAATATCCAAAGAGGCACAGGAATTGATAGAGGAATACGGATATTGGCTCATCCAATTCCCAAAATTCACTTACATTAGGCTGCAGGGGTTCACTTCGTATCCATACCGGCTACCGAGGTACCCCACCGATCACATAGTAATGCTAGAAGTATCTAAGCAATTGATCGCCTATGATAAGATTGAGAAGAAGAAAAAGAAGGGAGGACTTGACTTCCCTATCGCCATGGGGAATTCCACTGAGGTGTGTCCCTCCTTGCAGGCAGCTCGAGAGGCAGAGGATGAGCAGCAATTCTATCATCTATCGTATCACACAGGCAGGCAGGATTTCGATCCTTACAGAAACATCCGAATGATATAGAATGTTGAGTACCGACACAAGGCCCACATTGAGGACTTTTGGGCAAATGTTGTTGATGAGGTTGAAATAAGGAAAAGGATGTTTTCTAGGCTTCCCCTCAAGTTGATCGGGGAATGTGAGATCATTCTAGTTCCCGACCAGGTGGAAGAAGATGTCAACATTATACAGCCTGACTATGATTCAGTCAGGGATACTCCGGTCCCACCACCTGATTGGTCCGAGCCAGAAATCATGGACTTGGACACGCTCTCTATTCCGGTGTTGACGTTCACAAGGGCTTGGGTCGATAGACATGTATGCAGACTTAAGAGCAGATCACTCGCCCTTACTTATGACTTGATGGGTGACCAAAGGCCGCTATCGGTGAGAAGGGGAAAACAAGTTGCTCAAGCATCAGAAGCACAAGCAGAAGTACCAACCCAGTCAATTCTGTTGAGGATGGAACAAGCATCACCTATGAACTCACAAACTCAGTCTTCGAGTTTGAGAGTGATTTCATTATTTGCTGATCAGAGGGCAGGATTGGGTGAAGAGCGGGAACTTGAGGAGGTGGATCAGCCCAACATCCGAGAATCAGATAGTATAAGTGTCAGTGCATCCAGGGCTGGCCGACAAGAGGAAGAAGAGGAAACAGTGGCCGACACCCATTTCCAGCGGATGTTGGACATGCCATTAGAGGAAGAGGAAAACACAGAATAGGGGACCCAAGGGTCAGGAGATACACAGCTCGTGGAAGATGATGAGCCCGAGCAGAACAGTGCAAGAAGAGAAGAAGTACATGAGGTGGAGGCAACAAAAGAGCAGCCCCTCGTCATTTGCAATCCACAGCAGACAGTGCCGGATTGGCTTTCGGATAGAATGAGAAGAGACCCCAAGGATGATACGGATCCAGCTGTCGAGATGGAGGAGTTCCTCAGAAGAATTAGTGTGCCGCCAGAGAAGAAGAGAGCCAGGAAGTTCTCAAAGATCTCAACTGATGAGTTAGGCTCTCGCACGCTTCAGGTTGCTGTCCCAAGGGAGGAGTGTGATCGAGCCGAGGAGAGGCTTGAAAATTACGTGATCACCACTGTAGAATTGGGTCGTCCTACAGGAGCCCAAGTTGTTGAGGAGTTCGATAACTCCTATCAGGCGCTGAGGGACCAGTTGCTCCGCACGGAGGGGAAGTATAAGAAATTGAAGAAGGAGCACAAAACCTTGATAGGATATGTGCAGAGTCTAGCACATCCAGGCGTGCAGGCAAACCCAACAGTAGAACTCCCACCAGAGCTTCCGAGGGAGTCAGTTATTGGCTTAGAAGATTTAAAGAAGATGGAAACGGAAGCAGACAAGTGGGTTAGCCATGTTCGTGCTGAGACAGGGAAATTCATGGAGGACCTCACCAATGCTTATCAGCAGGCCTCAAATGTTTTGGCGCGCATAGATATGGTGGATCAAGCCTGGGGCGATACCCGCATCTATCAGACGAAGACTGTTCTTTGTCTAGGGGCTTTGATGCATATACCTCTACAGACTTTGGTGGGTGGAGGTGTAATTCAGGAGGTGTAATTCAGGTATGACTTCACCAGTTGGTACTCCTCGGTAGTCACAGGTCGTGGGTTTCACGATGCAGCAAGGGCAGATTCGGCCAGAACCAAGAAGGCAATGGGTAACATCTTGGAGGGAGTTCTTAATACACTGGAGGCCATATTTGCTAGGAGGCTGGCTCCAGAGGAAATAACTGTTGATAGCTTGAGAGACAAATTGGCTCCTTTCCTCTCGGCTGCAAGGTCGCTTGTCCAGGATGACTTTGAGAATGTCTCCACTTTCTCCAATATAATTCAGAATATCCAGGACGCCTTGGTGGCATGGAGGAAGTCTTACACTTGGCACGGACAAACGGTAGCGGTCTTGGAATTTCAGCTCAACCATATTCCACCAATTTCGGTTCAGGAGGTTGAGGCGGTATTGGCCGGGTTGATCGAGTTTGCAGTTAGAGAACAAGACAATGGGAACGCTCTACTGGATGAAGATCTTCTGGAAGATGATGATGGGCATTAATTGCTCATTATGGTCCCTGCAGGGGAGTGGAGAATATTCTGTGCATTTATTGCCCCACTCCTCTCTATGGCGGTTTTTAGGGCAGAAACCCTAATTAGGGCATAGGTGGCTCAATCTGAGCCCTTTATTGTAATTGAATCTAAGCCGTCCACTAAAATGAGCTAACTATAAAAGGGGCATCCCCCTCATTTGTAAATTATTAGAATTAGAATTGAATCAGAGATAGAGTTGAGCTATAAAGTAGAAGGCATATAGCATTTAGCTTAGAAGTTAGCTTAGATTGAGGAGGGAAGAAAACTTTCCTTTGAAAGTTTTGTAAACGGTTGTTGTGAACACTTTTCATAATACAAAGATTTTCATTGCTTGGTGATTTCTTCTTTTGTTATGAGTAGCTAGCAAGGCCATTTCATCTTTCCAATTCAAGATAGATAGAGTAAAATAGACTTTTAATTCATGCAAGTAGTCGTTAATTGTGGAATGTGGTGTTGAGTTTGGACAAGTCTTCCTTTATCCATACCACTAGCGAACTTGTTGACGGTAAGTCCGCTCTGCGTGGTCAACTGGAATTTCGGAACCTAATTTCGATTGTGATTTGTGTGTGTTCATTTGCATCGTTGTGATGGGGTGCACATGTTGAATCATAATTTGAATATCTTATTTATCCTTTGAAGATTGCACCTACTTTGTCAAAGTTGTCCGACGGGGAGGCGAAACAAAGTTTGGTTTGAAGATTGTTGAAGCTAATCCTCACATTCCACCCTTTAGAAGTAGATTGTAGAATTCCTATCCCTATCCCTTTAAATTCAATATTTCCTGGTTAATTTAGGAGTCAGAGCAATATTGTCAAATCATTCATGTCTTAACTGCTTCACAAAATCGAACAACTACGTAAGTCCCCTTGAATACCCAACATATTCACATTAACCAACTGAGTCTATTCGTGATAAAAGGAACCTTGGAGTTGAACGCATGAACTTTCACGCAATCTTAGCATGCGGAATACTTTGATCAAGAGAGAATAGAATGACCATTGGGCATTTTTATTCTGTGTTGGTGTTGTCATAAAACACACGTCAACAGGTATCTTTCCAGTTAATGGTGTAGTTTCATTCAATTAGGTTTAAAGAATAAAGATCTCGCATATTGCGAGACTCTAAGTTGACTCAAGGTGATTTTAGGGTTGCCTACACCATTGATGTCTATAAATAAGAGTTTTCAACTTATTCATAATTAGCTTTTCCTAGTGATAGAGAATTGCTGCGTTGTTGGCAACATGCCTATTCTCAAGATTGGTTCACCCTTGTAAATTATAACTTTCGTTTGATAGTGTTGAAGTGTTTTTTATGACAACACCAACACAGAATAAAATGTCCAACGGTCACTCTATTCCCTCTTGATCAAAGTATTCCGCATGCTAAGATTGCGTGAAAGTTCATGCGTTCAACTCCAAGGTTCCTTTTATTGCGAATAGATTCGGTTGATGTGAATATGCTGGGTATTCCAAGGGGACTTACGTGAGTTGCTCATTCAGAAGAAAGGATCTTCAAATTTTGAGAAATTTGTCGATGAAGCTCAGGTTCTTAAACTAACCGGATAATGCTGAATGTAAAACAATATAAGGATTAGAGAGGCTACCATCTACTCCTAAAGGGTGGAGGACGAGGATCGGCTTAAACAGTCTTCAAACCAGACTTTGCTTCGTCTCCCTTCGGACAACTCTGACAAAGTTGGTGCAATCTTCAAAGGATGAGTAAGATGTTCAAATTGTGATTCAACATGTGCACCCCGTCACAACGACGCAAATGGACACACGAATCACAACCGAAGTTAGGTGCTGATATTCCAGTTGACCACACAAGGCGAACTTACCATCAGCAAGCCCGCTAGTGGTATGGATGAAAGAAGATATGCTTAAACCACAACGCCACACTCCACAATTAACAACTACTTGCATAAAATAAAGTCTACTCTACTCTATCAATTTGAATTGGAAAGACGAAAAGGCCTTGCTAGCTACTCACAACAAAAGATAGAATCACCATGCAATGAAACTCTTTATATTATGAAAAGTGTTCACAACAACCCTTTACAAAACTTTCAAAGGGAAAGTTTTCTTTCCTTTCCAAACTAAGCTATCTCTCTATCTATCCTCTCTATTCTCAATCTAATGTCTACTCTAACCTAATCTAATCTAATAATTTACAAATGAGGGGGGATGCCCCTTTTATAGTTGGCCCAGTCCAACGGATGGTTCAGATTGAATTACAATGAAGGGCTCAGATTGAGCCATTTATGCCCTAATTAGGGTTTTTGCCCTAAAAACTGCCACAGAGAGGAGTGGGGCAATGAATGCACAGAATATTCTCCACTCCTCTGCAGGAACCATTATCTGCAATTAATGCCCATTATCTTCTTCTAGAAGATTCTCGTCCGGAAACGCATTCCCACTGTTCTTCTCGGCCAATTCCGTTGCGTTAGGAGGAGAGCAAAAGAGTCTCTAAGATCGTCTCCGTAGATAATAAAATTTGAAAGGATTTGAAGTTCAACCCTCCTGTTGCTTTGACTCCTGGATGCACTTCTTCCTTGTAACTTTCACATTTCTTTAGCCCACTGCCTTGGGCACATTTGCCTCTTTTGCATCACGTTCTTAGTGTCCTTAGCCAAATCTTCACTGCCATTTCTTCTTCCCAAAGTTGCAATGTTGTCTAGCTTCATCAAGTCCTCATGCCTTGGCTTCAACGTTCATCCTGCAAAACAAAAGAAGAGTATCAGAACACTTTATAATGTAAATTCACTTTACTTACCTAATTTCCATGTTCTGACCGCTTGATCTCCGGATCTTGATAGAATTCATCACTTTTCTAGC
Source organism: Sequoiadendron giganteum (assembly GCA_007115665.2). Lineage (NCBI taxonomy): Eukaryota > Viridiplantae > Streptophyta > Pinopsida > Cupressales > Cupressaceae > Sequoiadendron > Sequoiadendron giganteum. The sequence goes on along the minus strand of CM021105.1, from coordinate 369,873,334 downwards.
AAACTTTTAACATGGGCGTATCCACCACCTTGCCTGGAGTTTGTGCCTTACAAAATATTTCATCTTGAGGATGCATTTGAACGCTTGATGTTCGAGCTTCAGTTCATTTTCAAATTCCTCCATGCCTTAGACAAATTTCTTCCCTGTGAGTGTATTTGACCCCTTGTTGCTTTATTTTCCCTTAGAAAATTTTACCTCCTTTATGAATTTCATCCACTATAATCCAGGTGCTCACTTTGACATCACAAGCCAAAGCATTTTTGGTAGAGACTTTTCTCGTATTTGCCTTAGAGATTTTATTTTTTTATTTCACCTAGGAAATCCATTAAACGGGTGCCAGGCAAAAATATTTGTCAAAAAAGCTTGAGCGAAGTGAGGAGCAATTTTAAATCATCTCCCAGTGGAAAATGTTCAATACCCAGAAGAAATTTCCCCTCAAAAATCATCGTTTCCATGTGTATCTAGACAAAGGGGTAAGTTTAATTTTTTATTATTTTTGAAAATAATAAAATTCTAAGGTTTATTCCACTTTTAATTTTGGATGTTCTTCCAGGCCTGCAATCTCCATTTTTCCTGCCTTGGCGTTTTTCCTTGATTTTTCGGAGAATTTCCCTTCCTGCTTCTGGACGCATACCACCTTGCTTTTAGAAGTTTCAACATCATCATCTCCTTTAGGCGCATTTTCACCTTGAAAATGCCTTAGAAGAAAAATTAAAATTTAATTAACTCACCCATGAAGGGCACATTTTACCTATCACGTTTCCACTTTAATCCCTTAGGCATTTCCACGCTTTTAGCAATTTTCTCCCTCTAAGCTCCAACCTTCTTGGGCGCATTTGGAGTATGCAGCTGCAATTTTTTTTTTTGTGACTTAGAACATTTTACTCCCCCTTCTCAACCTTGCTGGGCGCATTTCATGTGGTGTGTAGGAATTTCCCATGCCTTGGGTGACTTTTCACCTTCCCTAGGCGCATATGGCATGTGCAACTTCCAACCCTGAGTGCATATCACACATGCAAAAAGGAAAGCACCACTACTTAGTGACCCTTCATCTCCCTTGGGCGCATTTAAGGGGTGGAGGAGGAATTCCTCACTTAGAAATTTTTTATGTTAACATCCTCCTTTCTTGCTAAGGGCGCATTTGAGGGTAGCTCCTTCCATTTTCAACAGCTTAGGCATTTTTGCTTGACATCCTCTATGATGGGCGCATTTGGAGGGTCAAGCTTCCATTTTAAACTTAGAAACTTTTTCAAACTTCTTCATGTTGGGCGCATTTCATCAGACATCTTGCCTTGAGCGCATATGAGAGTATGAGGAGGAAATCTCCCATACTTAGAAACTTTTTTGCAACCTTGACCATACCTTGGGTGCATATGGCACATGGAAGTGGAATTTCAATTGTGAGGGCACATTTTCCCATGTATGAAGGAACTCATTTGCCTTAGCGCATTTTCTTTCTTGCCTTCTCCACCTTGGGCGCATTTAGCATAGGGTGAAGGAATTTTCTTGTGCCTTGGGCGCATATAAGGTAGTGTGAAGGAAATTTTATACTTAGCATTTTTTTATCATGTCTTCTCCACATACAAGGGCGCATTTCACATGAGGTGAAGGAAATTTCATTGCCTTAGAAATTTTATCAGCAAACTCCCTTGGTGGGCGCATTTCAAGGGTGGTACTTCCATTTCCATGCCTTAGAATTTTTTTATGACTCTCCTCTATGACTTGGGCGCATTTGAGGGGGTGAGGAGGAATTTGCAAACACTTAGAAACTTTTCAAACACCGCATTGCCTTGGGCGCATTTCCCATGAGGAGGAGGAAATTTCATGCTTTGGATTTTTTGATGCCAGTCTTCATGCTTGGGCGCATTTCATACTTCCTCCTGCCAGTTTCCATTTGTAGATTTGAAAATTTCTTCAACGCCTCAGCTACCTTTGCCATCTATTTTTAGTAAGTCCTTGCTTTTCTGACTTCCATAGCTCCGTTTGTTGTGAAATTTTCACCATAGGATCCTTGTAGTTTGATGAACCTGTTTTGCCTGTCCCATGCTCTGACCTGCCATTTATAGCCACCTGCTATTTATAGTAAGTTTCAAAGTTGCCTGACTTCAGTAGCTCCGTTTGACTTGAAACTTGCTATGCCCGATCCTGATAACTTGAGTGCTCTGTTCACACCACCTTCCAGCGCCAACCTGCTATTTATAGCCGTGTCCTGACTTACTAAAAATAGTAAGTCCTCCGATTTCGCTCAAATTTTGCCAGTAGGTTGCTTGGATGATGCTGATATCGGTGGGGGGCTTCGTTTTGGCTATTTCTGGATTTTACTTCATCTATTTTTAGACATGGCAGAGAAACCCTAATCTGACTTGCACGTGGTCCCGACTACTCCTGATTTATACTGCTTGTCGTTCTGCTCGATGGAATGAAGTGTTAGGTAGCTGTTGGATTGAAGCTGCTATTTATAGTAAGTGTCCAGAAAGTGGTCGATCGGACGTCGGATGAGTTTGCATGTCACAGTGCCCGTGGGATCTCAAAAAACCCAGAAAAACCCAGAAAACTGGTCAACGTTCCGGCACTGGCTAAAAATAGTAAGTCCCTGAAAACTGACTCATTCTGCTTGCATGTCATATTACTGCGAAGCCCTCGCAAAACCCACATGGAATATCCGGACATGCATTGAAAATTCCAGCATGCAAACCCTAAAAATAGCCTCGGAAGGCTGAACTCTGAAAGTCACCATCTCGGTTCGCATGTTACACCATTGCGAAGGTCTTGAAAAACCCAGATCAATTCTCTTGTCGTTCATCGGAGAATCGTATGTTTAAGCCTTGAAAATAGCTCCTGAAGCCAGAACTGCTAAAAATAGTCAATTGTTTGAATCTGTTCAAATTTCATGTGTAGGCACCCTGAAGTTGCCTGAACGTGCTGAAGTAGTCAGAATCTCGAAATCCTGATGAAAAGCTCCCAGATTGAACACTTACTAAAAATAGTAAGTTGTCAGATTTCAATGAAATTTCAGTGGGATACTACCTTGAGCCTTCTGACTGTACTATTGTGTTCAGATGTCAGTTTACCAACCTGATTTAATCTCAATCCAGCCCGAAGAACAAAACCCTAATTTCATAGATTCACTTCAGACTTAGCCAAAATTTCAAATTAGGTCAAATACAGAAACATCCCCAGAAGAACAGAGAAATAAGAGAGAGAGAGAGACGCAAAACCAAAGCCAAAAGACCAAAATGGAGCAAAAATAGGGGGTCCCCATTTGGCATGGGGTGATGTGTGAAAAGGTCACAACAGATAGCATACATGTTGCGCCTACCTTGCCTGTAGTATTGCTATTATTGTATTTGTTCAAGAGTGATTGTTGTTATAATAAATAGTTGTGCCTACCTTGCCTTCATGTTATTATCATGGTGTTTATTCAATCTTAGCTAAATGGGGTTGTTGGTTTGATCGTTATTGCATGCGTGTTTCGTCTATACAATATACTGTCCCAGTTGCTTACCTTACGTTTTGTTTATCATAAGCCTATTCAGAAGAGCAAATAGTTGTGCCCACCTTTCCTTCACATTGTGAATCTGTACTCAAAGCTTATCGTTTGATGTGTGTGATAGTAAACTCATTCAACCAAGCAGATAGTTGCGCCTACCTTGCCTTCATGTTGTGAAGCTATACCCGGTTTACCGTATATTCGTTTGTTTTAATAAGCTTCTTCCCGGATAAGCAAATAGTTGTGCCTCCCTTGCCTTCATTTTGTGAGCCCGCACCTGAAGTTTATCGTGTAATACATTCCTGCTCCATTTCCTCATGCTCTATTTCTTGAGGAAACTGGATAGATTTAAAGAAGTTAGCTTAGTTGTAGTTAGACGATCTGCGAAACCATAAAATCCTTAGCTCCAACGTTCTAGGTTTTCTTAACCTTGTGCCTCTACTAGCTGAGAGCAAAAAGATAGGATTTAGTTTACTTTTCTATTCCATGCATTCCAGCACAACGAGGGAGCTTCCCCTCCTAATTTGAAGAGCACTCATTATGCAGTGTGCATAGCTGTCCGTACAAACTTACACTCCAAAGGTGTTAGTTCTTACGCCAACAATACACACACACATATATATATGCATATCCAATAATATATTAGCAATAATATCATTATTGCCTCATTATTCAAATCCCCATTTATTCATTCAATATCTACTTTACTAATGCATCCAACTTATTGTTATTTAATTCATAAAATATTTGTTAAGTATCCTTATCTAAATCCTAAATGTGTTTATCAAACTAGTTGAATAAATTCATGAGATACTTATCTTTGATTTCTGATTGGTTTGCCTCAAACCATGCGATTTACTCTTGGCTGGATGTTTGAACTATTTCTTTTATTATGCAGCCTGTTTTAAGAGAACTTATTCTCCTGTAGAAGATGTCTTTTTCTTTTTTCCAGCATTATTCCATGATCTTTTCGACACATACTCTAGACTCCTTTAAAATCCTCATACGTGAAGGGTGGCATCCTTCAATCACAACCCTTCCCCTTTTGAAGTCAATCGATGCCTTTTCATGCTTTCTTTTCCACCATTAATGTCATTCTTATTACTATTTAATTGCTGCCATACAAATGCATGAAGCGCTGCCTTAAAAGGGTATTGTTTTATGTTATAATAAATTGTTAATATATTTTTAATATTTATTTTGTTTTCATTTTATTTAAATATTCGTTTGATGTATTTTTATATCTTCTTTTGTGTGATATTTAATATTCATTTCATATTATCAATATTTATATTTATAATAATATTAAATCATTATTATTTCTTCTTATATTTTCAATATGTATTTTTGTTATTTATTTATTTTATATTTTATATTTGTTTATTTATTTCATACCTTATATTTGTGTTTTATCTTATGTATCTTTAATATTTATTTTATTATTTAAATTGTTAATATTTACATATTTATAATTACAATATTATCTCATGATAATTGTAATTATAAAAATATTAAAACAATAATATTTTTCTTTTATGATCTTATTATGTATTGTTATTTATTCACTTATTTGTATCTCTGGGTGTTCTAGTTCGGGGACATGACAGTCCTCCCCTCCCAAATTTGCTTGTCCTCAAGCAAAAACATCTTAGTTCCTTCTAGGATCTTTTCTTCAAATCTGTCACCAATAGTACCCAAGTTAGTCATGTTTATATATATAATTTAATGTTGTATAATGATTACTCTATTTGAATGTATATCCATTAAAACATAAATATATGAAATATATACTTATCTTTGATATTCTTGGGTGATGGGGACATCACAAGTCTCCCCCTCTTGTTTTTGCTTGTCCTCGAGCAACATGGGGTCTTCTTCCCTTCAGGTTCTTCATTTCTTGATTCTCTTGTTTGGGATGCCTGTCTTATCCTAGGAAAGGATTGTAACATTTCGTTACATCTAATCCATTCCCAGGCCTTCTAGACACCTTATTCTTAGGTCTATGCAGCCTTATAACCCTGGAAAGAGATTGTAACATTTCGTTACATCTAACCTCTTCTAGGTCTTATCCCGGGAAAGGATTGTAACATTTCGTTACATCTAATCCATTCCCAGGCCTTCTGGATACCTTAGTCTTAGGTTTATCCAACCTTATAACCCTGGAAAGAGATTGTAACATTTCGTTACATCTAACCTCTTCCAGGTCTTATCCCTGGAAGGGATTGTAATATTTCGTTACATCTAATCCATTCTCAGGCCTTCTGAACACCTTAGTCTTAGGTTTATCTAACCTTATAACCCTAGAAAAAGATTGTAACATTTCATTCCATCTAACCTCTTCCAGGTCTTAACTCGGGAAAGGATTGTAACATTTTGTTACATCTAATCCATTCCCAGGCTTTCTGGACACCTTAGTCTTAGGTCTATCCAGCCTTATAACCCTGGAAAGAGAGTGTAGCATTTCGTTACATCTAACCTCTTCCAGGTTTTCTGGACACCTTTAGGTCTATGCAGCCTTATAACCTTGGAAAGAGATTGTAACATTTCGTTATATCTAACCTCTTCCAGGTCTTCTAAACACCTTTAGGTCTATCCAACCTTATGACCTTGGAAAGAGATTGTAACATTTCGTTACATCTAACCTCTTCCAAGTCTTCTAGACACCTTATCTTGCAAGGCAATGACTTATTAGCTTATATTGAAAACAAAAAGAATTACATACAATAGTTAGTTTGTTTCTTGTTCTAGTCAAGAACTCTTAGGGGTTTGCCCTTCTTGGGTTTCTTCTCTTTCCCATGTAGCATCTTCTTTAGGAAGTCCCTTCCACTTGATTAGAGATTTGGTAATGATCTTGTTCCTCTATTTCCTTTCTCTAGTGTCTAGGATAAATTGTGGCTCTAAGATAAGTTGTACCTCATCGTCTAGGTAGCTCAAGCACACAAGCAAGTAGCTCAAGTAGGAAAACAAGCAACTCAAGCACACAGGCAAGTAGCTTAAGCACATAGGCAAGTAGCTCAAGTAGACAAGCAAGTAAGCAAGTAGCTCAAACATGCATGCAAGTAGCTCGAACAAGTATGCAACTAGCTCAAGTAGATAGGTAGGCAGCTCAAGAATGCAAGCAACCAACTCAAGCAAATAGGCAAGTAGCTTAAGTAGATAAGCAAGTAGTTCAAGAATACAAGCAACCAGCTCAAGCAAGTAGGCAACCAACTCAAGCATATAAGCAAGTAGCTCAAGAAAGCAAGCAACCAGCTCAAGCAAGTAGGCAACCAGCTCAAGCAAGCAAACAACTAGCTCAAGAACACAAGCAACTAGCTCAAGCAAGTAGGCAACCAGCTCAAGCACACAAGCAACCAGCTCAAGCAAGTAGGCAACTACCTCAAGTAGGCAAGCATCTAGCTCAAGCAAGTAGGCAACTAGCTCAAGCAGGCAAGCAACGAGCTCAAGTAGGCAAGCAACTAGCTCAAGCAAGTAGACAACTAGTTCAAGTAGGCAAGCAACTAGCTCAAGCACACAAGCAACTAGCTCAAGCAAGTAGGAAACCAGCTCAAGCACACACATGATGGCAGGAAAGTGCTCTGATACCATTGTAATGTCCCCTTATGGAGTAACCAAATTCTTGCCCTGATTTTCTGAAGATATCCTTTATGATGGTTTAGTGTTCATATTATATTCCTTTTCTCCTTTTTCCTAATCAATCATAGGATAAAGACATTCATAAATCTATTCATTTTTCTATCAAATAATCACAATTAATTATAAGACTCAATAATTGCTGCAAGCATCATTATTGCATGATCATATATATTTATATATCCTATATAAACATATACATATTACTATTTCTTGTTGGTTCCCATTTACAATGATTACTTTGGCACACACACACACACACACACACACACATATATATATATATATCAGTGTTACAAGACTCGCCCAAACTCGGCAAGTACTCGCGAGTCCCGAGGCGGGTGACCCTAAACGAGTCACAGAGACTCGGCTGCCGAGTACTCACCAAGACTCCCTGAGTCTCATGCCTCAGACTCAGGCATTTTATGTTTATTTTTTAAAAAAAAATCAATCTTTCATTTACAATTTTTTTAATTAAATGGTGTGCGCCATGAAGGTTTGTGTGGTTTTGAAGGTTTGTGTGCTGCCCCGGGACCCCGCTAGGGGCGTTGCCCCTTGACCCCGCTAGGGGCGTTGCCCCCAGACCCCCGCAAGGGGCGTTGCCCTTTGACCCCACTGGGGGCGCTGCCCCCAGACCCCCGCAAGGGGCGTTGCCTGTAATGTCCCTTACCCGGACTTGCCCTAAAATCCATTTGTTGATTAGGTTTAGGGTTTCTTCCTTCCAAATGAATGTTCTTTTTAATGAAGTAATCTTGGTCTGAAATCTGCATTCACCATATTAACCACATTTCCACAAACACATATATCTATTAGCATTAATATCTAGATATCCAAAATATAAGCATAATCATAAATACAATTTAACAAGCATAATCATAAATGCAATTTAACAAACAAGAGGAGTGCCATGGGTGGATCCGCCCTGAAGCCTTCAAATAAATCTCAAGAGGTTGTCCATCCCAATCCTTCTTGCCCAATGGCTTAGTACCTACATACTCCATTCATGGCAACACCTCAAAGACACTCATCCTATCAGGGGGAGAGGAATCATGGAATCCTTAAGTAGCCTAAGGTCTACCACCTCCTATTCGCCCAATCCCTAGTCAAGGGCCTAAGGGGCTGCAAGGCCCAATCCCTTGTCTAGGGCCTAAGGGGCACAAGCCTAGGTGGGACCCCCAACCTTCTATAACCCAATCCCTAGTCAAGGGCCTAAGGGGCTGCAGGGCCCAATCCCTTGTCTAGGGCCTAAGGGGCTGAAAGTGGGGTTTTTAGACAATCTACTTAAACCATGGTTCACCCTTCTTGATAGGGTTACAAGCACAAAGAAGACAATCTTTACACGATCAGCTATATTTGCATTCATCCAAGATCTATTTCATGCCTATAATCAATTATATTTTCATGTATCAATGATTCTTTAAGTTCATTATTTCCTAGAATGATTCTCATTATGATAAGATTAAAGAAAGCATTATATCAATAATCAAATTAGCAATATCTATTTCTTATATTCAAAATATGCTAAATATTATTGCTAAGTGAGTACATCACCTGATCAGTTATGTCTTCCCATGTCTCCTTATTCTTTAATCGTCTTCCTTCAACCTTACATTTAATCATAGGATGAGGACAATTCATAATAATACATAATCTACTTATGTTTATATTAAAGAGTCATCATTACTTATAAGTATCATTATTGCATAATTGTGAATATATATATATATATATATATATATATGTTTGTATAATATATATATGTATATGTATATAATTATTCCTTATTCATATCAATTAATATTCATATATATGTTTATTCATTTATTCATTGTTCAATTATATTAGTATTCATTATTCATTATTCATATATTATTACTTATTCAATTATTATTCGTTCTTTATATTAGTATTTATATATTCTTTATTCATTATAAAATTTATCCACATTCATGCACATATACCTGTATGCCCATTAAATAATATATACATATTTAATGGCTCTATATTCCAATGCATAACAATCATTGTTGCTGCTGTTCTGAATTGCAGATTGTATTTCTCAATGTTTTTCCCTTTTCCTTATTTTCCTTCCTTCTATTTATACCATTCAAGGTAGGTGACTCATGGGGGGGAATGTATTGTTTGGTGAAAGAGGTGACTTTTCATAAAATATATCTCTTTGTTAGGCTTATTATCACAATAATATCTCTTTTTGAAAATAATATATTATTACTAATAATTATGATATTTCAAATTATATACTTATTTTGATGTTTTATTGAACATATTTTAACATTAAGGTATAATAATAAAACCAATTTGCTAATACCTTATTATTATTTTATTCTAATGTTTTACAATCTTTGATATGTAATGATTATAATATTTATTTATTACATAAAGTAATAATAATAAATTGCCTATATATTATTATTATATTTGTTATTTCATATTTATATATTTTTATATTGATATGGTACACATTTATTTTATATTTAACATTAATATTGCTATTTATTTTATATATTCTATTAATAATATTTAAATTGCTAATGTTTGTATTTCAATATTATATTTGATGATTGTAATACTATATTGTGATACTTATAATTACTAATTTTTTTTTCTTTTTATAATTTTAATATATTTTGTTATTTATTTCCATTTTCTTATGCAAATTGCATTTAAATGTTTGAGGTTATTTATTTATTTTTGTGTTGCTATTTTGGGAACATAATACTGCCCCTTGACCCCGCTGGGGGCGTTGCCCCCAGACCCCCGCGAGGGGCACTGCCCCTCGACCCCATTGGGGTGTTTCCCCCAAACTCTCATCAAACTATAGGTCTAAGCATGTTATAGGCCAATGATGAATCATGATCATAAAACCTACAAAATACATATCCCCTGTTGCAAATCTTTGCATCTTTCACAGTCAAAGCCATAATCAAGGATTATCTTGTTCCATACATTAGACAACAAAACATGCAGTCTTGAAGGCTACAATAAAATTTTAATAATAAATTTCTCACTTGAATATACATACTAATCATTGAGACGCAAGCAAATATCATGGCTACATCATCATCTAGGACCTATCTTAGACACTAGCGCATGACTTGTCGTGATGTTGGGATGAGTAATCCAAATTCTTCTAAGCCATAGACTTATATTTTTAGTTTTGATATTTGTTTTGATGCCATGGATTTCATATTCCACGAGTTTTGTATACATTTGACAATATTTATATATCTGAATGTGTTATTTCCTTCAGCTAAAACTTGTGTTTATACTTATGTGATCAATGTATGTTTGTGTATGGGATCATAGTAATTTCTATTTGATGATGTTATTGCGTCTTTAAGGTTTATTTACTAAAGGGTGCATGAAACAAGCTTTAAATTCTTAAAAATCTCTAAATTTCTTGGGTTTTTCTATTTGCTGAGTCTTTGCCGAGTCTTGGGCGAGTCTGGCCTCCGAGTCCGAGTCCGAGTCAAAAATCGGCTTGCCGAGTCCGAGGCGAGTCCGAGTCTTGTAACACTGATATATATATCCAATAACATATTAGCAATAATATCATTATTGCCTCATTATTCAAATCCCCATTTATTCATTCAATATCTACTTTATTAATGCATCCAACTTATTGTTATTTAATTCATAAAATACTTGTTAAGTATCCTTATCTAAATCCTAAATGTGTTTATCAAACTAGTTGAATAAATTCATGAGATACTTATCTCTGATTTCTGATTGGTCTGCCTCAAACCATGCGATTTACTCTTGGCTGGATGTCTGAATTATTTGTTATGCAACCTGTTTTAAGAGAACTTATGCTCCTGTAGAAGATGTCTTTTTCTTTTTTCCAGCATTATTCCATGATCTTTTCTACACATACTCTAGACTCCTTTAATATCCTCATACGTGAAGGGTGGCATCCCTCAATCACAACCTTTCCCCTTTTGAAGTCAATCGATGCCTTTTCATGCCTTCTTTTCCATCATTAATGTCATTCTTATTACTATTTAATTGCTGCCATATAAATGCATGAAGCGCTGCCTTAAAAGGGTATTTTATGTTATAATAAATTAATATATTTTTAATATTTATTCTGTTTTCATTTTATTTAAATATTTGTTTGATGTATTTTTATATCTTCTTTTGTGTGATATTTAATATTCATTTTATATCATCAATAGTTATATTTATAATAATATTAAATCATTATTATTTCTTCTTATATTTTCAATATGTATTTTTGTTATTTATTTATTTTATATTTTATATTTGTTTATTTATTTCATACTTTATATTTGTGTTTTATCTTATGTATCTTATGTATCTTTAATATTTATTTTATTATTTAAATTGTTAATATTTATATATTTATAATTACAATATTATCTCATGATAATTGTAATTATAAAAATATTAAAACGATAATATTTTTCTTTTATGATCTTATTACGTATTATGTTATTTATTTTCACTTATTTGTATCTCCCAGTGTTCTAGTTTCAGGGACATGACAACTTCACTTAATGCTAAATAATAATAATAATAATTTTATGTGGCCGACCCCTCCTTGTTAATCGCACGACTTCATGGAAGACATATTCTTTGGAGGCCGACTTTGCACCATGAAAGGGTGCGACCTCTCCTCATATTTGTATATATATGAGATCCTTTCAATCATATTGTCATTCAAGTTCATTCATCATAATTCACATTCTTAGAAGGATTTTGCGCCTGAGCAACAGATCATCATTTTGCTACAACAGATCGATTTCAAGGAGAAACATATTCATTTGTATTATTGCATCTAGGAGAGGTGCGATTATTCATTGTATCAAAATCGGTATTGTGTTGTGCCTGAGTTGTAAGCAGATTTCTGCTCCTATTACTTCAAAATATAAGAGATATATTTGTTGGGTTTTTCTCCCTCAAGTTGAAGGGTTTTTCCTAGGGTATCTTGTTGTGTTCATTGTCTTATGTGTTGCATTTCTAGTTATTGAATATCTGATCATAAAACCAACATGGTATCAGAGCGGGTATAAGAAAGATCGTGATCAAATTTATTCAAGCAGCGCTACCCTCCACTCTTATTCTCATCCTTGATTGCATCTATCTTATTGTCAAGATGGTGAACGGGCTCAAGATCGAAGATAGACTTGAGGGCGTATCAAACTTCACATCTTGGAAGTTTAGAGTTATGCTCGCTTTGGAGGAAAATGAGTTAGCTGAGTTCGTGGAGGGCGAAGTTCCTGAACCAACCGATGAGAATGAGAAGCCTCAATGGAAGAGAAATGGCACTAAGGCGAAAAAGATGCTGGTTGATTTCGTGAAAGATCACATTGTGCCAATCATCTCCAAGTTGAAAACAACAAGAGATATATTCAAGACCTTGGAGGAGATATACGAGATCAACAACACAAGTCGATCTTTTCCATTAAAGCAACAACTTCATCATATCAAAATGGCGAAAGGAGAATCCGTCATCTCATTCTTCATGAATATCACTGAGTTGAAAGATCAAATCTCTACCATTGGGCATATTGTTGATAACAAGGATTTGACTATGTTGGCTCTCAATGGTCTTCCTCCATCTTGGGAGTCATTCATTCAAGGAATTAGTGCGAGATCAAAACTTCCTAAGTTTGATTGATTGAGAGCAGATTGTATTCAAGAAGAATCTAGGTTGGCTGCAAGAGGCATTGGTCAAATCTCTACAAATGAAGACATTCATGTTCTTGCCGCTCAATCTTCTAAGAAGGAAAAGAAGGAAAGAAAGGCTACTTCAAGAGGAATAAAGATAGAAGATCTGATGGTGCTCCTCCATATAAGAAGAAGGATCTCTCTCACCTACAGTGCTTCAGATGTGACCAGTTTGGTCACTATGCAAAGGATTGTCCCACTAGACCAAAACAACATGCTTCATTTGCAGATGTGGGTGAGATCTCTCCTCAAAAGGATTAAAGGTAATTTCTATTCTATTCTGCCTTATCAAGCAATGTTCTAGCAGACAACAACTCTTGGTTGATTGATAATGGCGCCTCTCCTCACATCACTGGATTTAGAGAACATCTTTCAGATTTGGTGTTGAGTGATACAAGTGTTCAAGTCATAAATGGAAATGATGCATGTTATTCTATGAAAGGTGTTGGGACCTCCAGTATTCACTTAGATTTCCGCATCTCCTTGTAGTTAAGTGATGTTCTATTTGTACCAGGCATCAAGAGGAACCTTGTCTCAATTTCAGCCTTGGTAAGGGATATCAAGTTGCATTCTCTGAAGGTAAAGTTCTTGCATGGCCAAAGAACTCTAACATCAAGTCAGCCCGAGTGATTGGGGTTCGTCAAGAATGTCTCTATAGACTTTGCACTCGTCCACTACAGGCTTTGTTGCATAATTCATCAAGTTTGTGTGAGCTTTGGCATAGAAGACTTGCTCACATTCACTTCTGAGCGCTTCCAACCATGGAGAAGATGGTCACTGGCATTCCTAAACTCAGCCTGGAGCATGAAGGTACTTGCTGAGGATGTGCTTTGGGTAAGAATACTAAAAGACCTTTTCATAGTAGTGAAAATACATCTAAATGTATTCTAGATCTTATTCATTCTGATTTGTGTGGTCCAATGTCTGTTGCGTCTTTGAGTGGTTTCTTGTATTATGTAATTTTTATTGATGACTACTCTAGAAAGACTTGGATTTATTTCTTAAAGACTAAAGAATTTGAGGAAGTACTTGAGAGATCCAAGGAATTTAGAGCTCAAGTAGAAAACTTGTCCGAGAAGAAGATCAAAGTTTTGAGATTTGACAACGGAGGATAATACATCTCTGGAAGCTTTCGTAACGTTTGTATTGAAGCAAGAATTAAGAGGGAGTTTTGTGTTCCCTACAATCCACAACAAAAGGGTGTAGCAGAAAGGAAGAAAAGATCTATTGTAGAAGCAACTAAGACCATGATTCATGATCAAGATCTGAAATCTTCCTTTGGGCTGAAGCTTCTAGGACAGTTGTGTATGTTTTGAATCGAAGCCCTCATCGTATCTTGGAGAACATGACTCCTGAAGAAGCTTTCATAGGTGTGAAGCCTGAAGTCAGCCATTTGAGAATATTTGGTTGTCCTATGTATGTTCATGTCCCTAAAGATAAAAGGACAAAGTTGGAACCATCTGGCAAGAAGGGAATATTTGTGGGCTACAGTGAGTCTTCAAAAGCTTGCAGGATTTACATTCTAGGTCAGAAACTAATTGAGATCAGTAGGGATGTTACATTTGAAGAAGATGTTGCATTCAGGAGATCTAAAGGCTCTCACACAGAGATAGACAATGAAGGCCAAGAGTCTCCTCAGGACATGGCAGTTGACCATACTCCTGAAATTCAGAGGGAGGCTACTGATTCTAATGAAGATGATGATCCAATTGAGCCTTTGGAACCTACTGATGGGCCTACAAACATTGTTATTGGTTGGAAGAGACCTCTATGGGCTAGGAAAACAATGCAGGAGGCAGAGAAGTTTGCAACCCCTAGAGGAACATTTAGAGAAAGCAAAAGACCTCAAAAGTTTTCAAGCTATGTTGCATTGATGAGTCAAATGATTGAATATGAGCCTTCCAGTGTCGAGGAAGCTTCAAGTCAACAAGTATGGAAAGATGTTATGGTTGAAGAGTATCAATCTATCCTCAAGAACGATGTTTGGGACATTGTATCTAGACCAGAAGACAAATCTGTTGTATCTTCTAAGTGGCTTTTCAAGATCAAGCATGTGACTGATGGAAGCATTGATGAGTACAAGGCTAGATTTGTGGCTAGGGGGTTCGCTCAAAAAGAGGGAATAGACTATGAGTAAACATTTGCTCCAGTTGCTCGTTATACCTCCATCAGGACTATCATTGCCATTGCAGCAACTAAAGGATGGAAGTTACACCAGATGGACATGAAGACAACATTTCTAAATGGTGTAATTGAAGAAGAGGTATACATTGAGCAACCTGATGGCTTTGAAGTTCATGGGAAGGAGTCTCACATTTGTAGATTGAAGAAGGCTTTGTATGGCCTTAAGCAGGCTCCTCGTGCTTGGTATGAGAGAATTGATCGATACCTTCTGAGCTTGGGCTTCTCCAAGAATGATGCCGATTCAAATCTATACTTCAAGGTAATTGATGGTGAAGCATTGATCTTGGTTCTCTATTTTGAAGATCTATTTTTTACTGGAGAAGAACACCTCATCATCAAATGCAAGAAAGAGTTGGCTTTTGAATTTGAAATGAAGGATCTTAAGTAAATGCATTACTTCCTTGGTTTAGAAGTATGGCAGAGGCCCAATGAGATCATTCTAAGTCAAGGAAAGTATACTATAGACATCTTCAAGAGATTTGGTATGATGAATTGTAAATCCATATCTACACCTATGTAAACCAATTTTCAAAAGTTGAAAGAGGCTGCAGCTATTTTAGATCTGGTGGATCCTACTATGTATAGGCAGTTGATTGGATCGTTGATGTATCTAGTCAATACTAGACCAGATATTTGCTATGCAATGAGTGCACTTAGTCAGTTCATGTGTGAACCAAGGCAAAACCATCTAGTTGCAGCAAAGCATATCCTAAGATACTTGCGTGGCACAGTTGGGTATGGCTTGAAATATTCTTCTAGTATAGACTTGAAGTTGCATGGTTATACTGATTCTGATTGGGTGGGTTGTGTTGCTGATCGAAAGCGAACCTTTGGATGTTGTTTCAGTTTGGGATCTACGATGATTTCCTTGTGTAGCAGGAAGCAGTCTTCAGTAGCACTAAGTACCGCAGAGGTAGAGTATATTGCAGCTTGTGTGGCAGCTTGAGAAGTAGTGTGGCTTCGGAAGCTCCTTGTAGGATTGTTTGGACAATCATTGGAGCCAACTGTCATTTATTGTGATACTCAAAGCTGTGTGAAGCTTTCTGTCAATCTGGTGTTTCATGATAGAACAAAACATGTTGAGATCAAATACCACTATATCAGAGATATGGTATTGAGGAAAGCAATTCAGTTGAGATACATTAGCACTGATGAACAAACAATAGACATTCTCACCAAGCCTCTCTCCAGAGTAAAGTTTGTGTACTTTTGAGACAAGTTTGGTATTGTGGAAAATGAAGCCCTAGCTGAGAGAGAGACTCAACTTCAGTGATCTTCTATGATTTGCTTTAATGCATTTCTCTCTGTGAGAGAGATTTGAGGTGCAAGCCCTTGTTTCCACCCTTTGGGAGTAGCCATGGTGGATGTCATGTGTGTGACTCTATGACAACATCACCAGAGAGTCCGTGATGATTTTCTTGTACTTGTGCTTTTCACCCCCTGGGAGTAGCGATGGTGAACGTCATGATGAGATGACGACATCACATTGATTGATTCTGTGATGGGCACTTGTGCACATATACCATTCATGGGAGTAGCCATGATGGTTGATATCACGATGAGGTGATATGCTCTTTTCCATATATGGGAGTAGCCATGGTGGTTGACATCATGATGAGGTGATATGATTTGCACAGCTAGAAGTATTCCTCCCTAGCTGAGAGGGAGTGTTGATGTTTACAGCCGCGGGCCTCTTACTTCCAGCCACGATTTTCTATAAGGCAATAAATTAAATGTAGCCTAATGGCTATTTATTTATTGGCGATACTCTTTAGTGAAGAGGTGCTTCACTTAATGCTAAATAATAATAATAATAATTATTTTATGTGGCGAACCCCTCCTTGTTAATTGCACCACTTCATGGAAGACGTATTCTTTGGAGGCCGACTTTGCACCATGAAAGGGTGCGACTTCTCCTCACATTTTTATATATATATGAGATCCTTTCAATCATATTGTCATTCAAGTTCATTCATCATAATTCACATTCTTAGAAGAAGTTTGCGCCTGAGCAGCAGATCGTCATTTTGCTACAGCAGATCGATTTCAAGGAGAAACATATTCATTTGTATTATTGCATCTAGGACAGGTGCGATTATTCATTGTATCAAAATTGGCATTGTATTGTGCCTGAGTTGTAAGCAGATTTATGCTCCTATTACTTCAATATATAAGAGATATATTTGTTGGGTTTTTCTCCCTCAAGTTGGAGGGTTTTTGCTAGGGTATCTTGTTGTGTTCATTGTCTTATGTGCTGCATTTCTGGTTATTGAATATTTGATCATAAAACCAACAGCTCATACCGTAGTTTATAGACTTAGACTCGAAGAGTACTTGGCAAGCCCAAAATTTTTTACTTGGCAAAAACTCGACAACTTGAAAAGTACTAAAATTTCTTATAAAAACACTTTTTTTTTTGCAAAATTCGATTACAAATTGTATCCAATGAGTCTAAAAACCATGAGGAAGTGTTTTCTATTAATTTTGATTGTTGAATACATATGGATTACAAAATGGCATCATCATACAAAGCTGGATAGTGGAACTAGGTACAATAACTAGCTACTAACTAATAACTATCATGAATTTATGATGATTGAATTTGAAAATCATCATAAATTTCATATCTAGGCAACTTAGACATTACAAGTTTTTACATCTTCCTCTTCCCCAACCTAGAGAAATATTGGGAGGTAGAGAGTATAGTCCTCGCACTCGATTCTGGCTTCCTACTTGCCATAGAAGATTGTGGTAGTGGCTCCACCATGCTGGTAGGTGCCAATGGCTTCTCCTCCACCATATCAATGTCATCCAATCCAATCTCCCCTGCTTCTGCTGTAGGCATATCCTCCATAGCTTGCTTCTCAAAAAAAAAGACCATTGAGGCGTTGTTGAGTCAACTTATTACGCTTC
Organism: Sequoiadendron giganteum; assembly: GCA_007115665.2. Taxonomy (NCBI): domain Eukaryota; kingdom Viridiplantae; phylum Streptophyta; class Pinopsida; order Cupressales; family Cupressaceae; genus Sequoiadendron; species Sequoiadendron giganteum. The sequence continues at coordinate 369,855,402 of CM021105.1, read as the reverse complement.
TTCGTTTGAATGGCATCAAACAAACTCCTATTGCGCTCACATCCATAAGCACTACAAGGTTGAGACAAAATTCAGAGGGCTAGCCTTTTCAAATTTGGGGTATTTCCACCCCAATCTTCCCACCAAGAACCAACAAATAAGACTTTCATTTTTTTGTAAATAAGCAACATTCTAATAATTAATTCATAACTTGCAAGATATAAGGCTTCAGTTTTTCTTACTTGGTGTTTGGATCTCTCTTCCTTGTATAGGTAATTTGGAAGAAAATGTCTCCCTAGTTGCCTTATAATTCTGCAACTCTAAAAGGATGAGGTCTCTCATTGCAGATGTAGGTGTCATCCTCTCATTGCATGTGGATAGGCCCTCCATAACCTCCCCATTAGCATCTGTGAAGCCATCAGAGAAATATAACTTGGGGTTGAGAAAGTACCCCGTTGCATGAATGGGTTGGTGGAGTTGATTGCTCCACCTTCGATCAATGATCTCCCAAATAGGGGAAAATCTATTTGCATCCCTCGTGTAACAGTGTTGGATGGCCTCTTTGGCCCTATCCATTACCTCATAAATACATCTCATTACATTTTTCTCGCCATCCACCAAGTGCAAGACCCTCACCAATGGCTCGGTCATATACAAAGTACAAAGTAGAACCAAATTTAAGTTATGACTTACAATGAAACAAAATGCTTTTAAAATTAAAAACTAAAAGTAAAGGATTCAATTTGATAATTAATTTAAGTTGAAGTTACCTTGACAATCTCTAATGCTCTAGTTCAAAATTGATTGTCAAAAATTATTTTTACAATCTTTCTCCATCAACCTTCTTTGAGTTAGTTGAGTCTACCCATGTTTGACTCACAAACATCTGCTTCAAGGGAGTCAATAAACTAGAAATACTTTGCAATGTTAGAAAATTAGTTGCAAACCTTGTAGCACCCTATCACACAAGCTCTTTCCCCTTGGTGCGATCTCTCATCAATTGAAGAACCCATGGGTGATTATATATATATTTTGTTATATTTCTTGCTTCTTCTACAATTTCTTTCACCCAATCAATTTTGCCTATGTCCTCCAAACAAAGGTCAACGCAATGAGTTGTACAAGGGGTCCAAAAAAGTGTTGGATGCCTCTCTTGAAGCAATCTACGAGCTGCCACATATGCTGCTACATTGTCAGTAACAATTTGGACAACATTTTCTATGCCCACCTCTAAAAAAACCTCCTCCAACATCAATCTTAAATTTTCTGCATTCTTTACTATGTTGGAGGCATCAATTGACTTTAGAAAAACCATCACATCATTTGAAGCCACTATAAAATTGATAAGAGTGCGGTTTCTTCCATCCGTCCAACCATCTGAGAGAATTGAGCATCCATACTTTTGCCATTGTTTCTTTTCAGCTTCCACAATTTCTTTTGCATCTATAATAGCATCTTCAAGTAACCTGCCACTTATATTGCTTGGACTAGGGGCCTTGTTTGCTTCTTTGTGCACCTCCTTATTCCACCTAGTACCTTCCAATGGAGGTTGTGATCCTTGTTCATTTCTAGGCACAAAAAAATGGAATTTGCTTGAAGTGGATGAAGAGGATGGAGTTCTTATATGTGGACCGTGACTAGAGCCCACAATGCCTTGCATATCCACGTCAGATTCTCTTGACAAATTAGGATCAATGGCTTCTTGTATGGCTGCTTGCATGTTTTCCCTCTCCAATTTATTTTCTTCTAGTGCTGCAAGTAGGGCCATCATCTCTTGTTTCACCTCTTTAGGGGTTGTTGGAAATTCCTTGGCATCACAACAAGGAATACCAACAAGATGCTATTTGAGATGATTGATGCCTCCACTAAGCCTCTTCTTAGACCAGGTACAAATAACTCTCCCTTGTACTGGCCCAAGTACACCAAGTTTCCAAGCAGGATCACGGCTACTTGGGGGTCTCCTTCTGATGGGCTGACTTGCACTTGCTGATTCCTAACCAGATACAAAGGCAAATGCCATTGTGATTAAATATTAACCTACAATATTAGAAGTTGAATAATAAATATATTAGAAGTTGTAACTCTCAACAAGGAGAAAAGTTGTAAATTATTTACCCTTGCAAGATAAATGACATGTATTAGAAGTTGTATCCTTGTATAATATAAACAAATAGAAATTTGTTCTTGTTCGAGTTCAATGGGAGATGTACATAGTCAACATTTATCTGCAACTATTGTCCTCTTTAGAAACAGATCCAGTACAAAGGAACAATTAACTAATTGTGTAACTTTATTTAATCAAAGTGAAAGACATTTCATTTAAAATGCTATATGTTCTAATTTCAATTTTTTCTTTCTTATATTTGTATTTTTTGCTGGATGCACATTGATTTTCTTTACTTGTATGCAAATTGCAGTCCTAACCCTTATTTCATGATTTATAATAATAAGAGATCTTTCTAAGAATCTCAAAAATTTGCAGGTGGGAGCAGCAGATTACATAGCAATTGCTCAAAATTTTCATACTGTATTTATTGCAGATATTCCATTGTAAAAGAACTTTCAGATTTTCAATCATAGTTCGCAGATCGACTAGTAATCTGTGTGGATATACACAAGTTGTATGTATGTGTTTGGATATATATGTTTGTGTATGCATGTGTGTCTAACTTGTAAGTATGATGTGTGTGTATGTAGGTATGCATGTGTGTATGTTGTGTGTGTATAGGTATAAGGTATGTATGATGTTTGTGTATGTAGGTATGTATATGTGATAGTGTGTGTATATATGTACGTATATAGTATAGGTGTGTACAAACACATACATACACACATTGTACATGTTGTGTATGTAAGTATGTATGTGTGTAAATATATAATATATATACAGCTGTGTACACACACATACATACACACACTATCACGCATACAATACATGCACACACATAACATACCTATAAACTATACACATACATAACATACCTATACACACTACACACATACGTATCTATACACACATAGAGGACGTCAAGTTTGCATGCATATATGTTATCACAGAAATTAGCAGCGCTCATTCCACGGATAACCCCCCTACGAAACTTGTTCGTTTCCTAGGTTCATGATGTTCATGCATGCAAAATGAGGTGATTTTCAATCCACCTCGAAATGCGTTCCGAAGTCTTAGATAATCCATTTGAGCATCCCTCTGCGTTCGTCTCGCGAAGACCTTCGAAATGAGTATCTTCACGAACACTCGTTGTTCATACTTCACAAAATTGCGGAAAGTGCAAATGTTCTGGAAAAAAGCGCTCTAACATTTTCAACAAAAAATTCTAAGTGTTGAAAGTGCAAGGGCGGGGTTTTTTAGCGCCACTGCACCTAAGTGAAATGATGACTTGGTGCAAGAGCGCTGATTTTTCTTGCCCTTACACCAAGTCTCCATATAAAAATTCTAAGTGTTGAAAGTGCAAGGGCGGGGTTTTTTAGCGCCACTGTACCTAAGTGAAATGTTAGCTTGGTGCAAGGGCACTAATTTTTCCTGCCCTTACACCAAGTTTCCATACTTAGCCATTTTAAGTCCAGAGCGGTGATTTTTGACTTAAGTGCACCGTTTCCAGACTTAGTAAAAAATGACCAGAGCATTGATTTTTGATTCAAGTACACTTTTCCCAGTTTTTCACTAAGTGTTGAGCCCAAGTACCAGGGTGCTGATTTTCAGTGCCATGACGTACTTTTTGCCAAACTTACACATAAAGTGCAAGGGCGTTGATTTTTAGCGCCATTACACTTTTGACAGTTTTTGCCTTAAACACTTCCAAATCACTTCATTTCCGCTCCAGACCATGTTTCTCCACTCCCACATCGTTTTCCATGCCTAGTTCCTCTTTTCACGCATGCTCAACATCGTTTGCTCGCTTAACGCTTCCCAATGCTACTTTTTCTGCTAAAGCCTGTTGATTCACCACCCTTGCAATTTCTTTCCAAATTTCATCAAGTGATCTCAAAGGTGACATTTTCTGATCCAGTGAACTATCCCAGATCTACAAAGAAGTTGTCATGCTGCAAGTTGAGGATGCCAGTTTTTCAAAAGCCTCAATACATGTCATTTGCAATATACGGCTGGCACTTGATAATCTCAAGATGCATCTTCGCAGGTGCAAGAAAATCCATTCATCCACCAGAAGGCCAATCACAAGAATTCATACCTTTGTGGATTACACCATTGGTCCGGATGAAAAGTTCATGTAGGAGACCAAGAAGAAATATGAAGACTCCGCGCCCAAGCAAGGAACCATGAAGATTCCTAATCTCCCAGTGTTGAACATTTTGATGCTTCCCTTTATGCATCTTGTAAATAGTTTTTGACATCTTAAATGTCTTTTTGTAAAATGTAATTACACCAAAATTATGAGATGTAATTACATAGAAATAAATTACACTCAATTAGATTAGGGTTTCCTATTTTTACTCAACTAATTTCCTAATTTTGCTCTTCCCTTTTTTCTATAAATAAGAGGGATTTCTTTTGTAATAGTTACCTTTTGATATTTTGCAACGAAGTGTTGTTCTTTTGAAACAAGCATTGAGACTTTGTGTTCAATATTGTGAATTCAGATCTAATCAATAATGAAGAGGATTGCATACCAGACTTTGTGTTGGAATCGATTGTCTTGTATGTTGATTATATCAGTAGTGATTTGTGTATGAGATTGAAAGGGCTTCAAGTGGTTGATGTAAACTTTGTGTTACATTTATCGTTTGGATTTGTTTACGTTTGAAGGTTTTTGTTGAAGGATCTACAAGACTTTGTGCTTGTAATCATTCATGTTGTTCGAGGAATCGCTGTGTCTAAGAAGACTTTGTGCTTCTAATACAACGAACGATACTATTACAGGATACAACATTGAAAAGGCTACGAAACGACTTTGTGCCTTCGTGAGCCTTCCCTTTTCCTTTTACCTTTTGTTATTATAAATCATACCTGGTATTTCTAGGCTTTGCTTTGTCAAGATAGAAATATTGGCATTACTGTTGTTGTTTAAGTTTAAGTTGTTCAGATCTAAAGCTTTTCATCGTGAAGCATTGTAAACATCTTCTCTGAAAAAAGAGAGAAGTATGAATGTAACACACCCCCCCCATTTCATGAGTACAGTGTACATTTTGTGAGTATTCTTTTAAGTTTACTATAGCTTCTAATTAGCAGTAAGAAGGGCGCCTCCCCTTTCTGAGAGGAGAGATCATATCTCACACAGCTGTGGTTGAAGCCTAGATGGCGTAATCTGTTGAAAAGTTGATTACACTATTTTCACCCAACAATATACACACACAGTCACACAGTTTCTTGTTTCACTTATTAGTGTATCATGTATGCATATCAATATTTAATATAAAAATTAAAGATTTTAAATGAACAATTTAAGTTTGTATATACACTAATTAAAATACACTGATCATGATGACTGTTGATTGATACACGGTGATACATATTACACATTATCAATTTACTAATATACATACATGATACATTGACCAAGATACATCGTGAATTAAACATGGGAAAAAACTTGGAAATCGTGATTCATGCAGACCTGGAAATCACACGACCTTTTTCCCTTCGCCAAAGTCAACTAAATTCACTTTCAATCGATTTGTGTGCAAACAAAAGATGTTCGAGGGTTAAAAAGAGAAAAAACGTGTCAAACCCATGTTTTTTCTCCCACAATTTTCACAGGCGATTTGTAATGTCCCATTCTCGAAGTGAAAATGTGGAGATGTGTACTAGCTCATTCACCATTCCCGTGAGCTAGTCGTCATAGTTAGGGAATGATATTTTGGCCAAGGAAATATTTTGATGATTTTGCAAAATGGAGAAAAGGGAAATATTTTTAATGTAAAACAAAATATAATATTTATTATATTTTATTATTATTTAATTCTCTCTTGATGATGCCAAAATAATTTTATTAAAAAATAAAATGGAGCCTAGGAAGGGTCGTCCACCTTGGGAGTTATAAGGAGAAAATAAAATATTATTTTATTTCCTTCTTAGTGGCTGCCTAGATCCTTGGGCAAAATAACAAAAAAGTAAAAATAAAATAATAAAAATTATTATTATCTTATTTGGGTCGGCCTTGTCTTGGGCGGCTAGGAAAAAAAGTTTATAAGGAGGTCTTGTGCTTCATTTTTGGCATCATGTTTTGACCTGGCTTTTGCATATTGAGTTTATCTCTTGGCTGAAGATGAATTTCAGTCCATTCAAGGTGATGATCCCTTGATAACTAGGGTTTGGTGATGGCCCCATTCCCGAATTAAGAGGTGGATGCTATCAGTATTCATCATAGAGCTTATTAGAGACATTTTTTGCATATTTCCAGCTAGGGTTTTGAAGGTGGAATTGCAGATTCATGCACTTACAGATTTTTCTTGAGAAAGCTACCTTGGGCGATCCATTTTAGGGACTGTTTGGAGCATTTACAAATCAGTTTCAGAATTTTTGGAGGTCTCTATGATTTTTGGCAAATTTTTTAAGGAGAAGGGCGACTAGGGTTTGAGATACATTGACAGAAATTTGCATTTTCAGTCTTGAACAGCTATCTTCCATCATTGGCATTTGGACGCTTACTTGTAGGAGCAATTTGGGAGACATCATTGGAGGACAAGTTCATTTCAGTCACAGCTGAAAGTGTTTGCAACCTTTTACAGTCATCTTGGACCAAGCTAGTCATCTTTTCCATCAGCCCTCAAGTGCATCAAATCATGGGTATGTTTGTAAAACATTGTGGTCTACCTTAGACCTTAGATTTGTAATGTTTTGAGCATTGTAAGGTCTGATTTTGTATGACAGTTTTAGTCCATTGTAATCAGCTGTGTATGACAGTCATAATCAGCATTATAATGTCAATGAAGTCTTGCTATATTTCATTAGTTTTCAGTTCTATTTTCTATCTGCATTGTTTCTTTATTTTATGAACATCATTTGGCATCAAAAACAATCACGGAAAACCACAAACAATTCAAAACAAGTCAGAAAATTTAGTACAGCAGTTTGCATGCAACATGTTTGACGAAATGTCACACAAGGGAGTTTGAAAACTTTGGGTCAGATTTGAGTGGGGATATTTCACGATTTTTCTGCAAGTGTTTTTGGCGCGTCAATAGCGATTTTTTGATGAGTCTTTTCTCAAGCTGATTTGCAAGTAAACCTGTGAGTTACTCACTGGGGTTTTTCCCAGCAAGTACTCGTGGGCTCGGCGAGTATGTAGACCATGGCTCATACAATTAAAGAGTTTAAATATTACTTTCTAATGAATCCCTTCATAGTTTTTTGGACCACTAGGTGCCACTTTACACAATCAACAAGCCATTGATTGAGGGGAGGGTTTCTCACTATTTCATGTTTCTTTATGAGTTCATGATCAAGATGCTTTTGAAAAAGCTGTCATTGCAAATTATCCCTCCAAGATCATTTTGGGCAAAGCACTAGGAATTGTGAACAATGCTTGCCATTTTTGTGGTATGACAACATAGGCGAAAATTGTCAATAGGATCCTACACAAAGGACATGCAACCTATGAGAATGATGGAAAGATTATATTGAAGTCAAGGACCTTCCTTAGCTTGTAAAGAAGATGCTCTAGAAAATGAGATTGAAGAGAGTTATTCATAGATGTGTTTAGTGAGAAGAGATTCTGGATATATTCATAGATGCTGATGAAGGATCAACAAACAGCCATGGTCTCGATGTTAAAAATATGAAAGATTTGGTAACCAATCTTTGGAGGCCAAATTTGTTTATGGATGCACAAGAGTGGATACAAAGTGATAAGAATGTTGATGTTTTAATTTATTACTTTTGTGACAACACAACAAAATAGTGGATGGAGAAATTCTCTCATTAAATTTGTAGTGGAAGGTCCTTGATCTAATCTACTTTTAAATCTAAATCTGGGGTTTTCAATCAAGATAAAATGACTGCAAAATTGACCTATTTTTTTTATCTTAGAGGTTAGAGCATGAGACTTTGAAGAACTCCTAACTCACCAATGAAGTTTCTCAATTTATGACAACTAAAACGTAAATAGCAATACTAATACAAAGATTCAAATAGAGATCTTTAGACTTGTATCTGTAATGTTCCTTTCCGCATGATCACTTCTGGATGACTTATTAGCGTATTTAATTCCTACAGGCTATAGTTGAGACTAAGGGAATTACTTAATTTAATTGTTTGATATTGCATGGCAAAAAGTACACTTAAAAGGGTAATATTAAATAATTAAATTAAAGTGATGTTATAAAGTGTCATTAAGGAAATTTCAAAAGGATACTTTATAAACTTTAAAGTCACTTTATAAAAAGGAGCTTAATGTTTATTTAAGCGGCAAATATTAAATGGGGTTTTGAGAAGTTTCTTTCAAAAAGAGATAAAAGTGAAAAAGAGAGTTCATTTGAGTTTTATGTTGGTTATTATGAAATTCGGAGAGCTTCATTGGAGTTGGAAACCCTCAGATGAAAACCCAAGGGATTTCTAGATTCAGTAGTAAAATTATCTACCTTAGCCAGTGTTGGAGATATCAAACAAATTTCTCACTAAGGTTTATTGGAGATTCATCGAAATTTGTGAAGTCATATAATAAGTCAGATTTCTAAGTTTTGGAGTGAAAATATGGAAGATTTTAGCATATTTGAGGCCTGCTACAGTGATTTCGTACCTGCTACAGTTATTTCCATACTTCACTACAGTGACTCTGTACTGCTATAATGATTATGTACTTCGCTACAGTGATTACACCTGGTCATTTATGTCCAATAGCTCGTTGTGATTGTGAAACTGCCTGAGGTTGATGATAGGGTTTATTCTTGGTCGAGCCTCTTCCTGTGCAATTCATGGTATTTATAGGGATGGGCGAGTATATTCACATTTTTTATGCACGTGAGGAGTTATTGTTGATGGTCGGATATTCCAATCAGCTATCCATACATTTCTGTACAATTTTGGGTTTGATATATAGCAGCAAACAGGTCAGTATTTTTGTACCTTCTATAGGTGTGAGAAATAAGGAATACCGCAGGTATTATTCAAGGATACCATCATACTGCAATTTATACTGTTTGTTGTCTATTTCCTTGAGAATAGTCACTATAAAGAGTGTTGTAACCTCTGTATACTAAATGAAATAACTCATCGGGCATCATTATCTATGTTCAATCTGTTGTTTCAATACATTCCAGGTCAGATTATTGTTCTATTTTACATCAATTATATGAGTAGTGTGAAATACTGTTGTCTCAATAAGAAATATGTATGTTTGGAGGATACAAATTATTGTTAGTACTCTGCAAACTCTTTATTTTTCTAAACATGAAAACCACTTCCAAACTCATGCTATACGTTGAACAATTATTTTTTTAAACTGAAACCATATGCCTATTTTATAAACATACTGTTTGAAAAAAATCCTGGAAGAAAGCATGCAAAAATTTGTGCCAACATCAGTAGGGTCACTATAGTGGTATCAGAGCCCATGAACCTGCCAGCCTGTGTGGTTTTGATGGTAAATTTTTTTCATGAATCCGGAAAACATAGAGCAAATCACCTATCAGAGTAGAAGACAGAGAGGAGATGAGAATATATTTAATTCAAAATCAGAAGAAGAGGAAAACATGGGTGATAGAGAAAGAGAGGGAAAAACCAAGCACTAGAGACATGTTCAATGATCTTGCAAGGGAATAGTGTGACCTACAATAGAGTTTAGTTCATTTGGCAGCCCTTATGACACAACACATGGCAACCATTAATAACAAAAATGGTGGGAATCAAGGTGGCAACAATGGTGGAGAGCAAGGGAATGAAATAAATATTGGCAATGGTGATGGTTCAGTGAACAATGGAGGAGGAAGACCACATAACAGGATTGGATCAGCAAACACTAGGCCTTTGATGCCAAATTTCCCTCCTAGAATCACTCCTCAAGTTGAGCATGAGTGAACACAATAGGAGCTACAAGATCAAATCCTACACAATTGGAGGAATTCAAGCATGGAATTCCAAGTTGAGATGTCTTTTTGTGATTACATGGACCTTAGGATGAGGCATAGGCCAAATAGAGGTGGTAGACCACACAATCAGGACTTGTAGAGGAAGGTGGAGAAGTTGTTTATTTCCTATTATGATGGTTTAGGTAAAACCACAACTAGGGCATGGGTGCAAAAATTGGACACTTACTTTCAGCTCAACACAATGCTAGAGGATGAGACCATTAAGTATGCTACAATACAGTTGGATGGGAGTACACACGAGTGGTGGCATCACATAATGGTGACCTTGGGCCATGACCAGATTGATTCCTATGTAGAATTTATAGAGAGGTTGATTGACATGTTTGATAAGAAGGATCTGGAACTCCATTTTAAGGAGTTAGTTCAACATAAGCAGTGGGGTTCAGTGGACACCTGTATTGCAGATTTTCAAAGACTCTCCATGCTAATGATAGATATTTTAGATAAGAGACTGTAGTGTTGTTCATGGACGGTCTAGCTGATTTGTTGAGAGGATGGATAAACGCTCTCAGTCTATCCACACTTCAGGAGGTCATTAAAAATGCAAGAGACATGGAATCTCTACCTTAAAGCACAAATTTCAGTCAAAGGGATTCCACAAAAGAAGGATAAAGACAAGAATGAAGAAACCCTTCTCGAAGGAGTGGCATAAGAAAAACAGTGTAATAACCCACCCTTATTTTTTTCAAATTTGCACCCATTAGCATTAGCCAAATAATAATGATAGTCAATTGAAGAAAATTCCCTTCCACTTTCTGATCACCCAAATCACAATGTGGGCAAGCTAAGAGCATACGATGGTAATGTTACAATACATTAGACAACAATTAAGGATAAGCAATTGAAGTAAACTTCCTTCCACTTTCTGGTCACCCAAATCCTGATGTGGGCAAGGTGAGAGCATACATTGGTAAGGTTAAATACGTGCTTCTAAACAAACCACTTCTTCAGTGGGGTAAGTATGAAATCAAGTGGATGAAATGAACCATCTACTTCTTATGTGGGAATTACAATAGAGCAAAGCACTTGGTGACAAGCCGACCAATCAAGAGAGATCCTCCGCTTATACAATGGGTATAACTTAAAGTGAAAAAAGCTTAATCACTTATTTAGTGAGAGCGCCACTTATTCAGTGGGGTATGAAATGACATGAAAATAAGAAAGCTCAACCATGTATTCAGTGAGAGCACCACTTATTCAGTGGGGTAAGTAGATACAAGAGTTGATCATCAATGGTACTACCAATGATTAAATATTAATGATGTTGTTCCTTTCTTTACTAGCCATTTGGCGATTCTATTTGCTTATCCAGAAATGGATTGGAGAGAGATTTTAAGTAAGGATTGGAGTAATCAACAAATGGTTACTCTTGGGAGTGTTACTTGGCAAAGAATAGATCAAAATTTTAGTGTTGAGCTTGTTTTTTGGTTGCAAGTCAGTCACTTCACCTTTTGGTTTGCTCTCATTCGAGGGAGTTGGCGCTTTCTTCTTTGTCAAGGAAGTAATAGATTTCAGTTGGATTTTGATTGGAGGTGTTTCCCAGCCACTTCAATTATTTTGGTGCAACGCAATGTTTTTCACGCATGCTTGTACTTGGAAAATTCATTGGTGCTGTTGTTCTTTATGTAGAGCACTAAAATTAGATTGTACTCCATTGATTTTAGTTTTAAATAGCAAACATTATTGTTTACTTCAGACCTTCCTAACTCAGGGAGTTCATCTTATGAAGATTTGTGATGTAAACTTTGATAGTTTACTCTCGGTGTCGGTTTAGGACAATGAACTTATGCATGCTTTGGTTCATCATTCAGTGACCTTTGGAGTTGGAACAGTAAGTGTTTTTGCAGGATTTCATGGGTGTATCAAATTAGTACAAAGGAGACATGTTAGATCCATATGGTGCTATGTTGGTGAGTGTTTTGAACTCTTGTGAAGGATTGATTTCCTTTTTGCAAGAAGATTGGAGGACTTCCCATCTATAGTTATGACTTGGCATGACACATTGAGGAGGTATATTGAGGAGTATGGTTATGGGTTGCACAAATATTTCTTCCAATTGCCCAGGATCATGCTAGGTACTGGGATTATAGTCATGGACACTACCAAGATGCTTTGGTGGGAGATGTTTCATGGTACAGGTTTCAACCCTTACAGAGAAGTGTAGTATGAGCACGATGGATTGTCAGTTATGATCAGAGTGGTGCAGCAACAACATGGTGGACATTTGCAGAGATTGACTTGGGATCCTGAGATTACACTTGGGTTCAATTGATTTCAATTGGTTTTTATGGTGGATACCATGGAATTTCTTGAGGACAAGCAATCTTTGGGAAGGGAGGATTGTAATGTCCCCATTTTCGGTGTCCTTATTCAAGCTAGTTTTGTTTTGACTCACTATTTTTAGCAAATATTATATTTAGTAATTGGTCCTGGCAACAGTGCATTGTAGGGTTTCCTATTTGGGCAATGTGTGGTAGTTGTCAGGTGAACTCTAATGTTTTGTGCTAGTTTGGTGATTTGGAGTATTTACAATTTTTAGCAGTTGCTATAAATAGTAAGTCTGTTTTCGGTAATACGTCTTGGCCAAGGCTACTTCAGTAGTGTCTATTTCTATTTTGGGTGTTGGCATGGCTAAAGTTCGATTTAATTATTATTTGTATTTCTCACTTAAGTTATTTTAATAAAGTTACTTTAACTTAAGTGAAGGGGTCAAGGGGTCATGTAAAAAGTGCCTTGGAGCCTAATGTAATGACCATAGTAACGAGACTCGGACTCGGCTCGGACTCGGCTAGGGCGACTCGACTCGGGACTCGGGGACTCGGGACTCGGACTCGGCGCAGACTCGGCAAAATGAAAAAAAGTTGAAAAAAACCTAGAAATTTAGAGATTTTTAAGGATTTAAAACTTGTTTCAAGCACCCTTTATTGAATACAACACAAATAAAAGCAAATTTGATCACATACACAAGTATACAACGATCACATAAGTATAAAGTACACAAATTGTAGTTGCGCTGCTGAAGGAAATAGCATACTTAGATATATAGATTATAAAACTAGTCAAATGTATACAAAAGTCATGGAATATGAAATCCATAACATCAAATGTTCCATACAAATATGAAATATCAAAACAATAGCTATGACTCTATGACTCTATGGCATAGTGGAGCCAACATCCTTCCTACGAAGGCGTCTAACGCTCCTGGATGATGTTGCAGCTGCAGCCATAGTCTCTGCCTCTGTCTGAGTCTCCATGCCACTCTCACCAACAACAGCTATGTCTCCTCGTGCTCTAGCCTCCTCCTCAGCCATGGCTACAACCTCAGCCTCTCTCTCTGCCTGGTCCACCCAATCAAGGTCCTCGTCACTAAAGACTGCATCTGTAGCCTCAGTGGTCCACTCAGACTGTGGATCAACCTCATCTAGATTGATCGGGGTGTTGTCGTGGTCAAAAAGCTTCTTGTATCTGAGCCGAAGGTTGTAATGAACATAGACCAAGTCATTCATCCTCTCCACTGTCAATCTATTGCGCTTCTTGGAGTGTATGTGCTCAAACATACTCCAATTGCGCTCACAACCAGATGAACTGCATGGCTGGCTCAATAGACGAATGGCAATATTCTGCAGGTTCCGTGCATCAGAACCAAACAACCTCCACCAGCTATCTGAGATGAGAAAAAGAAACAAAATCAATCTCATTTCAAGTTTCAAGTTCAACATTTAATAATAAAATACAATATAAAAAGATGACAATTATGCCCTTAAATATATTTTTACCTGGTAGTAATGTTGTCCTACTGTCTATGGTCATTTGACGTGCAAAGAAGTCTCCTCGTGCCTTACTGAAGGCATCTATCTCCTGCACTATCTGTGTAGTAACAGCGGGCAACATCCGCTCTATCGTCGAGTAGAGCCCACTAAGAATTTCTCTATCTCCACGGATATCACGGCGGAATTGGAAGGCCGGATTTAGGAAACATGCGGCTGCATGGATGGGCCTATGAAGTTGGTTTTGCCATCTCCTATCAATGATCTCCCAAATGGGACGATACTTATCCTGAACTCCACCATAGACTGATCTAATGGCCTCTTTGGCCCTATCCATGCCCTCATATATGTATCCCAGTGCGGGCTTCTCCCCATCTGCAACTCGTAGGAGAACTAGCAAGGGCTCAATAAACTGCAAAGTGCAAACATGTTTCACAAATAAGTGCGAATGAAAATAAACAAATAAAAGATATGATTAAAAATTAAAACATAATAAAGAATTAAATTTTACCTTCACAATCTCCTCCACTGGTGTCCAAAACCCTTGCTCGTCAAAAATGCAATTGGCCACACCAATCCCTGCAGTGCTTGTAGAAAACGATGAGGAAGACCACTCCTCACCAACAAACATGCGCCTTAAGGCTGCCTTTGACCGAATCAAGGATTGCAACGTGATAAAATTAGTTGCAAACCTAGTGATGCCAGGACGAGACAACTCCCTCAACCCCGTGTATTGCCTCATAAGGTTAAGCACCCATGTGTGATTGTATATAAATTTGCAAATGTTTCTACCTGCATCCACACATGTTTTGATCCATGGGAGCTTGCCAAGATCCTCCATTATGAGGTCAATGCAATGGGCGGCACATGGAGTCCAGAATATAGTAGGGTGCCTCTCCATCAATAATCTACCAGCAGCAACATAGTTTGCTGCATTATCTATCACCACTTGCACTACATTCTCTTCCCCCACATCAGCTATCACCTCCTCTATAGCCTCACACAGATATGTGGCATTTTTGAATTGGGCAGAAGCATCAATGGACTTAATGAAAATGGTGTCACCTAAAAGAATAAGCAAAACCAGTTATTCAATAAATTAAAAAACAAAAATCAGCCATATTAAATTATTAATCACTAAATCAAATTCAAATTTCAATGCATTGAGGGAAGTACAATTACCTCCGGAGGACACTAGAAAATTAAGCAGCGTCCTATTTCTCCTATCGGTCCAACCATCAGTCATGATGGTGCAACCAATCCTCCTCCACTGCTCACGCTGCTCCTCTAATTGTGCTTTCACATCTGCCACTTTTTGACTCAAAAGTGGGCCCTTTAATTCATCTTCAGAAGGGGCTTTGAACCCCGGCCCACATATGGTTATGGCATCAACCATGTTTTGCCAAAAAGGTGACCTAAAACATGTCATAAATAAATTAATAAGTTACTTACATAAGTATTGTAAAATGAAAAGTTTTAAGATTTTAACTGCACTAAATTTGAATTCGATAATGAGATACATCTAGATTCTAAAATAATAAATTTTAAAACAATTAAACAAAAAAGAATTACCTGGCAACATGGAAGGGAATGGTGCAGTAGTACCAAAAGTCTGCAATTGTCTTTTTTGCTGCATCATGTACATCCTTGTTCCAACCCATGCTCTCAAGTGACGGTTGGGAACCAGGAGTAGTGCGTGGTACAAAATATGAGTCCACCCTAGATTTACGAACTCTAGGGCCAATAATACTACCACTACCACTACCACTAGCAGTACTAGTGCCACCAGCAGTAGGAGTATGCACAGGGATAGCTGGTGCAGAAGCAGTACCACTAGCACAAGCACTAGCACTAGGACGGTATGGAGGCATGGAAGAAGCATCTCCAACAGCACCAAGTCCATGTCCAACTCCCAAACTCACCAATTCATGCTTCTGTTTTTTTTTCATCTCTTTTTGCAATTCAAAAGTTTCTAATTGCACCTGCACTTCACGGACAGCCTCAGGAGGTGCTATAGGGCATCCCGCTGCATCATGGATGGGAATGCGTGCAATATGGTATTTTAATCAATTTATGCCTCCATGATATATTGTTTTGCAGTATTTACATTTTGCTTCCCCTTTTTTCATTCCGGGAAAGATTTCAGCATGTTTCCAAGCAGGGTCTTTTCTGCCTGGGGTTTGAGACATTGTGAAAATAATAATATGTTTTGATTTGCAAATGAATGTGGCTGCAATAACAAGTAGGGTTTATAAAATTATTTATATTGCAAGTAGGGTTTGTAAAAAAAAAATGCAAACTAAAAAAAACAATGATTTTTCAAATTACAATGAATTATTTGTTAAAAAAACACAAAAAAAACCAATAAAAATCAAACTTACCTCTTATATTTGGCTTGGAATGCAATGCAAACTCCTCCCAATCACTGGTAATGAGCTCTCAATGCACCTTCTTGCTGTTATGAAGCTTCCCAAATGGTATGTGGCCTTGTATTTGTCTTCAACAGCTTGCTGGTTGCCCTCTCTTCTCCTCTTATTTTTCCTCACAACTCTCTCTTCTCCTCCTATTTTGCCAAATGAATGAAATGAGGTTGCTTTTAGGGTTGGGGAGATAATATAACACAAAAAAAAAAAAATTAAAACATCAAATTTTATGATTTTTTGTTCACTTTTCTTTCTGCAATCGCCGGCTGCGTCCAGGGCTCGGGACTCTCCGGGAAGCGGCGAGTCCGGCGAGTCCGGTGAGTCCGGCCAGGACTCGGCAGGACTCGGCCGCGTCCACGTCCGGGCTCCCAGGACCCGGCCAGGTGTGCTCAGCTCGGGACTCGCCGAGTTTGGGCGCTTCCGGGCGAGTCTCGTAACTATGGTAATGACTTAACGATGTTTTAGAAGGCAACAAAAGCGAAATAGTTTCCTCAACCCAAAACCATAATCCTTTGCATTACTCCCTATGATGTCATGCAAAACTACAACTGCAAATCTGACTTCCTCCAATCTTCTTGCTAAAAGGAAATCAATCCTTCACAAGAGTTCAACAAACTCATCATCATAGCACCACATACAACCATGAAAACTTTTGAAAACTCTTATTGTTCCAACTCCAAGAGTCTCTGAATGATGAACCAAAGTATGCAAAAGTTGGCTGTCTTGAACCAACATCGAGAGTAAACCACCAAAGTTTACATCACAAACCTTCATAAGATGAACTCTTAGAGTTTGGAAGGTTTGAAGAAACAAATAATCACTACTGTTCAAAGCTGGAATCAGCAAAGTACAATCTGATTTTAGCGCTCTTCACAAGGGATAACAACAGTACCAATGGAATTTCCAAGTATAAGCATGTGAGATGAGCATTATGTTGCACAAAAACAACTCAAGAGTGGTTGGAAAACACTACAAAGCAATCTCCAACTAAAACCCTTTACTTCCTTGAAAAGAAATAATGTGCCAACTCCCCTGAATGAGAGCAACCCAAAATATGAGGTGGCTGACTTGCAACCAAACAACAAGCTTAGGACTAAAAATATGACCCATTCTTTGCCAAGGAACACTCCCAATAGTAACCATTCATTCAGTGCTCCAATCCTTACTTAAAATCTCTCTCCAATCAATTTGTAGATGAACATTTGGAATCACAAAATGGCTGGTAAGGAAAGTAACAACACTATAAATTCTAAAATTTTGATCCTTATCCCTCCAAGGCTCTTTCTTACCATTCCCAATAGGCTTCGTCAATCCTTGTTGAGGATCCCAAGGATGGATACCCAACCAAGAATGATCTCCAACATACCTAGAAAGGTACATATCATAACTCCAAGTTCCATTCATAACATCTTGCTCACTCCAAGGATGGATACCCAACCAAGAATGATCTCCAACATACCTAGAAAGGTACATATCATAACTCCAAGTTCCATTCATAACATCTTGCTCACTATGGAAGTTTGCAAATTCTTTGGTAATCTCTTGTAACCCATCCATGAAAGCATCAACAACTAAGGGGCATGGAGCAATTGTTGTCTTCAAATCCAACCCCCAAAAAAGATTAGTATAAGATAAAGCATCACTCAATCCAAACGATGGATTGTCAAACATGTAGACTTTAGGTCCTCCTTTCTTCAAAGCTTCATAAGTAACAAGCCTGAAACCTCCTTTCCTTGCTGCTGTAATGAAATTTCCAGCAGCTACAAAACTACATTTTGATAACTTCTTAATGTCAAAGATGTAAAAATCAACATGATCCAACACTTCCCATGCAGAAGCTTCATCTCCAACTACATATGATGGGCATGTAGTTCAACTCATCAACTTAGATAGTTTATGAAATACCCCACTTGTTGGCCAGCTCCAACACTCAATACTTCATGCAAGAATGATGCAATTCAAGGCGAGTATCAACAAGGAAATAACCCTCAACTGAAATCATCAAGTGGCATACCCAAGTTACCTTTCCCTTCCTCATGTAGTTAGGAATGATGATGCCTCCTAGTGTCATCTCACTCCCAATGCAATCTTCATCTTTCTCCTCATTTGCACATATCCCGTGGTCTTCTAGGAGGGTAACCAATCGCCTCATAATGTGAACTTAGATCAACACCAAGCTAAAAACCACACTCCAACTCAAGTCTTGAAACTTCTCCTGGATCCCATACCTTGTTGTTTTCACCAAGTGCAACTACAACCCGGAGTTATTCCATCATCCAACTCAAAAAGTGGATTATCAATTGACATATCACCACTCATCTCAAATAATGGGTTATCAGCAAATTCAAGATTAGCTTCATTCCCTACAAACAATCATCATTGAAGAAAAGTGGTGCAGAGAAGCTTAAGCCCTGCTTCTATGGTCCTTACAGATTTGGAGAAGTAGCTTATGAGTTAGAGTTGCCCAAGAGCAGCAAAATTCACAATGTATTTCATGTTTCGTGCCTCAAGAAAACACTAGGACATCTTACTTCACTAGAGCTTCCACCCTTGGATGAAGAGGGAAAATTGATCTTGATCCTCAAGCAAATTATTGATAGTAGAGAGAGGAGATTGAAGAGTAGAGTAGTCAAAAAATATTTGGTCAAATGGAGGGGCTTACTAGTTGAGATGCCACTTGGGAGGGAGAGCAGATCTTGCAACACTCGAATCTGCAATTGCTTGTGGGCAAGCAATTTTGGAAGGGAGGATTGTAATGTCCCCTTTCGAGGAGTGAGCCAAAGTTAATTAGCCTATTCATTCCCTTGGACTAATTAAGGAGGAAAAAGGGAATATTTTAATTTAATTAAGGGTAAATTAATAAAGCGATTAAAGTGACTTGGTGACTTATGAAATACTAAAAGGGTCATTTATTATAATTCTTGGTTCATCTAAATATTAAAAAGCGAGAATTTGAAAAGTTAGGGTGGAATGACTACAAAAGAGAAAAGGGAAGCTCATTTGCATTATGCGAGATTATTATTCTTCTTGGTGATTTTTGAAGAGTTTTCAAAGTTTGTAACCCTAGGACGAAAACCCTACGGGTGAACCAGTTTCGATAGTGGAACTATCTGCCCTAGTTGGATACAAGCGGAATCACACAAGTTTTGCGATTGCATTTCAACGATTGAGTGGAAATTTGTGAAGTTTCTTTCAAAGACAAATTTTAGAGCATCTGGTTAATATTACAAGGAGTATTGGATGATGAAATAAAATATCGTATCTGTAGTAGTCTTTTGTACTAACATTATTCTCATGCTTTTGTGGAAGAAATGTTGTACCATTGCTAATGAAGGACAGTTATAGAGGTGCAAAGAGCTGGAGCTGAGTCTTTCTTATAGCCACCACCCTATATTCTACTAGCCGCGAGTAGGAGAGTAATTGCTATTCTTCATAAAGGAGGCGTTGGAGTTAATCGGGTGTTGGGGATCCTACATGGAAGTCATAGCAGGTTATAAAGGGAGCATTGACCATTCTTTGGAGATTATCGGGCCCTTTAACATTGCTGTCCAGTTTCCTTGGGTAGCCGTGAGACTTGGGGATGATCACAGCTCATGTAGGAGGAAGTCATGTAGCCACAAAGGAGGTCAATGTCATCTACTAAAGATTAAGCCATCGATTGGGAGCAGCTTGGGTGCCATGTGAATGGAGTTTCTGATATTTATCATGTTAGATATTAGTTAATATATATTGTTTGTAATTCTAAACAATACTCTAAGTTGTAAAATTTATTTCTAGCACTATGCATATGGCATGAATGAATGTTATTATTCAAACTGTAATGCTTTTGGGATTATTATGATAACAAGCCACCTGAAAATTACTCTATGTAAACCAAGAACTTCCAAACAAGTAATACAAATTGATCAGATTTTTGGACTATGGGTAAACTGTTTGATGAAATGTCCATTCACACAAAGACATAAAACTGAAAAAAAATTGCATACAAATTTAGTTTGGGATATTTCATAGGGAGTGTCTTTCAACTCCGAAACTGGAACCAACCTTGAGGGATTTTGTCCTCAAAGCCTAAGGATCCAATCTCAAACCAGCAGCACTTTGTTATCACAACTCAACATGGCCAAATGAGCTACCTCATGCCTCGTTTTATAAATTGATTACAATTTAAAATAATAAAATAATTCACCTTTTTTTTATAATACCTTTTAAAAATAATAATAATCTTTCCATGTGCAATGCCCTCCTTTTCCAATCCTAGGCATTCAACTTGGGGTATTTTTCACTTTACAAAAGTTATAACACTTAAGTGAAATAAAAATAATAATTTAAAGTTATTTTAAACATTACACTTAAGTGAAATATTAAAATATTTTACCTCTTGCGATGGAAAATCCTAAATCAACTTCGAATCTAATTCTGACTGCACCAACGAGATATGGAGGCATTGGATGAGTGAATGAGGTTAATTTGGCTATTTTCCAAAAACAGATGTGCTTTCCAAAAAGTTTGGAGAACACCCAAAAGGTCCAATGACACCGTGGAGAGTGTCAATCAAAGCAAAATCATCTCCTGAACTCAACACCACCACAAGAATCCATGAAATGTTGCCACTGCACCCTCCAAGAATCTTGGAGTCCCCTTACATTTCCATTTAGCCTACAAGAACTCAGAAAATAGGCTAATGGTCACTGAAAAGGTTAGGTCTGAGAAGGGGACATAATAGGGGATGTTTCCCTTGCATCCCCGTCTTGGAAATGCGGGGATTTTGGGATGTGTCCCTGTGGAACATTAATAAAACTCCAAATTCTTTAAAAAATACACATTGTAGAGTCATCTTTTATTTTCAACTTTTTAAAAATTCTCTTTTGGAATCCTCTGTGTTCTCTTTTTGTTCTGCCAGGATGCATCTTGAGTATGTCTCAAAAGTACACTAGCCAAATCTAGATCAGGACCAATTACCAGCCCACACCAGTCCAGGTTTAGGTAGAGTTTGTGGGGAATCCTATAACATAGCAAATTTGAGGTTGGCTCTAGTTTATCTAGCCATCTAATTCCGAAGATTGTATTGCTTGAGCATTGGGGTCGCATTAAGAAGGGGAGCACTAATCTAGTTCTTCAGCTCTGATATTCAAAATATTTGAATGCTACAGTACCATATGTATCTCCAGTTTTGTGAAATAATTTCATTTACATGCTTTGTATCATAAGTTTTGGTTTATTCCTGTTAACCTCAATTTTGATTGATTTTGTGCCATTTCTTCCGTGGTTTATAATTTATATATGTAGTTTTCTGATCACTGATTGGGAACACTGATAAATAGGCAACGGACGATCAAGTTCACAATACAGATAAATTCTCAACTCAAACTCCTATGCAGCAACAAGTTTTCAGAGTTCACCAAACAGATCAACCAAAAGAGAAAAGTGAAGAAAGACACCAAGCTTCAGTGACCAAAAAGCAAGCAGTTATTCAAACAATACCAGAAATGAATGTCACAGAGAACATAGTGTACCCTCAATCAGAAAAGGCTTATTTCACATCTTTTCAATCTTCTGCACAAACCCAAGAAATAGAAATGAATACATCCACAGATGAACCAACACCGAGGGGCTTTGATTTCTTTTTGCGGCGCTTAAGTAAGAAGCAGAAATTAAAATCTTCAGATATTACCCTCTCTGCTTCCTGGGAAAATTCGCAGATTTCAGAAATGGGGCCAGCCTTAACTAGCTCGATTGTTCTAGATCCTGCTAAGATGCAACATACTACAGTTCTAACAGTAGCCAGTTCGTTCCAAAAGCAGATTGAGCAGCGAGTAGCCAAATATAAGTTGGAAAATGAGCAATTACATCAGAAGATTGATTCAACCTATAAATTTGTTCTCGAGACATTTGCAGAAGCTATCAATTTTTCTGAGGGAGATTTACCTGATTGTACTATTGATAAATTGCAAGTGGCACTGAAAAGTTTGGCAAATTCCAAGAACAGGGATTTAGTCCCGGTTAAGACGAATGGAGATCTGGTTTCTCGATATTTATTGATAGCGGATGAATTAGAAAAAGAGGTAAATAAATCATACAGAAAGCTGAGTGTCGCTACTCAAGAGTCTTTTACCATCTTTGTTGAACTGCATAACTGGCCAACTTTGTTGACTAAGAGAGATGCTGAAAGCAGTAAGTTATTGTATGAAGTTCAGCAAGTCACATCACAGTGTCTGACTTTGACCAGCTTGAATGATCGCATTTCGAAATTGCAAGAAGCTCAAGAAAAGGCCAAAAAAATTCAGCAATGGTATGAGTCATGCCCATCTATTATCATGCAACTTCAAAATTACAAAGACCGCACTGAGTACCATTGGAAGACTTTGCAGAAAGTAGTTATATGGGCAGTGGAGGAGACATTGGATGTTCTGAAGGAGAAGCCTGAGTCTGTTGATTCAGCGGCACTATACTGTAGCAGATTTCAAAACCTGGATGATAGGTTGGTGCAAGCAATTGATGAATGGGACAAATTCAAGATAGAACTGTTAAATGCAGTCCCCGAGTTGAATAATTTGTTCCTGAAAATTAGTTAAAAGTTTATAGACTCTTCAAATATTGTTAATTTCAACTCTCAAATTTTGGGCTTTGAGCTGTCTCCGATGCGACAACTCTGTAGCTTTGCAGGAAATGTTAATGAAAAATCTAGAAAAGATGTTTTGTATTGGCACCTTGGAAGGTTCAGATTTCTTATCTTGTGGTTGATACACTTAATTTCATATAAAGAATTGCTGAAACTATGAGATAGAGTGTTAAGAGTGTTATTGTTTTTGAATCACTATATAACTTCTTTTGAATTTGATGTAAAGAATTGCTGAAACTAAGTGATAAAGATTCGAGATTGCCAGTGTTTTGAATCATGATATTTAAGTATGGAGATTTGATGTCATGTACTACACTTCCAAAATAATCGTGATTTGAGCGATAGAATAGGAGTTGCCAGAGGGATTCATGACATGTTATTCCAATTATAATTTTGGGTTGTTCCTTTTATTATTGAAAATCAATCTGTGCTTATTTTCATGGAGGAATCGGAAGTATTTGTCAAATCCATTATAGTTGTCTTCTGTCCAAATTGTGGTGATGCTATTTTTCTGAGCTGCATTGTGCATTTGTTTGAGACAATCAACAGATTCAATCAAAGTGTAATGCCTAGGTGAAAAAAGGACTCTTGTTATCACTTGGGGCTAAATTCACCGTATGAAGAACTTACCTAGAATTCCTAGAAGGATCCTACTCTTGTGCCATTTAAGTGAAAACTTATTATGTACAGATATGTATTAGAAATAGTTAAACCACTTTGGTATGTAATCATAAATTCATTAATTTTGTGTTCGTAATATGTCTCATTGGCATAGTTACTACCTTATGTGAAAGTTAATCTTGCAGCCTATGTACAGTAGCGCAGGGAAGTAAGATTTGTCCATGAAAGTAGAGGATTTGAGAAGACCTTGCTTGGGGATCGCTGCAAAATCTCTAGCTTTCTACAGAGAAATTACTACTGCCCAACAAAGATTGTTACCAATCTAATTCATAGATCACACCATTCATGTCTTTATACGTGCAACATTATAGTCCATAGAGGCCAATTTGTGTTAGAAAAATTTCCTTCCAAAAGGTTCTTTGCTTGGAACAAGTACAAATTGTTGGATTTGTAGTATAGTAAATATGAACATACACAATGAAATGAGAGATTATACACAAACTAATTAGCTCAAAATTGGAAAGAAAACCATGGCATTTATATATCAAATAATATGCATGTATAATGTTATCCAAAAAGGGGAACAATACAACTTAGAGAGAATAATCGATGTCCACTATGTCCACTAACCATATGTTTGATCACAAGCATCTTGTTAGAACAAAGGAATAATTCCAATGCTCTTTGGGGACTTGTCCCCTACCCTTTCTGCCCCCATCCACTATAGGGAATGCTTTAGGGACACGAGGATGCTTAGGAAATGTTCCCCCTGTCCCCTTTCAAAAAAAATGTGAAACATTTCTAAAACGTCCCAGCTTGGATAAAGGATGTTAGGGGATGGCTAGCCCTCCTCGAGATGGTTAGGAGACGTCCAAACATTCCCCAATTATCTTGGGAACGACTAGCCATCTCCTACGACCCAACATTGTCCTAGTTCAATTTTCAAAAAAAAAAACATTTTTAAAGTTTAGAAAATGGATGGGGCAGGCCCACAAGGACCCCTCCACCTCTTTAAACAACATCTAGACCTAATTCAACCCTCAAAAAAAATTAAAAAAATCACATTTTAATATTTGCAAACTTGTGTAGAAGAGCAACATTGAAAAAATGAGAGAACAATAGTGGAAAGAAGGCATTAGGGTATCAAACCCACTACATTTGAGATAAGTTCTTCATCTTACATTTGTTTTGCGTTTTTGAAATTTTTTTTTCAAAATTTTAAAAACATAAGGACATTTGATTTTATTTTTCTTTTATTTGAACTTGTAGCCTCTTTTAAATTCTTAACAAAAAAATTGAGCAGTAGTGAGAGTACTCATATTGATGAGGTTGAAGTTCAAATGCAAGAAAGAAGTAGAGCTCGAACTCATAGAAGTATGGTTGTCATTGAGATTTCTTTAGGGAATGGGAGTGTAGCAAAGCCAACAAGTACAAACCCATTTGAATGTTCTTTTGAACTCCTCAAAACCTATGCAAGAGACACATTTAACCTCAAGAAAATCTATCTTACAATTTGCATCGGGAATTGACAAAGTTAAAAAATTAAAAAATCAAGCGGGGTAGAGTATAGCTATGCAATTGGTGCAATTTTTTTTTCAAGGGAAGCTACATTAGAGTTAGTTGTCATTTTTTGTGGATAGGTGAGCAAGGAGTGAAATTGTCATAATTTGTGGATAGGTGAGCAAGGAGTGAATGTGTGAAACTATACCTCCAATTCCAATTGAGAAGGCTAAGGAAACTAAATACATGTGGAAGGGGAGGCAAGAAAGAAGAAAATTACATTGGAGAGTTTGTAGCCTAGTGTGTCATTACCTACAAGATCTATGGATGTTGGAATTCCAAGGGACGAGGGTTCTATTTCTACTAAGGAAAAAAAGAGAACTACTAGTGTTGCAAATATGTTTAATATACAATCACGAAATGTGGTTGAGCTTTCTATTGCTAAGTTTTTTATGATGGTGTTATACCATTTCATGTGGCACATTCACCCTATTTTAAACAAATATTCAAAGATGTGATAGCTATTGGTCCCTCTTTTGTTTCACTTGAAGAACATAAGCTACACACCATCCTCCTTGATAGAGAAAATTACAAGGTGAGTGTGTTGATGGAAGAGATGAGACAAACTTGGATAGGGATGGATGTTCCATCATGATGGATGGGTGGACTGATATCAAACATCAACCACTCATCAATATTATTATCACAAGTTCAATTGACTCTTATTTTCTTAAAAATATTGATTGTTTAAGGAAGAAGAAAGATGCAAGTTTCCAATTTCAAATATTGAAAGATGTCATAAAAGAGATTGGATCTTTTAATGTTGTATATGTAGTGATTGATTTAGCTCGTGTATGTGAGTTAGTTGGCTTGATAGTGGAGAGTGCTTACAAGCACACATTTTTGACCCCATGTCGTGTTCATGCAATACCTTGAAGGACATTGAGAAGACAAATTGGGTGAAGGCAGTGGTGTTAGAGGCTAGAGATGTGTAGATGTTCATTTGCAACCATCACACATCACTTGCTTTGTCCAGGGCTTCTTCAAACAAGGAATTCCTCAAGCCCATGGATACTAGATATGTCGGCTGCATTTTTTTAAAGAGGATGCTTGAGGTCTATGAAACTTTACAGTTAATGGTGGTTGATTCAAAGTGGGGTAGATGGTCAAAGGCAAACACACCTAAAGGAAGAAGTGTGAAGCAAAAATATTTGATGATTATTGGTGGTCCCCTATGAGGTAAAAGATAATTAAATTTCTGGTTTTATTATTAATTTTTTAAAAAATGAATTTATTAATGTTCTTAACTTCCAAAATATATTTACTTTTTAAATATTTTTAATTATTATAATTTGTTTGCACTAACAAATATGTATATTCCTTCATTGAGCCTATTGTGTGAGTAATAAGATATGTTGATACTGACTCTCCTACATTTGGAGAGATTTATGAGACTTTTGATAGCATGCTTAGAAAGATGAAGCAATCAATTCATAGTAGGGATTCTACTTTGGGATTTTATGAGGAGCATCTTAGGCCCATTGTGATGTGATGGTGGAACATTATGAGCACCTCACTTCATATGTCAACCTATGCTCTAAATCCCAAATGGTATGTAGCTAAGTGTAGATGAGTGCCTACATCTCCTGATGAAGAAGTGAAAGAAGAGCTCATAAAGGCCCTTCGAAAAATTTATAGTGAAGATAAAATATGTTTTACTTTACACATAGTGGTTTGCATTTGTCAATATGAGGGGTCCAACCTTCAACAAACTACAGGCAAATACTAATAGAGTTACATTATTTAAAATTGACCTTAATGCATGGTAGATGTCACATGGTAAGGATGCATCGTAGTTGAAGATACTTTCCACTCATCTTCTTTCATAGGTTATGAGTTCCTCAGTTGTTGAGAGGAATTTTTCCACATATAGCTTCATTCAATTAGTCAAGAGGAACAACCTTAACTCTAGAAGATTGAAGAAATTGGTGGTCATAGATAGTGCCTTGTGGTTTTAAGATCGACATACCCCTTAATATCACCAAACTCAGTCTCATATTGGGATGTTGATCTCAAAGATGCTATACAAATTGATGAGACAGAGTTGCATGAAGGATTAATAGGGGTACCAATGCTTGAGACAACCCCTCATAGTGGTAGTGACTCGGACTTGAGCTTTAATTTTGATACAGACCTACCAAATGCAATTATTGATTAGGGGAGACTAAATGTTTTGTATGTTTTTTCATTGTATAGTTGAAATTTGCAACATTTGGGCATTCTTTTGTAATTCTTATATAATATATATGCACATTGATAGTGAAAGAATTTAAATTTTGTTATTTTGTGTCAATTCTCATGTGAAATTTTAATTCAAGTCTAATGTTATGTATTAAGCTTCTATAATGTCTATGATGAATGCTTTATCAATGTTATGACATAAATATTTCAATTTTCTTTATATTTAAAAAAAAATTATTTTTTAATAGTTGTATCATGTCGTTCCCCAAAAAATGAACAAAAAATTCTCGACTAGAAATTTGTTCCACTGTCCCTTGCCATTCTTGTACCAAAAACTTGGGGGAGCATATGATAATTTAGTTAGGGAATGGTCTGATAACTATGACGGTGACGTAGTATAGGCTAACTACACTTGATCCATGAGGATTCAAAGTGTATTTAAGCCACTATGCATTAGTCCCAATAAGATCATTCAATGTAAACTAAGCTAAGAAGCCATTAAAACTAACATATTAAAATACTGTTATCACAGAATCTAGCAATGCTCGATTCACGGATAACCCCCCTACGAAACTAGTCCGTTTCCTAGGACCGTGTGTTTCAAGCACACAAAACAAGGCAAAACTCATTTTATGAGGTCTCTAATCCTACCTAGTTTGGGTAGGTGACGATAGGCTCGAGTTTCGAGTTTAAAAGTTGACTCCTTGTGAACCCAGGAGTTAAGTCTTTTTAATCTATTATTGGTGCTCGGGCGGTGAAATTCACCGTCATTGCACTGTTTTACTTTAACTGTTTTTGGTGCAACGACGATGATTTTCACCGCCATTGCATTTATCTTTAGTTTCAACACTTGGTGCTCGGGCGGTGAAAATCACCGCCGTTGCACCTTAAGTTATTTTTAAGTTGGTGCTCGAGTGGTGATTTTCACCGCCCGAGCACCTATTTGTGAGTTAAGTCTAAGTTCCCTGTCGCATTCAATGCGCGCAACTTAAGTTATTTTTTAGGTTTTTATTAACTCAATCATGAGTTATTTCCTCATTTTCGCTAAGTGACTCTCTCCATACATCGCTCCCGTGCCATTGCGAGTTGCCTCCCATTGAGATCGAGTTTTGGTTTTTCCTCAAAGCGCACGGTTTGCATTGTGATCTTCGACATAGCTGTCACAGGTATATTCGCGTTTTCGTTCTCCTTCGGTTGTTGGTTTCCTTTATTCTAGTTTTAAATGATTTTGTATTTTTGCATCGATCTTTGGTTTTTCTCCTCCCTTGTTCATGTTGCCTTGTATCTATCATTTTTTTTGTTCCTCCCTCTGTGTATTTGTCGTTTCTTTTACTGTCATTTTTCCACGATCATTCTCGCAACTATCATGGCGAATTTCTCCCTACCTTCATGCGCGTCGACCTTCTTTTTTCCCTCGATGTATAAGCGGGGTTTTTCGACGCCGTCGCATGAAGGCACCAAGTAATACTGGTGTCTTGGTGGTGATTTTCACCACCACAACACCCACACATAGAAGTACCCAGGTGTCGAAGCGGTGAAATTCACTGCCACAACACCAAACTGTTTTGCAGTGTTGGTGTTCGAGAGGTGATTTTCACCGCCTTGACACCAACATTGTCTCTCTCGAAACTCCAAGTCTTTGGTGCTCGAGCGGTGTTTTTCACCGCCTTGACACGAAAATGAAATATCATTTCGTGTTCGAGTGGTGATTTTCACCGCCCGAGCACCAAAATCTGCACTTTTTCTCTAACACTCAAAATAGTGTTTTCTCTTCATTTTCGCTCCTCGTTTTCCGCACCACACGGCCAAAACACAGTGACTCCATATCGCCTTGATCATCTCACACTTCCCCATGTGACATATATTTCCTGACAATCATTGCATCCACCATTCTTGCAGTTTATTTCCAAAGTTCCATCAAAGATCCTCGGAGATAAGAAATACATTGGTCTCTGCTCTCCTAAATGTCAGCTGAAATGCCATCACCATCTCCTAAAGATAAGGGGAAGATGAAGTATAAGTACCAGGGCATTTTCCCTCCGACCGTGGTGTTGTCCAAGGTGGATGAAATCAAAGACACTGAGATCGACCATCAAGATCTGGCAGATTTCGTGAGGAGGATTCAAAAGAGGCCGTGGGATGAGAATTTGAAAGCCATTTTACATAGCATTCTTCATATGGTTTCTACTTTCCCAACTTCAGCTCATCACACGGATTTTGTAATTCAGGTAGCTGCACACTACATTCAAGAAGACATAACGGTGAGGGATTCAGCAGGTCAAGTTGTAATGAGGCTTGACGGTGAATTCTTTGACATAGTCTTCAAAGTTCCACAAATGGAACAATACACTCCTATCACAATCCAAAGAGCTCAAGAAATATTTGACAATGATCCAGTCAAGGCCAAAACATTGATTAACTCACAGTGGTTGAAGACTCCTCGGCATGTTGTTTCTAGGTGGCCTAAGGGACTCCCTAGGTGTGACTTCAAAGAAGATGTAAGAGATATGATTACCTTGTTAAGCAGAGTCAAGGGCTTGCCTGGATCCTCTTATTTCCAAGATTGGATGTATGAATACATCTGGATCATCGGAAGGAGGAAAGTACACATTGATTAGGGAACGCAGATCAGTGACGAAATCCATGAGTAGTTGATCAAGGTGCCCACCACCTTAAAGTTTTATATGACTTCCTTCTTGGTGTACTCAGCAGCAGTAATGAGGCAGTTTCCAGGTTTATCTGCCAGAGGTAATAGACATTCTACCCCAATCTATGACTACTATTACCAATTGAACCTGAGGGAAAGCTTCCACCATTTTAGAAGAGTCACAGATGCTTTCTTTGCTCCTTTGCTATTTACTTTTGATCCAACTCTGGAGAGGAAGAGGATTTCAGATGAAGCTTACAAGGCAGTTGGCAAGGTGGGATGTGTGTTTCTACAATTTCCAACCTTCACTTACATAAGGGTAGGTTGTTTCATGGGATGCCCTTATATGCTTCCCAGATACCCATCAAATAAATGGATTCTTATGGAGTTGTGCAGGCAATCAATTTCTATGCACAAGGAATGACAAAAGAATCATAAGCCAGGTTTTATGTTTCCATTAACCATTGGCAAATACACGATCATAACTGTGCAGAAGGCCAAGAATGTTTTAGCTGAGATGCACATAAATACTATCAAGACCTACAGGTACAGGCATGACTTTGACTTCAGGGACGTCAAGAAGAAACTCAAGAAAGGTCACAGCCATGTCTACCATTTTGAAGACATATGGGCAGAGTGTAGAGATGAAGAGGATGTATGTAAAATGGATTTCTGCAGGTTGACAGTTGATCAAATCGGGGCTCTCCAAATAGCTGATTTGTTTGAAGATTTCATAGATCCGAGTGACGTCCTCAATTCTACCTATGATGAGGACAACATTGTTGGGAAACCTTTGCCTCCAGTACAATGGTCCAAAAAGTATGTACTTACATGAGGAAAAGGTTGGCCCCTATCCTACACAACACAACAGAATGGCTTCATAAGCATGGCCATCCGATGAAAGCCTTCAAGACTGATTTTGAAGGTGAGCTTCCTAAAGAGAAACCTAGTCCACCGCCAGAATCTCGTGCCAAAGAAAAACAGGCCGCGATTCCCTCTTCGTCACGAAGAGGGCCAAGGATTAAGTTCACTGTGGGGAAAAGTACTCCACAAACTACTGAAATACAAGAAACAAGGGCTACCACATCTCGTGCAGAAGAGAGGGAGCTTGTTTCCGAGGATTTGTCTTCAGACGAGGAAGGAGGAGATACAGAGTTTGAATCTGAAGAATCAGATGATGAGAACTCTGGAGAAACCGAATCAAATGATGAAGAAGAGCAATCAACAGAAGAGGTTGAGGAATACCAAGAGGATGAGCAGGTTTTGTCCCCTCCTCGAGGTGAAACCGAACAGGTTCTAGTATCTTCGCCTCCTCACACTCCTTCAATTCCCAAATCTCCTGTTCCACCCATTCCTTCTTCTCCCCTTCCTATCACGGTTACAGGAGTAGAAGGTGTTTCTTCCCCACCAGTAGTGTCAACGGTGTTGGTTTCTTTTGCAGTTGGCCGAGCACAAAATATCAATGACCTATCTAGTTCATCAGTTTCTCTCCCTAGTTTGTTATCTCCATCTTTTGACATTTCTTCGGAGGATGAGTTTAACAAATTCATGAATGCATCTTTGCAGAGTCAGCTTGGCGTACAAACAACTAGGCCCATAATTACTACAATGACGCCCATAGTTACTGTTTCAACTATTCCTCAGAGATCCCCTATAGCTCAAGAGTTAGCGGTAACAAGTGATGTGTATACTTCTTCCCTCCCTCCTTGGTTGGTGTCACGGGTTCCTAAGCAAGAAAAGCAGATGATCTCCCTCGATGAGCTGGACCTAGAAGAAATACCTACTCCCAAGAACAAGGAAAAGAGAAAGGCTAAGGTGTTGTCGAGACTCCAGGTTGATAAAGCTAGCCAGAAGTTTGTTGAGGTAGGTTTTCCTCCACAACCAGAGGGAGATGTAAGCATGGAAGATTATACCATACAAAGAATACAACTTGGGAAGATAACAAATGAAAGTGCAAAAGCAGATGCCCAAGTAGTGTTAGATGCTCTTGCAAGAAGGCTTGACAAGATGGAGCAAGCTAAAAATCTATACAAGGGGAAAGCTAAACGCTATGCGAACATCTTGAGAAACATACTGAGATCTTCAATGGGTGATGCCCAATCTATGACCTTGGTAAATGTCGAAGAACCAGTTGTCCAAAAGGCAGAAAAGCTTGCAGCCAAGGGTAAAGTCTTAAATGAGTTTATTAAAGAGATCATGGATCATGGGACGTAGGTCATCACCACCGCAAGTGAGAAGAAAATACAAGTACCCCAACTACAGACTGAGCTTAATAAAGAGGAAGGATCACTTGTGAGGGACCTATCTCAGATGGAAAGGATTGTATCGTCATGGCTGAAAATGAAAGAATCCAAGATCAGCCAATTGGTAAAGAAGGGAGTAATACCTGACAAGGAGAAATATGTGGAGGTGAAAGAATCGCTCAAACATAGAATCCAGGTATTGAAGTTTTTGATTGATGACATTCACCAGGTACAAGAAGATGTAGAAGGTTACCGGGTTCTTCTGGTAAATGGAGTGGAAGAATTACTGGGTGATCTCCTTGATGACGAGCACACCTTCCTTCCCCTCAACAAAATAATTCAAGTGTATAAAGAGGCCTTCATGAAGCTGGTGGATGACAAAGGTTTTACTAAAAACACCATGCACACTATATGTGATATGCGGCTTTCACTTGATTGTTTCAAGGCTCATCTTGAAAGGTGTAAAAAGGTTTCTTCATTTGCAAAGAAGTTGATTACCAAAATACACATGCTGGTGGATTATACAATCGGACCAGATGATAAGTTCATGAGAGAGACAACAAAGAAATATGAAGACTTCCGCGCCCAATGCAAAGAACAATAGTCTTCTTTTCGTCTCCAGTGTTCACCATTTTTGGTGTCCCCTACTTTGCACATTGTAAATAGTTTTTGACACTTTAGGTGTCTTTTTGTAAAACATAATAGCATCAAAATATGAGGTGCGATTACGTAGAAATAAATTACACTCAGTTAAATTAGGGTTTCCTATTTTTACTCACCTGATTCCCTAATTTTGCTCTTCCCTCCTTTCTATAAATAAGAGGGATTTCCTTTGTAATATTTACCTTTTGATATTTTGCCACGAAGTGTTGTTCTTTTGAAACAAGCATTGAGACTTTGTGTTCAATATTGTGAATTCAGATCTAATCAATAAAGAAGAGGACTTCATACTAGACTTTGTGTTGGAATCGATTGTCTTGTGTTTTGATTATATTAGTAGTGATTTGTGTATGAGATTGAAAGGGCTTCAAGTGGTTGATGTAAACTTTGTGTTACATTTATCGTTTGGATTTGTTTGTGTTTTAAGGTTTTGTTGAAGGATTTACAAGAATTTGTGCTTGTAATCATTCATGTTGTTTGAGGAATCGTTGCGTCTAAGAAGACTTTGTGCTTCTAATACAACGAACGACATTATTATAGGATTCAACATTGAAAGGCTACGAAACGACTTTGTGCCTTCGTGAGCTTTCCCTTTTCCTTTTACGTTTTGTTATTATAAATCATACCTGGTATTTCTAGGCTTTGCTTTGTCAAGATAGAAATATTGGCATTACTGCTATTGTTTAATTTTAAGTTGTTCAGATCTAAAGCTTTTCATCGTGAAACATTGTAACCATATTCTATGAAAAAAGAGAGAAGTATGAATGTAACACACCCCCCCATTTCATGAGTATAGTGTACATTTTGTGAGTATTATTTTAAGTTTACTATAGCTTCTAATTAGCAGTAAGAAGGGTGCCTCCCCTTTCTGAGAGGAGAGATCATATCTCACATAGCTGTGGTTGAAGCCTAGATGGCTTAATCAGTTGAAAAGTTGATTACACTATTTTCACCCAACAGTTTTTTGGCGACTCTGCTGGGGAGTGAATCATGCAATCCAAGGCTCAAGCTTTTGATTGAAGTGAATATGATTTCTAGTTTCTTATTGTATCTTGTAAATTTTTCTCTGTAAGTCTTCGTCTTTTTCAGATCTACATTATGGCGGACCGAAGCTATACACAAATTTTGAGGGCTCAAGGAGTTATAGATCCCCTGTTTGAAGAGTTACTGCAACGTAACTTTCCTTTTACTCGTTCATGAATGAGGTCACCGCTGCAATGTCCTACGAGTTTTCCTCCTCGGATAGATAGATCTACTTTCCCACCTGTTTGGTCTGTCTACAGCAGGTGTCCAACTCAAGCATCGATCATGCAACTAGTAATGGCCGCACCACCTGCTACCCAGTTACCCAAGGTAAGTTTCTTCTTATGTAGGGAAACTCTAGCTAATGTTGAAGCGGCACAACAATTAGCTACAAGCCTTGAAGATGATATGATCCTAGCTGGAGAGATCAGAATCAACGACAACTCCAACACCAACAAAATGATGCAAGCATCAGGGTCTTCAACATCCAATGCCATCACTCCTAGCGCCAATTCCAACTTCACTGACTCTATGGTGCAACGGTTGGCGAATGAGCTCCTCACTCTGAAGAAGCAAGTGGCTAACAATAACACGAATTACAAGGACGTCCCCAGAAGGACTTTCCCTAATTATGCCAAGAACAAAACTCAAAATCGTCTTCCGGCACCACCAAGTAGGCTCGCCCTTGAAGCTCCACCTACCAATGCTGTTGTGGGATATTATGAAACTAAACAAGAAGATTATGCTCAAACAGATTATCCTGAAGAACAAAATGTCGATCTCTTCCAAGAGGAAGAAATGGAATCGGCTAGTGACTCCAAGATTAGCTACTTGCAAATAATGGATGAAGAGGAACCAAAGGACTTGGTGACAGACACTTATGCTGTCTTTACGTGACATCAACAAAACCAGCTTGACAAAGTTCAAGCTGTTGCCCCACCTGAAAAGGAAAAGCCGCCCATCACGATTGCCAAAAGAGGATCTCCCCTCCCTTGGCAACCTAAGAAAGCAGTAAATCCACAAGCCAATGCGCCACGTTCCTCAACTCCCACTCCTGCTGTACCCAAAGCTAATCACCCAGTTCCAAATACCAACGTGCCTTCCATCAAACCGATTAGTGAAGTCACTACATCTAGTTTACAGAATTCTTTTCAAGCCTTTGACATTATCGACCATGCAAAAAGAACCAAGGTTCAAATGTTTGAGGCAGAATACCTCAAAGCTAATCCTGACCAATTTGACAGGCTTGTCCAATTTGTTAAGGATCAGGGAATTACTCCAACTCGGGATTCACCCCCCGAGGTCCCAGTTGCTCCTAAACCAAAGGTACCCCACAATAATTTGGTATCCAATCCCTCAACTGCGTCTGGACGCATTGATCCATTCTTTATCTCCTTGCTGGTAAATGGCTTCAAATTAAGCAATTGTGTCATAGACTCTGGTGCATTCGACAATGTGATGCCCACCAAAGTAGCCACTACCTTGGGTCTAGAAATGACCAAAAAATTTAGCCGTTGCTTTTCTATGGAAAATAAGCAAGTGCCCTTGATTGGTTAGATCAAAGACGCGCAATATGCTTTTGCCGCATATCCTGATAAAAAGATCAAAATGACAGTCTCGGTGGCTGATGTACCAGCATCATATGAAATTCTCCTCAGGAGGAATTTCTGCAAGGATGTTGGGGGAGAACTGAGCATGGATATGTCTGAAGCTAGAATACCAATAAAGGGCATAATGCAGAAGCTTATTCCTGAGAAGGAAGCCAAATTCTCTGTGACCCAATCAGATGATCCCAGAGCCCAGATCTTGTTTGAATCTTTAGGGATGGGGACTTATTATCTCCAAACTCAAGAGATTGGTGAATCTTCAATGACACATGAGTTAGAAAGCGCCAAATCTCTCTCTTTGACGAACGACTCAACACCAGATGATTCGTCCACATCGGATCCTGAAATTCTTCCAGAAGATGAGTTTTCAAGTTTTGATACCGTTAGCCTCGGCAATCCAAACGTCGTTTGGTTGTTAGAGTTTGATGGTAGATGTTCTTCAACCGGTTCTGGAGCCGGAATAGTTTTCATTTCCCCTAACGGGAAGATCTTCCTTTTTTCTTTCAAGCTACAGTTTGATAATACCAACAACACCGCGGAATACGAAGCCTTGTTGTTGGGAATGCAAGTAGTACATAAGAAAGGTATTAAAAACCTTCATGCGCAAGGTGATGTTGAACTAATAGTATGTCAAGTAAGAAACCTGTATCAAATGAAAAATGATAGGCTTAGGCATTACCACAATCTCGTTTGGGATTGCATTGAAGAATTTGATGCTTTAAATATCTCTACGGTACCAAGAGAATACAATGGCCGAGTAGACTCTTTGGCAGTGTCGGCCACGCTTCTCATACCGCACAAGGATTTTCAAGGTTCTACATACACTATCGAGTTGGTTTTCCGTCCAAGTGTCCTCGACAATTCAGAGAACTGGCAGATCTTCAACGACGATCATCAAATAGTTGCCTTCCTGAAAAAGGCCGAGAATTTCAACGAATTGTACTTCAAAGGAAGTGATTCTCCTCTACGAGAATCTATGTCTAGCATTGATCCAGTTTTCAGCGAAGAATTCCTACAACTTAAGGGGAACAAAATCCCTAAAGGGTTGGTATCCCTGGAAAGACTCTTTGACAAACATGACCGCTATGTCAAACAACAGCTTGCCAACTCTGATTCATCCAATGAGGTTGAGCAATACAATCTGGGAACTGAAGCTGACCCCAAGATGGTAAACATTGGCAAATGTTGCACTGCAGAAGAAAGGATCCAATTCACTAGACTCTTACAAGAATATATGGATGTTCTGGCATATTCATATGAAGATCTCAAATCTTTCCAACCAAAGGAAATGCAACATGATATCCCACTAAAGGTTGAGCTTTACCTTTTAAGCAAAAACAAAGGCAGTACAACCCAAAGATTTCTAGAACAGTTCTTGCAGAAGTTCAGAAGATTCTGAACGCACGGATAATCTTCCCAATTCACCATTCGACATGGATAGTAAATATCGTCCCTGTGCGCAAGAAGAATGATGAGATCCGCATCTGCGTTGATTTTAGAAATCTTAACCAATTGTCACTTAAAGACAATTACCCTCTTTCTGTCATGGATCAAGTGTTGCAGAATGTGACCGAATCCAAGATGCTCTCCATGCTGGACAGTTTCTCCGGTTACAATCAAATTGAATTCACCATAGATGATCAACACAAGATCGCTTTCATGACACCATGGGGTACCTTTGCATACCGCTGGATGTCCTTTGGTCTGATAAACACTGGTGCTACTTTCCAACGTGCTATGGACCTGGCTTTCCGTGACGTGATGGGTAAGTTCATTGTGGTGTATCTTGATGACCTCACAGTATATTCCAAAAGGTGTCACGAGCACTGTAATCACCTGAGACAAATCTTGGAGAGATGTCGTCAGCATGGAATTTCCCTCAACCCAAAAAAGTCAGTCTTTGGGGTTACAGAGGGAAAACTACTTGGCCATATAGTCTCCACCGAAGGAATTAAGATTGACTCAGAAAGAGTTAATGGCATTAGAACCCTCTTTCTGCCATCAAGCAAAAAGGTGGTTCACTCATTCTTCGGTAAGGTAAATTTCCTACGAAGATTCCTCCCGGACTTTGTGGAAAAAACTTGTCATATTGTAGACATGATGAAAGGTAATACCACCTTCCATTGGACTGCGGAAGGGAAAGCTGCATTTGATAACATCAAGGAGGCGATCGCTCATGCTCCTGTATTGGTTTGTCCTAATTTCACCAAAGATTTTATAATGTATAGTTATGCTTCCGAGCATACACTTTCAGCCATTTTGGTACAAGAAAACCATGAAGGTTTTGAATCGCCCATTGCATTCATGAGTTCCCCCTCAAGAACTATGAGTTGAAGTATTCTCAGATGGAAAAACACGCCTTTGTCGTAGTCAAAGCTGTCAAGCATTTTCGGTTTTACATCTTGAATAGTCATGTCAAGGTTTCAGTTCCGGATACAACTGTTAAGTCAATTCTAACACAGCAGGAATTCGGGACAAAAAGAGGCAACTGGGTTTCCAAGATTCAAGAGTACGATCTAGAGATCAAACCCACCAAACTGATACGGGGACGTGACCTGTGTCAACTCATTGCTGAGAACAACCTCGACGAAGAAGTTTCAGAAGATGAAGAATTTTTAGATGTTGAAGAAAATTCCAATGAACTACCCCTTGTGTTGTTTGTTAGCACCACTGATGAGTGGTTTTCTAATATCGCTCATTTCCTCACTTACGGTGAATGCCCCAACAACTTGACATCCAAAGAGAAAAGGACACTTAAGTTAAAATTGACCAATTTTGTCTTATGGGACAATGGCTTGTACAAACGCGCCATTGATGGTACCTTTCTACGGTGTGTGGACAAGGACCAACAAGAAAAATTGTTAATATCATACCATGACTTGGCGTGTGGAGGACATTTTTCAGCACTGGTCACTGCTCACAAAATTTTGAGAGAAAAATACTACTAGCCTACGCTCTTCCAAGACGCGTACTCCTGGGTACGTAAGTGCGAGTTATGTCAACAATTTGTTGGCCGACCCAAACTGGCAGCTTTACCACTAAAGCCTGTGGTGATTGAAGAACCTTTCCAACAATGGGGAATTGACTTCATAGGTGCAGTTAATCCATCTTCAAGTGCTAGAGATGTTTATGTTCTGACCGCTACTGACTATTTCACTAAGTGGGTGGAGGCAATTCCCACTAAGCGCGCAACTTCAGAAGTAGTTTGCAAATTCTTGAAAGAGAACATCATTTCCAAGTTTGGTGTGCCAAAAAAAATCGTTGCCAACAATGCTTCTGCCTTTTCATCAAACGAAATCACCGAGTTTTCTTTTGAACATGGCATAACCTTGTCACATTCTTCTGACTATTATCCCCAGAGTAATGGTCATCGGAATCAAGCAACAAAAATCTAGTGACTATCATTGGGAAGCTAGTGGAGGAAAATCAACGCCTTTGGCATAAGGCTTTGTATGATGCCTTGTAGGTAGACAGGATCACTCACAAGCGGGAAATTGGCATGTCTCCTTTTCAACTCTTGTACGGGTTAAATGCCGAATTACCCATAACTCTGGAATTTCCAGCCCTCAAGCTAGCAAAGGCTATCGAAGATGAGACCTTTGAAAATTCTGTGGACAAACGCATAATGTATCTCTCTGAATTGGAAGAGAAGCGTGTCCAAGTTGCTGATCACATTTCTGAACACCAGCAACAAGTAAAGAAACTGTTTGATAAGAAAGCTAGATCCAGGAACTTTCAAATTGGCGACCTCGTTCTCCTATGGGACAAATGAAGAGAGCCAAAAGGTATGCATGGGAAGTTCGATTCATTGTGGACTGGACCCTTCCTGGTTCACCAACTGTGCGGTGAAAATAGTTTCTTGTTAGCATAAAAAGATGGAACGCCGTTCGCTCTTCCACACAATAGACAACATCTCAAACACTTTGTGTGTTAAAATAGCGAGCATTCCAGAGGTAAGTATTTTTATTCTTATTTTTAGTCCTTGTGTCTTTTTGCTTTTGTCGTTGTCGCTTGACTCCAAGCCCAATGGATGGATAAAGGCACTTGAATTCTGGTGGTTCTTCTCTCTTCACTCATTTCAAAGAACGATTGAATAAAGATCCCCAACAGGAGCCAGCTATTATCATAGAATCTAGCAGCGCTCGATTCACAGATAACCCCCCTACGAAACTAGTCCGTTTCCTAGGACTGTGTGTTTCAAGCACGCAAAACGAGGTAAAACTCATTTTACGAGGTCTCTAATCCTACCTAGTCCGGGTAGATGACGATAGGCTCGAGTTTCGAGTTTAAAAGTTGACTCCTTGTGAACCTAGGAGTTAAGTCTTTTTAATCTGTTATTAGTGCTCGGGCGGTGAAATTCACCGCCGTTGCACCGTTTTACTTTAACTATTTTTGGTGCAACAGCGATGATTTTCACCGCCATTGCACCTATCTTTAGTTTCAACAATTGGTGCTCGGGCGGTGAAAATCACCGCCGTTGCACCTTAAGTTATTTTTAAGTTGGTGCTCGAGTAGTGATTTTCACCGCCCGAGCACCTATTTGTGAGTTAAGTCTAAGTTCTCTACCACATTAATGCGCACGACTTAAGTTATTTTTTATGTTTTTATTAACTCAATCATGAGTTATTTCCTCATTTTCGCTAAGTGACTCTCTCCATACTTCGGTCCCATGCCATCACGAGCTGCCTCCCATTGAGATCAAGTTTTGGTTTTTCCTCAAAGCGCGCGGTTTGCACTGTGATCTTTGTCATAGCTATCACACCGCGTTTTTGTTCTCCTTTGGTTGTTGGTTTCCTTTATTCTAGTTTTAAATGATTTTGTATTTTTGCGTCGATCTT
Source organism: Sequoiadendron giganteum (assembly GCA_007115665.2). Classification (NCBI taxonomy): domain Eukaryota; kingdom Viridiplantae; phylum Streptophyta; class Pinopsida; order Cupressales; family Cupressaceae; genus Sequoiadendron; species Sequoiadendron giganteum. The sequence continues at coordinate 369,815,172 of CM021105.1, read as the reverse complement.
TGGTTTTTCTCCTCCCATTGTTCATGTCGCCTTGTATCTATCATTTATTTTCATTCCTCCCTCTGTGTCTTTGTCATTTCTTTTACTGTCATTTTTCCACGATCATTCTCGCAACTGTCATGGCGAATTTCTCCCTACCTTCATGCTCGTCGACCTTCTTTTTTCCCTCAATGTATAGGCAGGGTTTTTCGACGCCGTCGCACAAAGGCACCAAGTAATGCTGGTGTCCTAGCGGTGATTTTCACTGCCACGACACCCACACATAGAAGTACCCAGGGGTTGAAGTGGTGAAATTCACCGCCATGACACCAAACTGTTTTGCAATGTCGGTGTTCGAGCGGTGATTTTCACCACCTCGACAACAACATTGTCTCTCCCGAAACTCCAAGTCTTTGGGGCTCGAGCGGTGTTTTTAACCACCTCGAGACGAAAATGAAATATCATTTCAGTGTTCGAGCAGTGATTTTCACCGCCCGAGCACCAAAATCTGCACTTTTTCTCTAACACTCAAAATAGTGTTTTCTCTTCATTTTTGCCTCCACGCTCATTTTTGCTCCTCATTTTCCGCACCACATAGGCAAAACATAGTGAATCCATATCGCCTTGATCATCTCACGCTTCCGCATGTGACATATATTTCCTGACAATCATTGCATCCGCCATTCTTGCAGTTTAATTCCAAAGTTCCATCAAAGATCCTCGGAGATAAGAAATACATTGGTCTCTGCTCTCCTAAATGTCAGCTGAAACAATCACCATCTCCTAAAGATAAGGGGAAGATGAAGTATAAGTACCAGGGCATTTTCCCTCTGACCGTGGTGTTGTCCAAGGTGGATGAAATCAAAGACACTGAGATCGGCCATCAAGATCTGGCAGATTTCGTGAGGAGGATTCAAAAGAGGCCATGGGATGAGAATTTGAAAGCCATTGTACATAGCAATCTTAATATGGTTTCTACTTTCCCAACTTCAGCTCATCACACGGAGTTCGTACTTCAGGTAGCTGCACACTACATTCAAGAAGACATAATGGTGAGGGATTCAGCAGGTCAAGTTGTAATGAGGCTTGACGGTGAATTGTTTGACATAGTCTTCAAAGTTCCACAAATGGAACAATACACTCCTATCACAATCCAGAGAGCTCAAGAAATATTTGACAATGATCCAGTCAAGGCCAAAACATTGATTAACTCATAGTGGTTGAAGACTCCTCGACATGCTGTTTCTAGGTGGCCTAAGGGACTCCCCAGGAGTGACTTCAAAGAAGATGTAAGAGATATGATTACCTTGTTAAGCAGAATCAAGGGCTTTCCTGGATCCTCTTATTTCCAAGATTGGATGTATGAATACATCTGGATCATTCGAAAGAGGAAAGTACACATTGATTGGGGAACGCAGGTCAGTGACGAAATCCATGAGCAACTGATCAAGGTGCCCACCACCTTAAAGTTCTATATGACTTCCTTCTTGGTGTACTCAGCAGCAGTAATGAGGCAGTTTCCAGGTTTATCTACCAAAGGTAATAGACATTCTACCCCAATCTATGACTACTATTACCAATTGAACCTGAGGGAAAGCTTCCACCATTTTAGAAGAGTCACAGATGCTTTCTTTGCTCCTTTGCTATTTACTTTTGATCCAACTCTGGAGAGGAAGAGGATTTCAGATGAAGCTTACAAGGTAGTCGGCAAGGTGGGATGTGTGTTTCTAAAATTTCCAACCTTCACTTACATAAGGGTAGGTTGTTTCACGAGATGCCCTTATATGCTTCCTAGATACCCATCAGATAAATGGATTCTTATGGAGTTGTGCAGGCAATCAATTTTTGTGCACAAGGAACGACAAAAGAATCATAAGCAAGGTTTTATGTTTCCATTAACCATTGGCAAATACAAGATCAAAACTGTGCAGAAGGCCAAGAATGTTTCAGCTGAGATGCACATAAATACTATCAAGACCTACAGGTACAGGCGTGACTTTGACTTCAGGGACGTCAAGAAGAAACTCAAGAAAGGTCATAGCCATGTCTACCATTTTGAAGACATATGGGCAGAGTTTAGAGATGAAGAGGATGTACGTAAAATGGATTTCTGTAGGTTGATAGTTGATCAAATCAGGGCTCTCCAAATAGCTGATTTGCCTGAAGATTTCACAGATCCAGGTGACGTCCTCAATTCTACCTATGATGAGGACAACATTGCCGGGAAACCTTTGCCTCTAGTACAATGGTCCAAAAAAGAATGTACTTACATGAGGGAAAGGTTGGCCCCTATCCTACATAACACAACAGAATGGCTTCATAAGCATGGCCATCAGATGAAAGCCTTCAAGATAGATTTTGAAGGTGAGCTTCCTAAAGAGAAACCCAGTCTACCGCCAAAATCTCGCGCCAAAGAAAAACAAGTCGTGATTCCCTCTTCGTCATGAAGAGGGCCAAGGATTAAGTTCACTGTGGGGAAAAGTACTCCAAAAACCACTGAAATACAAGAAACAAGGGCTACCACATCTCGTGCAGAAGAGAGGGAGCTTGTTTCCGAGGATTTGTCTTCAGACGAGGAAGGAGGAGATACAGAGTTTGAATCCGAAGAATCAGATGATGAGAACTCTGGAGAAACCGAATCAAATGAAGAAGAAGAGCAGTCAGCAGAAGAGGTTGAGGAATACCAAGAGGATGAGCAGGTTTTGTCTCCTCGAGGTGAAACCGAACAGGTTCCAGTATCTTCGCCTCCTCACACTCCTTCAATTCCCAAATCTCCTATTCCACCCATTCCTTCTTCTCCCCTTCCTATCACGATTACAGGAGTAGAAGGTGTTTCTTCCCCACCAGTAGTGTCAACGGTGTTGGTTTCTTCTGCAGTTGGCCAAGCAAAAAATATCAATGACCTATCTAGTTTGCCAGTTTCTCTCCCTAGTTTGTCATCTCCATCTTTTGAAATTTCTTCGGAGGCTGAGTTTAACAGATTCATGAATGAATCTTTGCAGAGTCAGCTTGGTGTACAAACAACTAGGCCCATAATGACTACAACGGCCCCCATAGTTACTGTTTCAACTATTCCTCAAAGAGCCCCTGCAGCTCAGGAGTTAGCGGTAACAAGTGATGTGTATACTTCTTCCCTCCCTCCTTGGTTGGTGTCGTAGGTTCCTAAGCAAAAAATGCAGATGATCTCCCCCGATGAGCTGGACCTGGAAGAAATACCTGCTCCCAAGAACAAGGAAAATAAAAAGGCTAAGGTGTTGTTGAGACTCCAGGTTGATAAAGCTAGCTAGAAGTTTGTTGAGGTAGGTTTTCCTCCACAACCAGAGGGAGATGTAAACATGGAAGATTAAACCATACAAAGAATACAACTTGGGAAGGTAACAAATGAAAGTGCAAAAGCAGATGCCCAAGTAGTGTTAGATGCTCTTGCAGGAAGGCTTGACAAGATGGAGCAAGCTAAAAATCTATACAAGGGGAAAGCTGAACGCTATGCAAACATCTTGAGAAACATAGCGGGATCTTGAATGGGTGATGCCCAATTTATGACCTTGGTAAATGTCGCAGAACTAGCTGTCCAAAAGGCAGAAAAGCTTGCAGCCAAGGGTAAAGTCTTAAATGAGTTTATTGAAGCGATCATGGATCATGGGACGCAGGTCATCACCACCGCAAGTGAGAAGAAAATACAAGTAGCCCAGCTACAGACTGAGCTTAATAAAGAGGAAGGATCACTTGTGAGGGATCTATCTCAGATGGAAAGGACTTTATCGTCATGGCTGAAAATGAAATAATCCAAAATCATCCAATGGGTAAAGAATGGAGTAATACCTGCCAAGGAGAAATATATGGAGGTGAAAGAATCACTCAAACATAGAATCCAGGTATTGAAGTTTTTGATTGATGACATTCACCAGGTACAAGAAGATGTAGAAGGTTACCAGGTTCTTCTGGTAAATGGAATGGAAGAGTTGTCAGGTGATCTCCTTGATGATGAGCACACCTTCCTTCCCCTCAGCGAAATAATTAAAGTGTATAAAGAGGCCTTCATGAAGCTGGTGGATGACAAAGGTTTTACTAAAAACACCATGCGCATTGTATGTGATCTACGACTTTCACTTGATTGTTGCAAGGCTCATCTTGAAAGGTGTAAAAAGGTTTCTTCATCTGCAAAGAAGTTGATTACCAAAATACACACATTGGTGGATTATATAGTCGGACCAGACGATAAGTTCATGAGAGAGACAACAAAGAAATATGAAGACTTCCACGCCCAATGCAAAGAACAATAGTCTTCCTTTCGTCTCCAGTGTTCGCCATTTTTGGTGTCCCCTACTTTGCACATTGTAAATAGTTTTTGACACTTTAGGTGTCTTTTTGTAAAACATAATAGCACCAAAATATGAGGTGCGATTACGTACAAATAAATTACACTCAGTTAAATTAGGGTTTCCTATTTTTACTCATCTGATTCCCTAATTTTTCTCTTCCTTCCTTTCTATAAATAAGAGGGATTTCCTTTGTAATATTTACCTTTTGATATTTTGCAATGAAGTGTTGTTCTTTTGAAACAATCATCGAGACTTTGTGTTCAATATTGTGAATTCGGATCTAATCAATAAAGAAGAGGATTGCATACCAGACTTTGTGTTGAAATCGATTGTCTTGTGTGTTGATTATATCAGTAGTGATTTGTGTATGAGATTGAAAGGGCTTCAAGTGGTTGATGTAAAATTTGTGCTACATTTATCATTTGGATTTGTTTGTGTTTGAAGGTTTCTTTGAAGGATCTACAAGACTTTGTGCTTGTAATCATTCATGTTGTTTAAGGAATCGTTGTGTCTAAGAAGACTTTGTGCTTCTAATACAACAAATGACATTATTACAGGATTCAACATTGAAAAGGCTATAGAAGGACTTTATGCCTTCATGAGCCTTCCCTTTTCCTTTTATGTTTTGTTATTATAAATCATACTTGGTATTTCTAGGCTTTTCTTTGTCAAGATAGAAATATTGGCATTACTACTGTTGTTTAAGTTTAAGTTGTTCAGATCTAAAGCTTTTCATCGTGAAGCATTGTAAACATCTTCTCCTAAAAAAGAGAGAAGTATGAATGTAACACGCCCCCCCCATTTCATGAGTACAGTGTACATTTTGTGAGTATTCTTTTAAGTTTACTATAGCTTCTAATTAGCAGTAAGAAGGGTGCCTCCCCTTTCTGAGAGGAGAGATCATATCTCACACAGTTGTGGTTGAAGCCTAGATGGCGTAATCAGTTGAAAAGTTGATTACACTATTTTCACCCAACAAATCTGAAATATTCATAAACATCTATTCTAATCCATTGAAACTTATCCTATTGGGGGAGTGGCGTGACATTGATGTGGAATTGCGACCCTTTCCCAATCCCTTGGATAATGAGCTTGTTTCGATCGATTCTATTGAAGAGAATTAATGAAATTGATGAAAGATTTATTGTAAAACATGATGGAAGTTATTTTAACATGATAAAAGCTAAGATAATCAATGTGTGTGTATGCAAAGCTATTCTAAATGTATGTAAGATTCGAAAGATTAAAACCCTAGTTTTAAAATATACTAAATGGATGCAACTAACACTACAACAAATCCCTATGAGTTGCTCCATTTTTTGCTTCGCTTTTTGCTTCCACCGAACGTTTTAATCTATTTTTTGCCAATTTTTGATAACGCCGGCGCTATTTATCAGGATGGTGCTATTTTTGGCATTTATTTGTGCCGATCAGGACTAGTCAATGCTAATTTAGGTGCTAATGTATGCCAGAATTATCATCACCTTTTGTGCCGATATTGGCTTCGAGTGTGGAGCCGTCATTACTGCCGCCTTTGGCTTTTAGTTTAGCTTTGAGTTTAGCACCACTTTTTGTTCCCGACTTTAGCTTCGAGTTTAGCTTCGGGTATAGCGTCAATTTAGACACCCCTATGTCAAAGAGACTTATTTGTATGTCTCATTGACGATGTAAAACAATGGAATGTCAACAAGATACGGGCATATTGAGGAGCGAATCACTTACATCACATCGACAAGGTATATCTACAAGTGCTTGGCGAAACACAACTCTTGGATACAACGAAGTAATGTTGATGAGACATTGAGATATCGGTAAGACAAATAAGATTGTCTCATCAATACTCTTCAAGTAATTATCAAAAGCATACACTGCTAGACCATCAGGAGGGTGAGAAACATATGCGGTAGAGCGGTATACACCGCAACCCCGCAACAAGAAGCCTTGAGCAAGGCAGTAGTGCGGTAAACAATTGAAGAGAAGGAAAAAACATCATCATACCACAACAATAATCATGAGTCTCCATGACATGGCAGAGTTACACCGATATATAAAGAAATACCGTTGAAGGAAAATATCGATGAGACAGTGGCATATCGGCAAGAGATATTAACTTGTCTCATCAAAGGAACATAAGATCTAATGTTGATGAGACATTGAGATATCGGTAAGACAAGAAGATTGTCTCATCAACACTCTTCAGGTAATGATAAAAAACATAATCGCTATATTGCCGGGAAGGTGAGCAACATATGCGGTAGAGCGGTATACACTGCAACCCCGCAACAAGAAGCCCTGAGCAAGGCGGTAGTGTGGTAAACAACGGAAGGGAAGGGCAAAACACTGCCATAACATAGAGGGTATAATAAGAGATGACGGTAGTATGACAATCATGGCAACAAATCACGTTAGTCACAATCCATTTGAATAAATCATTTAAGGAATCAAGAATATAGCCTACCAAAATTCTCTAAAACTCTAATAAACGTACTCTAAAAATTTCGTCGAAATCTTATTTTCAAGCATAGCCTGCCAGAATGGAGTTTTCATTTTAATAACCTTATTTTCAGGTGTAGCCCACCAAAATGGAGATGTGTTTCAGTAAAGAGTGACAAAGAATGGTAAGGAGATGTGTGTGATAGGAGGCATAGGATTCATTACTGTTTATCAATTCTAGCTCTGATCAACAAGGGTTACAATGTTCATGCTATTGTTTGTAATTGAGGTATTTAATTGGCATATGTTTGCATAATCTCAAATTTCTTCAGATGCTTTTGAAGTATCAATGTATCCTATATAGGCTTTAGAATGACTTCTTTTAATTTAAAAAAAACAAATCAGATACTATTGAAGTATCAATGTGTCCTATATAGGGTTTAGAATAATTTATTTTAATTTTAAAAAATAAATAAATGATGTATTTTCCTGTGATTAGATAATGTGGAGATCTCCTAAATCTACCCTAGCACACTGTCCTCTTTCACACTGTGTTCATTACTCCAGCTGCTAGGATTTTGCATTTGACATCTTTAATATCTTCATGATAGTGGATTTTAAATAGATCTCAGTCTTTGCTTTAATCTTTATCATGGTAACTCTTGAGTTCCCTAATCCACCTTCAATCTCTTCTAATAATTTTGTCTTAAGCTAGACTGCATAGTATGCATATAAAGCAATTCCTTCATACCCGCCATTGTTCCAAACCACCACTCACCGCCTTGCTTAAAATGTTGCCTCCATAAGCACAATACCATGTTTTAAAATCATGGTTGTCAATGATTGGCGTCACTACTTTTATCAAGATACAATTATATTTTTGTCTTCAAACTTAAGGCATTATACAAGATAACATTGTGAATTGTTTGTTGCGTACAATTTGATTTTCTTGCACATTTATTGCTTTGCTAATTGCCTTTAATACTAGATATTGTACCATCAGCTACAATCTCAAACAACCCACTCACTATCACTTGAAGATTCCTTTCAAGAGCATCCTTGTACAAAATCAAACTATGCCCTATAGACTACCTACTTACTTACTAATATAGGGGAGTCATTGTTTCATAGTATTTTGAGTTTTATTTAGAAGGGGTTAATATGTGGCATTTTTATGTGTAGGAAGAATAGATTGTGATGCAATGTTCGGGTATGGATGGTTCAAGCAAAATTGGATTGCTATCAGTGTCATAACCAGGTTGGATTATACCTTGAGCCAGTGTGAAACACTTCCAGGTGTTTTCTTCAAACTTGCTCTTTTCACCCTGGTATGGTTTAAAGGATGGTCTGGATCATCCTATCCAAGTCTTAATAACCCAGTTGGATCTTGGGTATTAGTATGTGATTCATCAAAATCTTCTATCTATTAACAAATGTAAGCATTATTTAATGTTTGGCAACAATTGGAACGAACCTATCTTTTTAAGTTTCTATGTTATGTTAATTATGCTTTAGTTAAGAAACGATGTAACTTTTGTGAACAGACTTGAAGCTTGTTGCTTCTCGTACAAATAGGGAAACCAAGGTCCTATTTTGGTCATCATATCATCATCATTTCAATCCATTAGAATAGATACTAGACTATCTCATCCACTTATTCATATCAAAAGAACTCATGTTATGTATGTTTATATTTTGAGCAATATAATGGAGCAGATACATTATAACTCGCAATCCATCTTTAGTGTTCAATTGTTGTGTCGATTTTTTCATGCTTATTTATTGCTTTGTTGTCTCCAAAGTGGTCTTTTCAAGTTTTTTAAATCTGCAAGATTTATTAGGGCACATTTGTTGTTGTTGTTTGGTCCAATTTGAGGTGCAATTGCAAGGATTTGCCTTTTTAATTATACTTTCTAACATTTGTCTTGATACAAATTGTTACTTTAGAGTTATGGTATTCCTATGGAGGAAATTTTTCTGTTGTAATTATTGCAGGAAGGAGTTAATGCTAGCAAGTAGAGGAATGTGTTTTAAATTCCTGAAGGACTTGAAGCATTGATGAAGGTATTGTTGGCAGCGCTAGACATACGTTCAAAATTTATGGTGAGGGATGAAAATAGGATGTGTTTTAAAGACACACGAGGCATTTCATCTAATGCTTCTCGGTTTGTGGTGGCAAGGAATGTAAAAGGTCTATGGTGTGAGGCATTTTGGAAGCTAGCATACCAACGAAGAAATGGAGGAAAATTTCACTCTACATCTGAGGAGAAAATTGGACCCTTTTGTTGGCAAAGCAACTATGAAGAGGTTGAGAAGATTGTTCCTCTCCAATGATGTGAAGGTGGCACAATCTATGGAAAAAATCTTGGGTACTAGCTTTGAAGATTTGAAGCACATATATCGTACTAATATGGATATTTACTCACTGATCATGGCATGGGGGATGGACTTAGGAGAGTTGGTGGAGGAAGTGAGGAAAGTAATGAAGGCGTTGGTTCACAAGGATTTCTTAGTGGATATGGAAAGTATCCTGAAATGGGCTATACCAGTTTAAGGCTTTGATGTGAGAAAAGGCATGGAAGATCATGTGGACCCTGAAGTAGCAAAGATAAACCATCCCTTCATTAGGTGGCTAGAAGGAATCACCAAAGCTATGTGGAGAGGAGCAAAGATAAGATGGAAAGTCCTGAAAGTTTGTGTAGAAATAATGGAAGTCGAGACGGTCATTCAGGGACTCAAAGATGTCGCTAGAGAGGAGCTACGAGAGAAGAAAGGTTTACACCCAAGGAAGAAGATGAAGCCAATCAAGGAAATATGCCCAGTGCAACTGGGTAGCACGTCAAGCACTTCCGCGTAAACTGAAGCTCAATTTTGGTTAAAATACAGTTTATATCTTAGTTTTTGTTGTACGTTTTATGGGGTTAAGCCCTATTTTTTATTTGAAAATGTAAACAATATGGGGTATGGGTAATAGTAGATAGGGTTGTTTACAGGCGGATTCAATAGTTTTTTTTCTAGTTTGTTGGGAACTGTGGTGGTTAAACAAACATATTTTAGAAGTTGCTGGATGGACTTAATTTTTGAAGTTGATGTAAATTTTGCATTATTATTAATAAAATAAAATATTATCATCAATAAAAAAAACACAGTAGGTTGCATGTTAAATTTCAAAAAAATTCTTTGCATTTTTTTGTATATATTATTTTCTCAATGCATCATTATGTAACAACAATTTCACTTCTGAGATATATAGTAAAAATAAATGAAAGAACATGTTTGCTTTGTCAAGGGAAATGTATGGTGAATACCCTATGTCTTTCAGATAAGTGTGCAAGCAAAATAATACATAACTGATTGAATCTGATTTTCTACTGTACAATTGTTTTTTTATATGCTTTTTAATTTTTGCATGTGGATTACCCTTAGAAGGAGACTACTTATCTTTTCTTAAATGAAGCCTTTACATTTCCTATCTACAAAAGGAATTTAGTACTTGACAACAGGTTCGTGAACTTCATACAAATTAAGATTGGTGTAAAAGTCCATCCCCACAAATGTTGTTTGGTCTAGAATTATAATGGAAAATAAAAAGCTTGCTAGGATAATAAAACATGTTTTCAATTGTCCAAGTACAACATAATATTACTGAAGCATTTCAAAGTTTAGGCCATAAGAATCATCCTTTTTTAAACATGGACTGCAAATAATTCTAAAAATTTAGAATTCTTGGTCATTAACATTATTGTTTGCTACAATGTCCACCCATTTTCCTCTCAAAAATTTTGTATTTCTACGCCCTTCACATCCTCTCTCCATGGCCTCCTATGTGAATAAAAATTCTACCACAGAAGCTTTCACCGCACTACCGCCGAGAAGAAGAAGCAACTTACAGGACTGTGGTAAAAACCACTCTACCACACTAAGCTGATGAAGGAGCCGTGGGACAGTGGTGGTCACCACACTACCACATGCCATTGGTAGAAGACTTGCGGGAGTCACCGCAAAACTGCCAAATCCTTAAGGAGGAGGAGCAACAAGAGGATGAGGATATGTTTATGCCTTAATATTTCATGGATTTGATGGAATTGTGATTGATTTTCGTTGCAACGAATCAGTGGAGGTTCAATTTTTTTTTAACAATGGATTTTTGTGCTTCAAAACAAGGTCTATGGTGCTCATCTTGGTTCACAATCTACTTTTTTTTTTTGTATTATATTGCAATGCCCTCTATTTGTTTGTGGAAAGTGTTTAGTGCAGAGGCTAGTCTATTTAAGCCCTGAAAGGCCTTGCATGTATATGTTTTAAATTGATGCTCCTTTTTAAGAAGGATTTAGTAATAGTTGGGGTTTCAATGAAAGCATTTATTTTTAATCTTCCATTAAGCTTACGAGGATCTGTTAAAGAAAGAAAAAAATGTGAGACAAGGTAATTAAAATGAAATAAGCTTCGTGAGTCTCGATCTCTTGACCTCTGGACACAAATATGTGGTCAAATACTTTTGTTCCAGAAGCTTCAATTTTATGTGATTCTTTTTTTCTTTTTCTTCTTGGGTTTTAGAGGAGCCTGATCTTAATTTTGGTGTTTGAGTATTTTGTGTTTTTAATTTATATCCATTTTGATTGTTGAGAATTTGGGGTTTTGTCTGTGAAGGATTCATTATTTTTGTGATTGTAAGGGAAGGAGGGGGAGGGGGTTGTAGAAACAAGAAATCTAGACTAATTGTAATGAATATGATATATATATTTTTGGCAAGAGCGGCTTGAGGTGAGACTGGTGGTCATATAAATGAAGAGAGGAAGGGAGGAGAGCTACATGGGGGGTGCTCAAGTAAAGTGCCCTTATACATCTAGAGGTGAATCGTAAGTTCTTGTCCTTATCCTTGTTAATTCAAAGCTAATTGTTTTATCATCGTATGTTTTTGAGAGAATTCTTAATGGAATTTAATCCCTGGTTACTATGTATGCTTGTGTTTTAGTGGGGAGACTATATCTCTAATTTTTTTTTGAATGCCTTAAAATGAGTCTATGCATTATGGATAGCATGATCTTATTTGCGGGATATAATCAGTCTGCGGTTTTAGCATCTTTCCTTTTTTACATGTTTTGTGTTTCTGCAGTCCATGATTATGTAATCTAATATTTTAGATGAGGCTGCTCCCATAGCTCTCTTACATGTTTTGTGTTTATGCAGCCTTGTCCCTCTCTTGTTGTTCTTCCTCAATTTCATCAGGATCATACATTGACCTTCTTGCCCCTCCTAAATTTTGGACCACATCCATTAACTCCATATAAAACTAGACATCCTTGGTCTTCTTGGTTCCCACGCCATGATATGGTTATGCAAATGAAAATGAAGAAAAGTAATCATATCCTTCTCCATTGGCTGGAAGAATGCATGCTTAATGTTTTGATACGTGATATCATCTCTCTCTTCTGCTCTCATGGTTGAATATCGAAATCTTTTAGATGAGGTTGCTCCCATATCTCTCTTACTCGCTTGAAAAATCCTTAAGGAGGAGGAGTGACAAGAGGACGAGGATATGTTTATGCCTTAGTATTTCATGGATTTGATGGAATTGTGATTGATTTTCGTTGCAGCGGATCGATGGAGGTTCAAATTTTTTTGAACAACGGATTTCTATGCTTCAAAACACGGTATGTGGTGTTCATCTTGGTTCACAATTTACTTTTGTTTTTTATTTTATTTTGTATTATATTGCAATGCCCTTTGTTTGTTTGTGGAAAGTGTTTAGTGTAGAGGCTAGTCTATTTAAGTCCTGAAAGGCCTTGCATGTATATGTTTTAAATTGATGCTCCTTTTTAAAAAGGCTTTAGTAAAAGTTGAGGTTTCAATGAAAGCATTTATTTTTAATCCGCCATTAAGCTTGTGAGGATTTGTTAAAGAAAGAAAAAATGTGAGACAAGGTAGTGAAAATGAAATAAGCTCTGCGAGTCTCGATCTCTTGACCTCTGGACACAAATATGTGGTCAAATAAATTTGTTCCAAAAGCTTCAATTTTATTTGATTCTTTTTTTCTTTTTCTTCTTGGGTTTTAGAGGAGCCTGATCTTAATTTTGGTGTTTGAGTATTTTGTGTTTTTAATTTATATCCATTTTGACTGTTGAGAATTTGGGGTTTTGTCTGTGAAGGATTCATGCTTTTTGTGATTGTAAGGGAAGGAGGAGGAGGGGGTTGTAGAAACAAGAAACCTAGAATAATTGTAATGAATATGATTTTTTTTTTTTTGCAAGAGCAGCTTGAGGCAAGACTGGTGGCCATATAAATGAAGAGAGGAAGGGAGGAGAGCTACCTGGGGGGTTCTCAAGTGAAGCGCCCTTCTACATCTAGAGGTGAATTGTAAGTTCTTGTCCTTATCCTTGTTAATTCAAAGCTAATTGTTTTATTATCGTATGTTTTTGAGAAAATGGTTAAAGGAATTTAATCCTTGGTTACTATGTATGCTTGTATTTTAATGGGGAGACTATATCTCTATTTTGTTTTTTGAATGCCTTAAAATGAGTCTGTGCATTATGGATAGCATGATCTTATTTGAGGGATATAATCAGTCTGCAGTTTTAGCATCTTTCCTTTTTTACATGTTTTGTGTTTCTGCAGTCTATGATTATGTAATCTAATCTTTTAGATGAGGCTACTCCAATAGCTCTCTTACATGTTTTGTGTTTCTGCAATCCTGTCCCTCTCTTGTTGTTCTTCCTCAATTTCATCAGGATCATACATTGAACTTCTTGCCCCTCCTAAAGTTTGGACCACATCCATTACCTCCACATAAAACTGGACATCCTTGGTCTTCTTGGTTCCCACGCCATGATATGGTTATGCAAATGAAAATGAAGCAAAGTAATCATCTCCTTCTCCGTTGGATGGAAGAATGCATGCTTAATGTTTTGATACGTGATATCGGCTCTCTCTTCTGCTCTCATGGTTGAATACTGAAATCCATTATGGTAGGCCTCCAGAGCTCAAGTCATCTTTCATCCTCTTCCACCAAATGTTGGCCTGATCCACACATCTGTCAACCTAATTGGCTTTGTTTTTGAATGATGAAGATTCTCTTGAGTCACCAATGTAGCTCTCTCTGCCTTTTCAAAATCTTATTGCTACAAATCATCCCTGGGATTTAATCATTTGTACCACATGGTTGATGTGCTTTGAATCCTTGCATCTAAAGGAATTTTCCTTAACATAAATACTGCTAGGTAATTTCAATGTCGCCATTGTAGTTGGCATTAAAGCCGGTACCTGCAACATTGAAAATTATCCTTATATAAGAATTCCCTCCATCTTGCTGGTTTGTAACACTCTTGATGGTGGCTACATGAAATTTGATTTTGATTCCTCTTCTACATCAGAGGATTCATATCCTTGATCTAAATCTTCTGAATTATTAGAATCAGAATCACTAGCTTCCATATTCAAAAATTCCCAACCACCATCTTCAATAAATTTATCTGGATCATCAGTAATAGTCTTCAAAATCGGCCACCAGTTCAAGTTCATTTTGCTTTCATAATACTTTATATCCATGGAGTTCAACCATTCCTTGATGCCATCAAGTGAAGATTGAGGAATGGCGTACATTCAGAGTACATCTCGATTGAAGTCTTTGAAAACAATAGCCATATCAAATTATTTTTTCCCAATTCCTACTCTCTCAAGGTTAACAATTCTCAATCTCACTAATAGCGATTACTAAGAAAGGTAATTCCACCAAATCTACCAAACAGTTTACCGTAGGAACAATAAAAGTAGAGCTTTAAAAGGAAATCCATGAAAACCAAGCTCTCTAAATGGTATATCAAACTCTAGTTCAAAATATTCTAGATGAGGTTTCTCCCATAACTCTCTTACTCACTTGACAAATCCTTGAAACTCTGTATTGATTTTATTTTTCTTGGCCCTCTCTTATTGTTCGTCCTCAATTTCGTCAGGATCATACATTGACCTTCTTGCCCCTCCTAAAGTTTGGACCACATCCATTACCTCCACATAAAACTAGACATCCTTGGTCTTCTTGGTTCCCACACCGCGATATGGTTATGCAAATGAAAATGAAGCAAAGTAATCGTCTCCTTCTCCACTGGCTGGAAGAATGCATGCTTAATGTTTTGATACATGATATTAGTTCTCGCTTCTCCTCTCATGGTTGAATAGAGAAATCCATTATGGTGGGCCTCCAGAGTTCCAGACATCTTTCTTCCTCTTCCACCAAATGCTAGCTTGATCCACAAGTCTGCCAGCCTAGTTGGATTTGTTTTTGAAAGCTGAAGTTTCTCTTGACTCACCAGTATTAGCTATAACTTTTTTAAAATTTTATTATGGTATGTGCACTTTGATATGATGTAATATGATTATGGTTTCGTCTCATATTTTGTAATATTAGATATATAACAGAAAAATAAATTATTGCATGAAATAAACAATAACTTTTCATTTTAAATGTTTTTTTTTACAGAACACGGGTCTTTCAGAAGATCAAGATGATCCTCAACATGATATAGATCCACAAAATATTGGTTATGTTGGTACAGATCACATGGCAGAGGATGATGATGACACAGATACGAAAGACACCTAGGCTGATGACAATGATGATGATGAGATAGTTGGTGATAGTAACCAATGACATTCATGATCATATAGACTACATCATGGATCATTGTTGATATATTGTTATGATGACTCTTTTCATGGTTACTATCATATGTATCATTTTCATGGCCTACAATACTATATTGTTGAGTTGTATCATATTGACATGTATCATTTTCACTATATCATTTGGACATGTATCATCTTGACTTGTATCAATTTGAGTTACATAATTTATCAATTTTATTTATATCATTTGTACGTGTATCATTTTCACTTATGTCGACTGTTGGACATGTATCATTTTGACATGTTTTTGATGTACTAGCATATTTAACTTTCACTTGTTTTAGTTATATATGATGATGATCTTATCAGTATTGACTTGTCAATTTATATATATTAAAAGTGGTTGATGATTTTTGGATGGATATTTATTAAGTATGATTATTTTAATTTACTCCTTAGGATGGATGTTGTCAAATTCAATTAAATTATAGATATTTGAATCACTTGTTTTAATTATAGATGATGATCATGTTACAATAATTATATTGTTATTTAATCATATGAGTTAAATAATTAAATTACTTACTCTATAATCATATGAGTTATTTAAGAGGCACAATATATTTAACTAATCAAATTGAAATAAAACATATTAAATTAATAAATGGAAGCAAAACATGAAGCATTTTTAGAAGCAACAATGGAAGCCAAACTAGAAGCAATCTTGAAAGAAAAATTGGAAGCGAAACCGGAAGCAAAATTAGAAGCAAAATTGAAAGAAAAATCGGAAGCAAAACCAAAAGCAAACATGGAAGCAAAATTGGAAGCAAAACTGGAAGCAAACTTGGAAGCAAAACTAGAAGCAAAACTAGAAGAAAATCCAGAAGCAAACCCGAAAGAAAACTTGGAAGCAAACCCAAAAGCAAAACTGGAAGCAAACCTAGAAGGAAAACCAGAAGTAAAACTAGAAGCAACATTGGAAGCAAACCTGGAGGCAAAACTTGAAGCAAAATTGGAAGCAAACCTGGAGGCAAAAATGGACGTCAAATTGGAAGCAAAACTAGAAGCAAAAATGGGAGTAGACATGGAAGTAAAACCGAAAGCCAAATTGGGCACCCATTTCGGTGCAATTTCCGACGTTACTACCTGATGCAATTTTAGGTGCCAACAGAGATGCTATAATGTCCCGACGCTAAAGCCGATGCTATATACAGTGCAAAAATCGGCGCAAAATTTGATGTTGAGCTGACCATGCATGTTTGCATCGAGTTTGGTGCCAACCAAATTGTTCAATTTATGCACTCAAATACACTAAAATCCGGTGCAAAATTCAGCACTAATTTCCTATTGTGTCGTTGTGTAAGTTACCATGGAAGCCATTAATGGATGCTTTAAGCTACTATGATCAAGATTTAAACTAAAAATGCTAAATATGGATGCAAATGAGAATGATTTTAACAGCATAAGCTTACTATCAAAAGAACACACTTTTAAAACTTGCATAAGAAGTCTTGTTGAAAGTTTGTTTCAAAAAGGAATATTCCCTTTTTCAAATGAGTGCAATTGGAGGAAAATCAACATTTAATTAATTAAAACCAAATTTTAATGTCCCAAAGAGAAGGAATATTCCATGAGGATATTCCCTTTTTGGAGGAATGTGCAAAGGAGGAATATTCTCAATGAATATTCCCTTGCAAGTGGGAGGATTAGATTTAATTAGTAATTTGATAATTAAAATAAAGTTTTAATTATGTAAATCAGGGGAATTATATGATATTCATTGAATAAATGATTTAAAGAAAAGGGGGAGATGTGATATGATATTAAATTAAATAGATTAGGGTTATTTAATTAAATAAAAAAACTTAGGGATTAAATTAGATAATTTGATTTATCCAATTTAACAGGACAAATGGTTAGTACAAAAGGGGGTGAATTAACCTAATTAGGTCAATTAAATTAATAGATGAAAATGATGTAATTAATTAAATAGCTAGGCTAATTTAATCAGTTAAGTGAAAAAAGGATGGGTTTTAGGATGAAACGATGTTAGTATACCAGATTCGAGTATGTGATATCATTTAAGATATTTTAAGTGTCTACATTTTGGCCCTCTTTGAAGCGAGGTACCTGTTACGTTGGTTCAAAGACTAACGCTTTTTAAATTAAAAACTACTACTTAGATCAAAACTATATATTTTAAAAAAAAAATTGGATGCCCCATTGTTTCCCTTGTGGAAGGAGTTAAGCTAGTTCCTTGCCCCCTCGAAAAATCGAGTGAAAATTTTGAATTTTGGGTTGATTTTTCAACAAAGGTTAAATATAGGTTCAAGAGCTAAAACATGTCCTAGGATGCCAAAAATGGCCTCAGAAATGCAAAAAATGACTCAAAATAGGCTACACAAATTGGAAATAGGTAAAATAGGTGAAAACCCTAGCTTTTGGCTCAAATGAAGGCAAAAACCCTAATTTTTAGGCTTAAATAGGTGATGAAGGGTCACTTTCAAGTCATTTGTGTATTCACATTTGAGAGATTTACTGCACTTTGAGCTCTGACCTCCTAAAAAAATGGTGTAACGATTGGTCGCTCAACACATTTCAGACTAGGTTCTAGAGTACTAGAGGCCTCCAAGCGCAAGACCAACGACACACAATTCGAAACTTTCCTTGCATTTTGACCTTGGGGTGCATTTATTAGGCTTTGAAATTTTGTCTTAGCTGGTGTCGCTATATTGCAATGCTATTTTGAGTTTCGGTGACGCTTTTTTCCTTTTTAGCGATGCCATTATGAATGGTGACACACTTTGCGATTTAAAATTAGGGTTTCCACTTGTCAAATTGCGACATGGGTGTAAATAGCGAGGCATCTGTTGGATTTACAATTTAGGATTAGGGTTTGCAGATTTCAAATGGTAACGCCCCTATAAATAGTGATGCTAGTCGCAATTTAGAATTTGAATACATATGGTGTCGCTATTTGGATTTTGAAATATGGTGACACCTATATAAATGGTGACACCTTTATCATTCTGGGGGTTAAAAACTCCAAACTTAGCCAATTTTAGTGAGATTTGATGTCGTGCGCTTTGTGGGTGTAGGAGGTTATCCAATCTTTGATGTCCCACGAGCACCAACCCACTATTCTTTCCTTATTGGATGATTTATCTGAGCTTTGACAAGAGCACCTTAGAGAGATTGAATTATGGTACATCACATACATGCCTGTTGTGAGGACCCATCCAGTGATGATCACAACATTATGTGAGCAATGGCATAGTGAGACCTTGTTGTTTCACTTACCAATCGACAAGGCAACAATCACATTAGAGGATGTATGGTGGATATTGTTATTGTCGATACATGGAGAGTGGGTGATCTATGATAGCAATGCTGAATATGATGTGTTCCATGAGGTTCTTGACTAGGAGGCCATTGTCTTGGTCAACTCATAGATTGACCTTGAGATGTACAAAGGGTGCTCATTGAACTTCAGATTGATAGTTGGTGCAATGATTTCAGAGTTGGTTTCCCTAGATCGATGGACTAGAGGATTCAGTCCTAGATGGTGGTTGACTTGGCACCAGATGATTTTTAGGTGGACTTAGTATGCATGGGGGCCAATGATGTTGGCCTCTCTTTATCATGATATGCATTAGTTTATGTATTGTGATGGCAGAGTGATTGGTGCAAGAGTCACACTTTTCCACATATGGGCATGGGAGCACATTGTCGTACTCTGACCGATTGTCCACATGGTTGATGTTAAGCTAGATGATCCAGTCGTGTGGAGGTTTAGAGGGGCTATCACTTTGCAACACACAAGGAAACTCAACATCCTATACTAGAGGAGAGTGATCGATAACATGATAGTGTTCAGATGGCATTCATGGCTATAGATGCCACTTTGGTATGATGATGTGCAAAAACTATTCTTTGCTTGCCAAACCCATTATATGCAGGGTTAGGAGCACAACATGATCAAACAATACCTGCTAGATAGGGTAGCCAGACAGTTTGGTGAGAGGCGGGATAGGATCGATGATCAATATACTTCTATTCTTGTGAGATCAGCTCGAGAGGCGACCTAGGGGCACATAATACCTACCCAAGCGGTGGTTGAGGGATTTAGACAATTAGTTGCTAGGCCATGGGCCTATGATCAGGAGCAGGTCGATGCTTAGAATATGCCTGTATATGATGCTTGGTTTGTACCCCCTCTCCGTCTTACAAATCCAACAAGTATACCTCCATGAGGGAGGCTGAGAGGGAGGGGAGCAGGTAGAGGATGAGGCCAACAAAAGGATGGGCAAGGTAGAGGGCAGGGAAAAGGAATGGATGGTCAAGGCAGAGGATAGGGGAGAGGATAGCATGGCCGGGATGGCCAATAACATGATGGATAAGTCCCTGATGCACCTCCACTACACCAACAACCACCTATACAACCACCACTAGTTCAATAACTATTATCAGGGCTAGATCCCCGATATGTACAAATAAAAAAGTTACAATAGCAGTTGCAAGTTGTGATAGTTGAGTGAGATCAAGCTTGACAGTAGGTTATAGCACTTATGATAGAGAGGGATCATGAGCACCAAATCAGACAAACCTTAGATGTTCAGTTGGCACAGGAGGTCAAGTGGCAATAGTAGTTAGATTCTGTCTCAACAATAGTCTCAGTAGGCACAAAGGCTAGTTGGCCAGACAATGTTTGCATAACTATATGGGACAATGAGGGAGGAAGTGGCATACTGAAAAACTTTGTATTACAGAGACGTCCCTCCCTATTGCAGGAAGCCCGATTTTGAGCACCGGATCTAGGTACAATTGAGTGCTTCTACCTCCGTTACGCAACCAAATCAATAGGATATGGGTATAGAGGCAGCGTGATAGAGCTCCTTTGATTTTGCAGACACCTTTTTTTATAGCTTGATTATTTATACAAACATACATTCATAGGGTCATTTTTTATAGCCTCCTGTATATTTTACATTTTGATGATATTCATACACATCAATTAAAGTATTATACTATGACAACCATTTATATATACATATATATGAGATGATATGGATTCATGATGTGACATGCCTTTATTTTATACTTTATGAATCTATGGATGCACTTCTTTTATTTATGCAATATGTGGTATGTGATGATGCTCTGTGATATAATATGTATGACATGCAATGTTTATGAGATGGATGTAATGCGATGGATGTGTTACCTTATTTTTCAGTATCTTTGTATGATATGTTATGGGATGGATGTTATGATATGTAGATGATATGATATGCTTATATGCATGATGTATGGATGGATGCATTTCTTTTCGTGTACTTTTCCTATGCGATTTATGATGTCATAATGTATGTATGTATATGGATGATGCTTATAGTATGTATGTTATGAATGATTATGCAATGGAGGAAGATGCTTAGAATAAAAAAATCTATATTATTCAAAACAACTTAAAAGATGATGATGATGTAGTAGATTATGTTTGCCATTATTATGATATGTTGTGATAATGCAAGATGTATGCATGCTGATTATTGTGTGGATGTAGGATGGATGCATGATGATGTTCCTTTTGTTGATTGTCGTAATACCAGGTTAGCATGGAAAGAAGACAAAAGAATAAAATGAATGAATTTCCCATTGATTCAAAAATTCCAACAAGTCCATGATCCACCGAGACTTTATTAGAGATGGTGATGAGATGGATGATGATTTTCTCATATCTTGGGATTGCGATTTTCCATCATTTCTTATTTTTGATATAACACATAGACATGATGCATCATGGTATTGATAACCTGGATTGTGTTGTATCTAGTGTAATGGACTTTGAATCTGCAAATAGATAGGATAGTTCTTGTTCACACCATGACATACAAAAACCTCAATGGAATGCAGGTTAGAAGTTTAGAATATTTCGGACCAAAGCATACACAATAGTCAACAATCTACTCCAAATGACCTCCCTACACACATCTAAGCAAGTATACACCAAGATTATTTTACAAGAATACCCACAAGAACAACAAATGAAAGATAATGATTAATGCCCCATTCCTTTTTCTCTAAATTTTTTAAACAACATCAAGAGGTCCTCGGAATGGGTTATTGAGATAATTCATAAGAAAAGATCAAAGAAAAGCAATCAGTTTTATCTATATCTCTTGCCAATTTTAATATAGCTAAGGTGATTTCTGATGTTGATGTCCATCGTAGGAAGGATGCATCCTAGGACATGTTTATCAAATCTTTTGATTAGGATTAGGTGTGTGATAGGCCGTTGATATAAACTCCATTGACTTATTTACCTATGATCTAGACTTTAGATTTTGACACTTAGGTTCTCACTTTATGACTTGCGATACTTGATTTCTACTTGATTTTCCAAAGGTTGAAGGTGATGATTGATTTATTATGGGTGAAGGTTTATTTTGGGTGAAAGCGAGATGAGATGGGTGGTTTTAGATTTTCTAAATATTTCAATGTTTTTGGTAGTTTGAAAATGTTTTGAGGCTCTTTTTGGTCTTTTTGAAAGTTTATGTGAATGTTTAAGTTTTCAAATATTTTAGGTTGCTTAGGATTTTCTAAGTTTTCAAATCTTTAGGGGTTTTCTAAGTTTTGTGAATGTTTAGGGTTTTTTTGAGATTTTGACCAAGAACCTAACATAAAAGACTATCCTAGGGGTTGATCAAAGATTACCCTTGCCTACCTTATCCACGCAGATACCATGTAGTTCGACTGAGTTGACTTATTGCCGATGAGAAATGAATAGTTGATGGATTGTCAGTGTATTATAATGGACTCCTAAAGGAATGACCTAGGGTGTCTTAGGGGCACATCAGTGATGGCCTTGCCTACGTTCAAGCTCAGAGACTCATAGTTCAACAAGGTACTATTTTTGGATTTTTGATGTTTTGACATGTTTAGGGATTTTGATGTGTTTAGGATTTTTTTATAATTTTTTGAATGTTTTTGGATTTTAGCTATATAGGATTTTGAATGTTTTGGGATTTTTTGATTTTGCAAGTGTTTTTTGATTTTGATGAGGCTTTATGAATGTTTTTGGGATTTTTTGTGAGATTTAAATTAACCTTAAGATATACAAGAACCTAATCCGATCCAAAATGAATTCCCCCCAGCATGATGCAATAAACTACCTCAATATAGGCAGGACAAGTTGACCTTTGAAACATGCCAAGTATTACTAAAGGGGAATATGATACCTCACGATATCAAGATATGCTACATACGTGAATGGGTGATGGAATAAATAGGATGAATGATGCAATGGATAGATGTGATGCAAAGAATGATAGGATAAAGAGCCAAAGATAGATGGAGGTGCTTTATTTATGCAAGGCACCTATTTTCCAGGTTTTCACCAAGGTACTTTCCCAAAGTGCCACCGAAGTGGTTTTCACTAGAGGATGATTTTTTTTCTTGACTATTTTCAATCCATTTTCTCATTTTTTTGGATTTTTGATCTTTTTTTTTTAAAGATTTACACCCTTCAAGCCTAGGCATAATTTTTTTAAAGATGTAGACTATTGGTTGGTTCCTACAAGGGTTCACCTTTAGGCATTGATAATTGATATGGTCTTGATCCATAGCTTATTGTAACGACAAATGGGCCTAAAAATTTCATTTACTGTCCTAATCTTGAAGATTTTTCTAATTTTGTTTTAGGACAAGATCCCATACATGGAAAGAACGACTCTTGATCTTATTGTTATAGCTCTATTTTAGTTGGTTTTGATATACTTGCAAGTGATTAAGGGTGTCAAGACGATGCTAATCCAAAAATTCTAGCTTATTTAGCTGAGATACTTTGTACTCTTCATCAGTGATTAGGTTCTACAGTGAGACTCACAACGAGAGAAGCTCGACCTCGATAGGAAAGATGGCTTATAATCCATAGACCAAGGAGAATGAGGTTGCATTTGTAGGCATGCAATTACTAGTTCAATAGGCCTAGAGGGAAAGATTTAACTGCAAATGCCAATCACAACCAACTTCGTTGACTATTTTCTTTAGGATTTTCAAAATGGTCTTATTTGTAGTCTTAGCTTGATCCTTTCCTTGGGGATAACATGGGGTAGAGAATCGATGTTGGATGTTGAATATTTGACATATATTTTTCACATCTTGATTCTTGAAGGGTGTTTCGTTATCGTAAATAAGGGCTTACAAAACATCATAATGACATATAAGGTAATTTAGGATAAATTTGGCAATTTGATTCCTCATTATGTAAGTCATAGGAATAGCTTTGACCCACTTGGTAAAGTATTCAATGGCCATTATGATGAACTTGTGGCCATTAGATGAGGTTGGAGTAATCTTTCCTATGAGGTCAAGCTCCCATTGCGAGAAAGGCCAAGGTGTGACCATTGGTTGTAACTTATGAGCTGGAGCATGAATAAGATCTCCATTTTGTTGACACTAGACATACTTCTGCAAGTACTGATGGGATTATCTTTCCATGGTTGGCCAGTAGTATGATGTCCTCAACAATTTCTTAGCTAAAGTAATACCACTAGAATGGGAACCACATATGTCAATGTGTACTTTTGTTAAGGCAGTCAAGGCTTCCTCTTGGTTGAGACTGTTAGATTTAGGATGAAAAATTAAAGCAATCATAAAATGCAATGCATAAGACAATGAACAC
The DNA here is from genome assembly GCA_007115665.2 of Sequoiadendron giganteum. Lineage (NCBI taxonomy): Eukaryota > Viridiplantae > Streptophyta > Pinopsida > Cupressales > Cupressaceae > Sequoiadendron > Sequoiadendron giganteum. The sequence continues at coordinate 369,791,133 of CM021105.1, read as the reverse complement.
AACAAGATACCTTGGGAAAACCCTCCTACTCAAGGGCGAAAAACCCAACAAATATATCTCTTATATATTGAAGGAATAAGAGCAGAAATTTGCTTACAACTTAGGCCCAACACAATGACAAATTTGATACAATGAATAATAGTACCTCTCCTATATGCAAATATATAAATGAAAATGTTTCTCCTTGAAATCGGTCTGTTGCTACAAAAATGATGATCTGCTGCTACAAGATGATGATCTGCTGCTCAAGTATGAACTTCTTCTAGGAATTTGAATTATGATGAATGAACTTGATGATCAAATGAATGATCATCACCTTGTATTTATACAAAACTAGGTGACTCTTCATTTGGGTTGGCCTCTGTTAAGAAACAAGGTGACTCTTCATAAAATGATTATATATAGCAAGTCCAATTTGCCTTGGTATTATTTATCCATCATTTTTAAATTTGAGAGAAAGATATCTCCCACTATTATAACATCAACACTCCCTCTTATCTAGGGAGATATATTTCTAGATATTCACGTCATGGAGTCTCTCAACATGATTCCCACAATGGCTACACCCATTTATGAAAAACTCAAAGGTTCATCACGAAGTCTCTCAATGTGATGTCATCATGGAGTCTCTCAACATGATGTCCACCATGGCTACTCCCATGTGTGGAAAGAAACACAAGTACAAGGGTTCATCATGAAGTCTCTCAATATGATGTCTTTATGGAGTCTCTCAACATGACGTCTCATCTCAATCACAGAGATGAACAAGGGCTCATACCTCATATTTCTCCATCTCAGAGAAATATACACTACAAGGGCTTTCACCTCATATTTCTTTGTCTCGGAGAAATATACACTACAAGGTATTTCACCTCATATTTCTCCGTCTTAGAGAAATATACACTACAAGGGCTTTCACCTCATATTTCTTTGTCTCAGAGAAATATACACTACAAGGGATTTCACCTCATATTTCTCCGTCTTAGAGAAATATACACTACAAGGGCTTTCACCTCATATTTCTTCATCTCAAAGAAATATACACTACAAGGGCTTTCACCTCATATTTATCTGTCTTAGAGAAATACACTACAAGGGCTTTCACCTCATATTTATCTATCTCAGAGAAATACACTACAAGGGCTTTCACCTCATATTTATTTGTCTCAAAGAAATATACACTACAAAAAATCTTCATGATGATGTGACTCCCTTTGGAGCTCCAAGTACTTGCATCAACCTCCTGACCTCCTCGTCCAAGATTGTATGCAATGCTTTCCTTAGAGGAGAGGTTTCCGATGCACACTTCCGACAATATTGAATTGCTTGAGTCCAAGACTGTCCTCCTTGACCTCATCCCAGATCACCCTAATCTAAATAGGTTTGCGGAGCTACCAATGTCAAATTCAGATTAATTGTCTTGTGCAATTATGTTCTCAACTGCTAAAGAGGTCTTCCAAGGATTTTTCACTTGGCCTTGAAAAACTACAACCTTCACTTCTTCTTAGTGAGTCACAAAAATGCCTCTTGATCCCTGCCTCAGAGATTTCAAAGAAATCCTCTAGAAGTGAACTCCCCTCTATTGACCTATCTCAGAACCTTAATCCTTTTCCTAGACAATCTCTAAACTCATGCCTTGAATTCTCTGAATTTGACTCCCTGTGAATGTCATTTCCTCCTCTTCGAAGAAATTGATTGAATTTAGAATAAGAAACCTTCTTAATCAACTTTAGAGCTAGGCTCCTTCTGAGATGTCCCTACATCAATTTCCGTAGTAGAAACATGTTGTGTAGACCTTAATTTGCAATCTCAAGCAAAGTGACCACACTTGTCACACCTGAAACATTGAATGTGAGAGAGATCCTTCTTCTTTGGTTCTGGGGCACAATCTGATTCTCTATCTCTATTCCTCTTTCTTCCTTTTCCTCTTTCTCTAGAAGTATGTGTAGCAAGAACTTGATTTTCTACATCATGATAGTTTCCTCCAATTGCTCTTGTTGCCAACCTGGACTCTTCTTGAATACAATCAGCTCAAACATGATCAAACTTGGGAAAATTGGATCTCCCACTGATGCTCTGAATAAAGGGTTCCCAAGATTGAGGAAGACCATTTAGTGCCAACATAACAAGATCTTTGTCTGCAATTATATCCCTAATAGCGCTCAACTAATCTCTCAAATTAGCAATCTTCATAAAGAATGATATGACTGAATCATCTTTAGCCATTTTTACATGGTGAAGTTGTTGTCCCAAAGCAAGGGCTCTACTGGTGTTGTTGATCTCATACAATCCTTTTAGACTATCAAACATTTATTTAGCTATCTTCAACTTGGAGATGATCGGTACTAGGTGATTCATCATAGAGTCTATCATGATCTTTCTAGCCTTCGTTCCATTTTTCTTGCACTGTATTTTCTCAGTATCATTGGAAGGCTCAAGCACATCACTTTCCATGAAATCAAGAAGATCATTCTAATCTAATGCAATGAGTACCTAGGTTTCCAAGGGTTGAAGTTTGAAGGTCCATCAAGCCTATCTTCTACCTTAACACTACTCACCGTCCTCTTTTTCCTCACAAATTCACCTTCAAAGATCTACCCTTATGTTAGAAATAACTTGAACCTTAGATCTATGATACTTCAAGATGTGCCCTAGATGAAAAGTTGACTTGAAGACTTACACAAATCTAATTAGATATTTTCTTAGACCCTCTGATACCATGTTAGATTTAGGATTAGAAATGAAATAAATTAGAAAATGCAACACATGAGATAATGAACACAACAAGATACCGTGGGAAAACCCAACAAATATATCTCTTATATATTGAAGGAGTAAGAAAAGAAATCTTCTTACAAGTCAGGCCCAACACAATGCCGAATTCGATACAATGAATAATAGCACCTCTCCTAGATGCAAAGATACAAATGAATATGTTTCTCCTTGAAATCGGTCTGTTGCTACAAAATGATGATCTGTTGCTCAAGCATGAACTTCTTCTAGGAATGTGAATTATGATGAATGAAATTGATGATCAAATGAATGATCATCACCTTGTATTTATACAAAACTAGGCGACTCTTCATTTGTGTTTGCCTCTTTTAAGAAACAAGGTGACTCTTCATAAAATTATTATATACAGCAAGTCCAACTTGCCTTGGTATTATTTATCCATCATTTTTAAATTTGAGAGAAATTTATCTCCCACTGCTATAACATCAACACTCCCTCTTAGCTAGGGAGATATCTTTCTATATATCCACATCATGGAGTCTCTCAACATGAAAACCACAATGGCTACACCCATTTGTGGAAAACTCAAAGGTTCATCACGGAGTGTCTCAACATGATGTCATCATGGAGTCTCTCAAAATGATGTCGCATCTCAGTCATAGAGATAAACAAGGGATCACACCTCATATTTCTCCATCTAGTAATGTCCCTTAGATGCTACTGCAGTAAAGGGTATCACCTAGGATCATGAATTGGGATTCATTTTTAACAAATCTCTTTTTAATGTTGGAGGTGATATCGAATGGGAGGGTTCCTCTGCTAAGGTAGGTGAATATATCATGATGCCACGGGGAACTAGGACCAATGATTACACAAATAAATTCATATTTAGGAAATTTGAAAGCTGGTATGAGAAGTTTCTCTACCAAGAATTTGCATTGAAGGACATTGTGAAAAATATCTAGCAATGATCCAATTGTTGCCATGGCATTTGTTGCTCGGTTGTTCATGCAAGGAACCTACTAAAAATTTATGTCTATGAAAAAGTCCTTGAGACTTTCTACCATCTTCTTGTAAGGAGTAAGCTTATCATCCTTAGTTTGGTAGTTGTCATTGACTTGGTTGATAACCAGTTGTGAGTCCCCATAAACTTTCATCTCTTGTATATGCCATTGAACTGCTATCCTTAGACCAGTTATCAGGGCTTCATACTCCACAATGTTGTTAGTACATGGAAATGATAAACTATATGAATTTGGGATGTAATCGCCTTGAGGGGTGATAAAAAGAATACCCGCCCTTGATCCATATTGGGTGAATGATCCATCAAAGTATATTTTCCATTGATTGGTTATATAGATAAGGAACACTAATTCATTAGGGAATTCATATATCAAAGGGTTATCTACATAGATAGGTGATTTTGATAGTTGGTGTGTGATTACTTGTCCTTTGATTTCCTTATGCCCCACGTACTCTATGTCAAATTTAGTTACGATCATTATCCATTTGGCCATTTTTCCAATGAGAGTTGCTTTGAATAACATGTATTTTAATGGGCCAATCTTTGCAATAATCTTGATTTGATGCGACAACATGTAATTCCTGAACTTTTGTGAATCAAAAACCATCGCTAAGCATGCTTTCTCAATGGATGAGTAATTCATTTCATATCCTACCAAGGTCCTACTAATATAATAAATGAATATTTCCTTTTCATTTTCATCATGTTGTGCTAGAAGAGCACCTAATGTTGTTGATGTTACTGAGATATACAAGATCAATGGGTTGTTTGGTATCAGTGGCATGAGCACTGGAGGTGTCAATAAGTAGTCCTTGATCTGCTGGAAAGCTTTATCACACTTCTCATCCCACTAGTAAGTTATTCCTTTATGGAGAAGATGCGAGAAAGGGTGGATCTTGTTTGATAATTGCACTATGAACCTTCTAATGGATTGTAATCTTCCTTGTAACTCTCTCATCTGTTTCAATGTTTGTGGCGGTTCCATGTCTAGGATGGATTTCAATTTTTCTAGATCAATTTCTATCCCTCTTTGTGACACAATATAGCCAAGAAGCTTCCCTTATGTAACCCTGAAAACACATTTTTTTGGATTCAATCGTACTTTATACTCTTCAAGTTTGTCGAAGATGGGTCCTAAGACTTCTATGTGCTCACTCTTTTTCTTTGACTTTGCCAAAATATCATCCACATTGTATTCAACTATTTTGTGGATCATGTCATGAAATATGAGGGTCATTGCTCTTTGATAGGTTTCTCATGCGTTCTTCAGCCCAAATGGCATCATGTTCCATGATGATGTCAATGTTAGGAAGAGGGAAATCATTCTTAATTCGGGCATGCTTTGTTTAAATCTTTGAATTCCGTGCATATTCTAATGCCCCTAGTGGTTTTGGATATTGGTACTAGGTTGAAAAACCACTCAGGGTAATCTATTGGGTAGATGAATCCAACATCAAGTAGATTTTGTAACTGAAGTTTCACCAAGAGTGCTATTTGAGGGTGCTTCTTCTATTCCCACATTGATTGGGGTAGCCTTCTCTATTAACATTGCTAAATTTTTTGGATGCATTTCACTAAGGGGGAGATTGAATACCTCATCCTTGGGCACCTCAAAAAGGTTTTCAGCCTTGGATGTGTCCTTTCTTTTAATATTTTAGGATAAAAAAGTGCCACAATGTGGTTTTCACTCAAAGATATGCATGTTATTTGCATGTCATCAATTCTGTGACTGAAGGATTCAATCATCTCCCATAGTATGCCCCTATGGATAGCTCTATATCAAAACTAACTTTGTGATCTACCCATGGTAAGTTGTCACAGAGTCCCATGAATTCTTAGATCGCTACATCATTTTTGAATAATCTAGAATCAGTGGTCCTCGTTGGTCCCAGTCATTGAGTTGGGGATATACTAGGATTATTTTAGTGGTTTGGTCATTTGGGGTCAAAGATGTTGTGGATATTATTAAGAGAGAGTTATTTATGAATAGGTCAGCAACATTGAGGGGGAAGTTGTCTAGGGTAGTATCACGTGATGTTGATAACCAAGAGGAAGCCTCAACCCTTTTAGTAGAAGTACCTTTTCCAATAAGGGTAACCTTTCCAGTAGTACATCCTAGGCCAAGGTTCTTCAAAAATTTCTTAGGAATGATGGGTTTTAGAAAACCATTGCCATTTTTTCCTAGTTTCTCATTCTTGTTATAGCCCCATCCCTTCATTAGCTGCAAGCCTTTATTTTCATCTTCGATTGGAAGAACAAGGATGGGTTGGTAATCTTGATAGAGTAGTTTAGAGACATCCTCCTCATTAACATCTTCTTTGTTCAAATCCCCCCACTTGGTGAAGGTAGTAGCTCCCATATTTATTGTTTCTGCCACTTTTTTGATAGGTGTGGGTTTTCCATGAGATTTGGGAGAAAGAGGTAGCTCCCCCAACACAAAAGTATCCTTCATTAGTTTATAGTTTCCATGACCATAATCCTAGATCACTGCTTTGATATTGAAAATGTTATGCATAATGGGTTTTTTTTTTTTTTTAAGGTAGATTCAAGGGATGATGTGTCAACAAATGAGGATGATCGTGTAGGCCCTTCATTTTTAGGGATTTGGGGTATTTTTTAAAACTTGAGCTCAAGATTCTTGCAATAGTAAAAGGGCTCAGGATCTCCATGGATGGTAACTTCTCTATCCTAAAAAGGAAACTTGACACATTGGTGGTAGGTTGAAGCTACAAGTTTTAGGGAATAGATCCATGGTCAACCAAGCAAGATGTTTTAGGGGAGATCAAGGTCTAACACTTGGAATGTAGTTTTTGCAATGACAGGTCCCACTTGGATGGGTAGCATGATGATGCCTTGTGATACCCACTCTTGATCATCATATGCTCTAATGGTTGTACTCTATGATTTCTCAATAACATATTTTGAATATCCCAAGCTCTTGATCAATTAAAGTGTGTAAATTTTTGGACCAACACCTCCATCTACTAAGACTCTTTTAACATTATTCTTATGAACAATAACCTTGAGGTGTAAAGAACGGTTATGAGATGGTTGTGATGGTAGGTCTTGTTCCGAGAAGGTAAGAAGATGATTAGTGATATGTCCTACCATAGATTGAAACTGGTTTGTATCAATGTCCTCGGGGACAAATGATGTTGATAAAGCCTTCTCTAAGATTCCCCTATGTGCAGGGGATATCCTCAATAGTTCCAAGATATAAATTTGTGTGGGGGTCTTCTTAAGATGATCTAGGATACTTACTTGCTAGGGTTTCATGTTAGAAAATTAGGTTGTGCCCTAGGTTGAGATGGAGCTCCTTGGATGGTGACTTTGCCACATCGTGTGGTGACTCCACACTTCGTGCTAGGTCCTTTGATGGTGACAATGGTGATGATGCTATCACAGGAAACAACTACATTAAAATAGACTTGTACGTTCATGTAATCCTTACCTTTTCCATTGTTGTTTCCTTTGTTGTGATCTGACATGGGGTTCTTGTATATCTTGAGATCGTGGTTACCAGATGGCACTTCAACAGATATGTCTCCATTCTCAATAAGCTTTTGGACAAAATTTTTGAGCCTCATGCAGTTTGATGTTTTGTGTCCCTTAATTTTGTGAAAGTCACAAAGATCTTTTTTGTTGTACTAGGGTGGTTTATCCTATGGTTCTTGGTAGTTTAAAAATTGGGAAGCATTATCAAGTTTGACTCTACCAATTTCTTCATGATAGTTTTGATAGGTTCCAACAACTGTGTGTATTTTCACTTTGAATAGTTGTTCCTATTGGGAGTTCAACTCTGTTGAGTTTTTGTGTTATTGATTTGATTGTTTTAAGATGATGTTTTTTGCATAGTTGGTTGAGTGTTAGCTATTTGATTGGTGTTTTTCCTAGGAGCACTTAGCACCACCTTAGCATCTACCATGCCATCATTCATCACATTCTTGTTCTTAGCCCAAACACGAGGCTTATCATTTGAACTGGTTGATGGGTGATTATCTTTGTAGGCTTGAGTATTTCCCTATGAGATTAGAGCCCTTTCGATGTTGAGGGCTCTAAGGACAAGCTCACCGTAAGAGGTAATGTACTATATCTTCAAGTGGAATGAAAAATTTGGATCCACATTCATGATGATGATCCCTACTTGTTATTCATCGAGAATGGGCCACTTACTCTTGCTAGCCCTTTGCCTCCATCCTTGCAATAAATTGGAAAAAGATTCTCATTTTTTTTTCTTGAGAGTATAGAACTCTTCTAAGCTCATGTCCATATCAAGATTAAAGCAGAAGTGATCTAGGAGTTTATCATTGATTTCTTTGAAAGTTTTGATACCTGGAGGAAATTGAGAAAACCAGTCGATGGTTGGTCCTGTCAAATTTCATGGAAAGAGGGACATTAAATAGGAATTATTAGAGGTGACCTCCATACACATGACGTTAAATTATTTGACATGGTCCACATGAATTTGTATTTATCAAATTTGGGGACTTCAAAACTGGGAGGGAATGGTACCATTGTGATGTTTTGGTTGAAGGGATATGGGCATAGGTTTTTTTGTGTATGGGGTTTCTTCATTTTTCCCATATTAATATCCTAAATTTCTTGTGTTAACGGCTTAAGTTACGATGCTAGATCATCTTGTGGGTTTGGTGGAGGAACATATGTTGTATATTGTGGGACAACAAATGAATTGTACGTGGGATTTTGATATGAGGGGGTGTTGTATGGTGTGTATGGTGGTTTAGGATATTGTGATGGTGATAGTGGTGGAGGCGTATATGTCCCTAACATGTTTGGGTTGATGATGTTTTGTTGAGGGTTGTAGTATAAAACTTTTTTTTTGTTGTTGTTGGGCATATTGTTGGGCTAGTAAGGCTTGCGGTTTTTGTTGGACCACGAGGGTTGCTTGGTGTGCTTCTTGTTGTGCCACTAGGGAATTTTGTTATTGTTGTGCTGCTAAGACTGCTTGTTGTTGTTTATGTTGTTTTTGTGCCACTAGGGCTTGTTGTTCTTGATGTGTTGCCAAGGCTTCTTTTTGTTGTTGATTTTGTTGTTGTTGTGTTCCTAAGGCTGATTTTTGTTGTTGCTATTGTTGGAGAACTTACTGATTAGCCTATTGTGATTGTTGTAAAGCTAAGGCATGTGCTTGCAGTGTAGGATCATTTAGTTGTTGGGACATCTATGACAAGTTTTGGGTGTTGATGGTTTGCATGTGTTGTGGGTTGTTGATGAGATATTGGGAGTTCCCTTGGTTTATCATTCCTTGTAAGATGGTGTATTAGGATGGAGGAATGTACGTTTGAGTTTCCATTTGATTTTGCATGTTGAGAGGGATTGAGAGGAAAAATGATGATGGTGCCATTAGGTATTGCGATGGTAATGACACATTATGACCTTGAGTCCATTGATTGAAAGGGTTCCCTTGATCGATTTTTTGGGGATTTCCTTGTGTTTGGGATGTGGCCAAGGTATTGCCTTGGTTGATGGGGTTCATGACCAAGGTTTTGTTCTGATTTGGGGTAATAATGGATGGGATAGACGTGTTTTGTGAAACCAAGGCTAGAGATGAACCAATGGGATGGTTGGATAAAGATGTCCCTATTTGTGTTAAGGGTTAATTTTATGTGAGCATCTTAGCATGCCTTTGTTGATGCATACTACCTTGCATGATATTGGGCACACTTTTGGTACTTGTGGGGATGGATGAAGATGGGTTACATTGATATGTTGAGGTTGTTGTGGATTCATGAAGTGTAAGTGGTTTATGTTGATGTAGAGGATTCTTGGGAATGAGAGGAGCACCAAATGTTAGTGTCTAAGTTATGTTTTGAGATGGATTGGTTTTTAGGGTACCCACAACAAGTGTGTTTCTTTCCAATGGAAGAGTGTGGAAAAAGTCCTTAGAAAGACTAGATACAATACTAGGAGTTTGTGTTTGACTTAGCCCTAGTGATGGATTCGTTTGAATGGTGGATGAAGTCAAGCCTTGCATCAAGGGTTACACAATAAAAGATGGGGAAATTGGAACTACATTTTCTAAGGCTTGATTTTCTTGTTTGTACTCCATGATTTCTTCATACTTGTTGTTTGTGACATCTTCTATCTCATATGGGATGGAGACGAGGGTTTTTGTGATGGGGTAACATGACTTCTTGGATCAAATTCTCGAGGATTGGTATCACTTAAAGTGAATATGACATTGTTTTTTTCCATGATTCTCTTGTGTTGTGATCTTATCTTTACCATAAATTGTAGGTGACCTATGGTAGAGTTATGTTGAGATTTTTAATTCTTAAACTTTCTAGTTGACTCAAATTTTCGTAAAAGGGACGCTTTAAGTATTTTTGGAGAAATAGTCATAATGGGAGATGAAAAAGGTAAATTACGTGGGAAGTTATCTTTGCAAATGTTTTGGGACAACACTTTTGACTTAAAGGTTTTGATGTTTGATGTTTGGATGAAGGAAAAATAACTTAACTAGTCCCCTTCAAGATAAACTAGTCCAAAAGTGAAAAATAACTTAACTAAATGCATGGAAAAGGATTCATTTCACATATAAAGTAGCTAAGTTAGGTTTTAGATTGATAGATGTCTAAGTCCAAAGTGTTGGTGTGCTCAAAATTTTGCAAAGTTTGGTGAAGTGAAGGATGAAATTTGATGAAGGGTGGATGAAATGTTTGACCCAATGTTGGCCTACAGTGAACCTTTATTTTGAAAGACCAAGGTGGTGAGAAACATGCTAGACCTCTAATGTGTTCAAACCCTAGGGACTCAATGATTAAGGAGAAGTTATTGTGAAATGTGTAGACCTGGTTCATCCATGAAATAGTGTAGAAAATATCTCCTTATTGATCTATCTTAGTTGCGGTGATTCCTTAAGACGTGTCTCGAAATATAATTTGCACTATGATGTCGAAGTTTGAAATAGCGACATGTATACCTTCTCTTGGGGATTTTGATTTTGGGAGAGATCATTTAGAGAAGCACAAGATCATGAAAAAGAGGATATGTATTGCCACACAGGAGGTCGTAATATGGGCCTTCCGACCATAATATCATCTTGTTCCTCTTGTTCATATAAGATATATGTTGTGTTTCTCCATTGGATTGGTTTTTCCTTCATTTTAAAAGTGAAGCTTCTCAAAATAATAATTATATCCATTTTTTCTCCTTCAATTAGTTTTATTTTTTGTTGAATGATAGTGGGTGTAAGGTTTGTTTGTTCAATCAGAGTGATCAGATGCCAAATGGTCATGTGGGGTTCAGTTTTCCAATTTATCTTGCTTAATGAGTTTCTTTTTACCACACACTTGTCTTATTTAATTTTTCAAACTAAATGTCTATGCCAAAACTATCATTCTTCTCACAAAGTCCATTTTATGAAAAGGATGAAGTTAGGGGCATAGTTACCTAGGCTAACTTTGAGAAGTATGGATTGAGATGTAAACCAAAATATTTTAAAGTCTCTAAGAATAAATCCTTAGGACAAGAATCAATATCAAGATTTTTTCAAAGGGTATCCATACTTAGACCAAAAGGTTTGAAATTTTGAAAAGACTTATTGATATTTGTTTGCAATTTTTTTGGAACCAAGGAAGTATTAAACTGACTCACAAGCATGAACGATCCTAGTTCAAGTGTGTATTTCTTAGAAGGCTTACCATCATGCCCTAAGAGATGATTAATCTATGAAGATGGAATGGAAAAATAGGCTATGTCAAGGAAATGTAATGTCTTGACATGCCAAGCAAATGAGTCCCTTCCCCATTTGCTTTATTGCCTCAACCAAAAATTGAACATGGTAAGTAACTTCTTGGAATAGTGATATTCCAATGCACTACTTCAAAATAAACTTTGGAGGAAATGACGAGCCACTAATCACAAGGTTTTTAATTCAAACTTTCAAGATAAATTGGTGCTATACATGCAACGAATTCACTCAATTAAGAGGCCTCCTAGCCCTTAGAAACATCTAAAGGTTTTAACGTATCACACAAATAATAGAGGAGAATTTCATTGGTATAGTTTAACTACACCAGGTGGTTAATGAATTTCATCACACCAATTATTTCTATACTAGACTGAAATGAAAGTAACGCTTGGGTCGTTCCCTCTCACAAGTTGGGAGGCGGGCCTGCTAAAGGTAACACATGTTTGAAGCTTAAAATGATTTTCGTCACCTAATATTTCCAAAAGGCGCAAGGGGAGAGGATAAGCACTTCCAAGAGAAAAAGTATACTTGTGTGTTTCTCTTCACCTAAGATCGCACGAAGCGCAAGGGGAGTGGATATGCACAAAAATCATACACAAGAAAATTAGACACATGTTCATTTTAACCTTGACAAGCATAATGAATTTTTTTTAAGCACCAAATGAAGTATGTAGGTTTTTTTGTTCAGTTTTAAACCAACAAGAATAATGATGTGAGGGTTAAGTTTTAACCAATTTGAACATTCATTTTAAACCCAAAATAAATCTATTTTGGTCCTAAAGTGTGAGATAAAGCATCATAAATGGGTTGTAATTGACCCATAAGTGTTGAAACACTTGTTACAATTATATAATGAAATGATGATATGCTCCTTCACTTCAAATTCTATTGTCCAAACCTGCAAAACCAATTAACCAGTAAAAAATAATTGTTGTTTGCAAAGGCATCGCCATAATTCAAAAAGGCATCGCTTTGGTGAGAAAAAAGAGTCGCTCTGTTGTAAAAAAAGGATGATGGTAGCATCACTATTTTGGTGGTGTCATCATTTTCAAATGTTCGATACCTCTAAAAAGTATTAGCATCACAATTTGTTTTAATGGGCGTTGTTGTTTTAATTAAGTGTTGCTATATCTATAGAAAAGGGTGTTGCTATATGGTGACACCTAACAAAGGCGTCGCTATATGGTGACGCTTGACAAAGGTGTCACTATATCCTCCAAAAGCGTTGTGCCTGCAAAACAAAAAAAAATGAGAATCTAGAGAAAAACTCATCATATTAGATCAATTGATCCCTCCTTCTAGCGCTAAAATGTGGTTGATGACGTAGTATAGGCTAACTACACTTGATCCATGAGGATTTGAAGCGTATTTAAGCCACTATGCATCAGTCCCAATAAGATCATTCAATGTAAACTAAGCTAAGAAGCCATTAAAACTAACATATTAAAATACAAAAGCTTCATAAACATCTATTATAATCCATTAAAACTTATCCTATTGGGGGACTGGTGTCACATTGATGTGGAATGGTGACCCTTTCCCAATCCCTTGTATAATGAGCTTGTTTCAATCGATTTTATTGAAGAGAATCGAAAAAACCGATGAAAGATGTCTTGTAAGAAATGATGGAAGCTATTTTAACATGATTAAAGCTAAGATGATCGATGTGTGTGTATGCAAAGATATTCTAAATGTATACAAGATTCGAAAGATTAAAAGCCTAGTTTCAAAATATATTAAATGGATGCAACTAAGTTACCATGGAATTCATTAATGGATGCTTTAATCTACTATGATCAAGATTTAAACTAAAAATGCTAAATATGGATGCAAATGAGAGTGATTTTAACAACATAAGTTTACTATTAAAAGATGGATCCCTATTCAATAGATGCAAGCTCTATTTACAAAATAGGAAAAATGAAACTGATGGACAAGATCAAAAGTATCAATGAATGGTCAGAATGGAAGGAAGATGGAGGCATGGATCATGGATTCTCATCAAGGGTTGAGGATGAAAGATGATATTTAATCAAGGGCTTACATTCATCCAAAAAAACATACTTTCAAAACTTGCACAATAGGTCCTTTTGAAAGTTTGTTTCAAAAAGGAATATTCTCTATTTCAAATGAGTGCAAAGGGAAAGAATATTCCATGGGAATATTCTACTTTTGGAGGAAAAGTATAATTTAGTTAATTAAAACCAAATTTTAATGTGCAAAGGGGAATGAATATTCCATTTTTGGAGGAATGGGAGGAATATTCCCTTGCAAGTGGGAGGATTAGATTTAATTAGTAAATTGATAATTAAAATAAAATTTTAATCATGCAAATTAGGGGAATTTTAGGATATTCATTAAATAAATGCTTTAATGAAAATGCAGAGATGTGATATGAAATTTAATTAAATAGCTTAGCATTATTTAATTAAATAAGAGGACTTAGAGATTAAATTAGATAATTTGATTTATCCAATTTAACGGGATGAACGATTAGTGTAAAAGGGGGTGAATTAACCTAATTAGGTCAATTAGATTAATAGACTAAAATAATGTAGTTAATTAAATAGCTAGGCTAATTTAACCAATTAAGAAAAAATAGGATGGGTTTTAGGATGAAACAATGTTAGTATACCAGATTCGAGTGTGTGATATCATTCAGGACAATTTTAAGTGTCTACAATAACCATTCATGCTGAGAACATGACTAATTCAAAGATTTAGTAGCATTGTAAAAGAACATGTTTGCTCCGGAACATAACAAGCCATAATACCATATTAACTCAAGTATGCTTAAGAAAATACATAAAAAATGATATATTAATATGCAAAAATTAATGTGTACATTTTTCCTTCCCTCTAAATTTTTTTGAGTCTCATTTGATTGGCTAGAGGGTGTGCGGAATTTGATGAAGTTGTATTGGAAGTTCCCTTTGGTAACTATGATTCCTTCCCAAGCTCTTTATTGTACTTGTTGAAGAAATACAAAATGGATAGTTGGTCAAAAGATAGGTGTGTGAGTTGTTGTGATCCTATGATTATCTATGAAGAGCTTTGTTGCCTTATAAGTAGTCCCTCCTTTATATTTCTTTGAACTCCAATATTCTTTGGAATCATATGATTATTTCTTCACATCCATTGTTGATGAAGCTAGGTAAACACTTTAGTCTTGTTCTTCATGCGTGTAAAAAAATTTCCAATTACATTCATCACTTTTCTTGCATCAATATCACATTTGATCCAAAAGTTACTATGTGTGATGCTTTTGTCAATCTAATTCCTTATTTCCTACTATTGATCGTTATGTCTAATTTTGAGCTTCACCAGTTGTTCAACCATCACAATGTATTGCTTCATATTGTTGGCTTTCAGTTGTTTATGTGTTAGTTTGTCCTTGATGCCAAAACTGTTTTATGGGGTTCATGTTATCATTGGTTCTATTCTTTGGATTCTTAGTCCAATGAATGCATGATATGCATATTCACATGGTTGGTAATATGCAGTTAAAGGATTGTGATGATATGCTTGATGGATGTTGACAGGATGCAAATTGATATATGGTTTTATGATTTGCAATTACATGTTACAGTTGGTTCACATGGTTCATGGCTGGTACATGACACATTTACATGATGATCTTGGTGGCACATGATGATTACAATTGATTTACATGGTCTTTACATGGCATGCAGTTACAGGTTTTAGGTTTTTCTACATGTACATGTTGATACTGATATTTGATATGGTTTTTATTGTGATAGGGAATGCATTTGCTTCATGGTATGCACTTTCAGATTTCAGGTATATGGAATGGTTATTCAGGTTATATTCAGGTTGATCACTTTTTGATTGTGATATATTTAACTTGATCTTTTTAAAGTTGTCTTCACATGATATATGAATGACATGTTTCATGTTTGCACAAAAATATCCAAGTTTATGAAAGGCATAGGAATGCAAATTACAAATTTTAAACTTGTATATATATTTTTTATTGATATTTAGTGTGCAAATATTTTGCTTCATGGTTTATAATGTTTTGAGAAACTTGAATAGTCAAGTTGTATATGACATCAACATTAGAGAAGGTTTTTTTTGGTGGTAATAAGGAATCGATATTGTTTTCCATAATAATTTGAGCCTAATGTTTATATCAGGTTGTATGAGACACATCATACATGTGACTTGGCATAGACAGTGAATGATTGATTATGATGTGGAATAAATGTATCGGCATACGTGGTTGAAGAATTTTCATCGGGCTTCAAAAAATCATTATGATGTTTATATTAAAAATGATTATTTTCTTTTGAAAAGTCTTCGAAAGACTTGAAGGAATGTAGGGAAAATTTGTTATTGTTTCATTGTGTAAACATATGAAACCCTAGCCGCCGCCATCGAATTATGGTTGCAGATCTATGGTAAAATGCTTGACTGAGGAAGTTGAAAAAGAAGAGGCAGAGCTCATAAATGGAGGACTTCAGTTGGACAGTTTTGAAATGGTTCTTCTAGTATTTGTTTATTTGTATTCCTTCATAAATAGGTATTAAAGCATTTTTTGTTAAGACATTAGTTATGAAGATTCAATGGTTAATGTTTTTTGAAACCCTTGGTTATTCCTTTGCAAAAAAATAAAGGGTTATTGCATTCAATTTAAGTGAATTTTTTTTCTCTTAGAGTAGTTGGTAACTATTTTTTTTTAAAAGGCAGAGTATGATGATTTAAAGGCAATATATATACAGTGTGTTTTGGTACTGTGATTGTGGGTTTTTTGTTTTAAGAAAAGAGAGACATTTTTATACTGAGAACATAACAAGAATCACAATGCAAGATAAATTGTAAAAATGTATTTAATATTTTGAAGACTCCATAATGAGTTTTCAAGTATTAATGCATTGTTTTGTTAAAGGCTGGTTGTGTAGTGAAATCGAGCAACCCTTTGTATTGAATCTATTTTCTTTAAGATTGGAACATGCAATAGAAAGGTCAAGTTAGCAAGATGAAAAATGACCTTTTCCAGTGAGGCCTGTAATTAGTGAGATTCTTTTTAAATTTTCTAGTGAGGCATTGTAAACAATGAGTTTTTGAGTTTAAGCCAGTGAGGCATCATTTTTGGAGTGGTTTTTCTACCCCTAGAGGGTTTTCCACTTGTCAAATTATTTGTTTTATGGTCTCATTGATTTGATGTGATAATGTGTTAGTGATGAGTCCTTGTGTGATTGTTTTTCATGTCTATCTGATTTTCATAAGTTATTAGATGCATTAATGTCTATTATCATTTCTTATTTCTGCAATGTTAATGTATTCCGCTTTCACAGTCATATGTTGCAAACTGGTTTAAAATTTATGTTTAACCAAACATGTTTTTCATGCTATGATGAAAAGGATTTAGTCTATCACATCACATATTCATTCATGGATTCATAGTTCAAGATTTTTATGTTTCAATTTGTCATAATGTGCTAAATATTTTTATTGTCTCAATACTTAACATGTGCCACTCAGTTGCACAGTTGTTGCAGTATCTCATTAAGCTACATTGAAATCTGGTGGTCTTAAAGTAATTCAATTATGTTGGTCTTCATTTACAAAGTATTATGAGTTGCACTTGTACTGTTATCATGCTTTGATTGTTAAATAATGTTAGTCACAATTGTTTTTGTAATTGCAAGATATCTCACACAAATCAAATGGGCATAAGTTGTCTAATAGACTAAGTTAATGTTGGCATATATTTATTTACCCCTTTTCATGAATGCTCTCAAAGTGATTACTCCCCTTTTTTATCAATCAAAATTTTATCTAAACTAAAATTATTTGTCCAACTTTAAAAGGATTAAATTTTTAGGTCTGTCCATCAAACACTGATTCACCCCCCCTCTCATTGTCTGTCCATAATCCAACAAGTGGTATCAGAGCCATACATGTACATAATTCTAACCAAATTATGGTTTCTTTGTCGTGGATTATTCATTATGGCTAAGTGCAAAAGAAACAAAGGTCAAAAGAAAGCCACTAGTGTCAAGCAAAAATTTGATCAACCAACCCCTGTCAAGTCTAGTGAAGTTTTGTCTCAAGTTTTAACCCTTCCAGTTGATACTAAAAGTGATCATGTGAAAAATAATGTGAAGGTGATGAGTTTGAGGTTGATTTGGAAGGAGAACTACTTGCTACCTTAGATGAACTTGAAAGGCTTAAATGAGAAAATCAAGAACTTAAGGTACAACTTCAAAAGAGTATTGATACTAATAAGGTATTAAACCAAAACTATGATAAATCTGAAAAGATTATTGAATTTATGAAAGCTCAAATGGTTGATAGAAAAAGGACTGAAGAGGGATTGGAAGTCAAATTAAAAGACAAGGATGAGTTATGCAATAAACTAGAAAATGAGGTTGCTTCATTAAAGAAATGTTCAGATAATGATTCCTTGTTAAAAGAACTGACTCTTAAAGATGATATGATTATAAGTCAGAAGATTGAAATTGAAGAATGTAAGAGGATAACAGATGTTGTAAGGTTTGATTTGGAGGTTAAAAATATTGAATGTATAAAACTTGAAGGAGAAGTAGTTGCATTAAGGAAAAAGCTTGAAAGTGTTAAGGTTCAATCAGGTAAAAATCAAAAATTTGATCGTAGTATTGATCTATTGAATGAAATGTTGAACAAGCAAAAGCATTCTAAGGATCCTATAGGATTGGGATATGAGGTTGGAAATTTTTTTGTTGAAGAATCTAAACATGAGTTAGTGTTTTCTACTGCATATGGAAAGAGGCTTACATTCAAGCAAACACCAAGAATGAAGGTTGATCTTGGTTACCATATTGCTACACCGAAGGATGACATTGATGCTAGAAGACAATTTAAAGGCATTCACAGAGAAAGGATAAGTTATTTCATATCTTCATATCCTTGGCCTGGTCAATAATTTAGGTATAATAATTATTTTCAAGGATATTTTTATGCTTGTAATGACTTTGGACATAAGGCAATTGATTGCATGAGATGATAAAAAATGAATTATTCTAATGTCTCTAGAAATGAGAATGTGGTGTGTTGCAATTGTAATAATTTTGGTCATTTAAGAAGAGATTGTAGAATGAATACAAGTGATAATTATGTAGGGAACAAAATTGGAAATGTCTATAGGAAGTCTTTTGTTCCTCAAATTAGTCACAAGATCATTTTTTTCAGATGTAATAAAATTGGGCATAAAGTACAACAATGCAGATTTAATAGAAAGATAAGCGCTTTTGTGTGGAGAAGAAAGAGAAATGAAGATGACAAGAAGAGAAATAAAGATGAATTTGTGAAAACTCCTTGTGCACTCCTTGCACATGTGATGCCATCCAGATCCTGAGAAGAAGCAAAGGCTCAGGGGGAGTCTATTATGGTAACATATTTTACCCCTATGAAGTCAAGAATGAGGTATGACAGTATGCAACTGCTATTGGTGGTATAAGAAGTAAAGAAAATTTTATAAATGTCAATTTTTCATTCTATTTTATTCTGATTGAATTGATTATGAAGGTCTACATATGAGTCTCATAATGATATTAGAGGTATATGTTGTTGATAAGTTCAAAAGAAGTAAATAGCCAGCTTGTTAAATAAGAGATCTCAAATTTTGACAATTCTTTGATGAGTTTGATGCTTTAATGGCTCAATTCATAAGGTGTAGGTTGACTAGATACAAGAGATGTTTAAGTTGATTATCTTTGATGACTTGAAATCATTCATTAATATTGGTATTGGTCTATTTTGGTTTAACCATTCAAAAGTTGCAAATGTCATATGGGGTCATGCATATTTGACATCTACATAGGATATTGAAATCAACTTAAATCTGAATTTGTTCCTGACATACTAGTGCTTTTTATGAAAAACTTGATGATAGGCTATCTTAATTTCTTCTTGACTACATTTTAAGGCTTACTATTTTATGTTAAGATTGTTATTGATCAAATTTTGAATACATCTTGATAATTCTTTGTCACTAAGAAGAATTGGTTGAGTATTAGAGATAAATGTTGTCATTGGTTTTTACTCATGCTCTTAGAAGATTGTAGATTCATGATTGAAGTAGAGAGAATTATAGAGGTGTTATGAATCAAGGTTGTTTTCGAGGAGAATTTATGCAAATGCAAAGTAGTATCAGTTGATAAAGATTCTAGAAGTCAATTTGAAAATGTGACTTGCAGATATAAGTGCTAATGATACAGTGATAATCTCTTTTTCATATTTGAGCTATTAGAAGGAAGAGGAACAAGGTTTAGAAAGTATAGTGACATCTCCTGACAGTTAACATAGAAGTGAAGATCAAACATTTTTCTATCAACATTGTTAATCATGAGTTAATGAAAATGTTACTGACAATAACATAGGTAACTTATTTTGACAGAAGTTAGAAAGAGTCTAGCTTGTCTTAAAATTTCTCATAAGGCCTTGCAAGATATTCAAGTGTATTGAAACAATAATTGAAGCGTCAGAGGATGCAGGTAGAACTTATGAAGAAGTTTTTTTTACATGAGTTAAATATTCCAATAAGGTAAGTCTGACATGTTTGCAGGTTGTATGAAGTCAATGCTAATATAGTAAGGTAGTACTAATAAAATTTTGACAGTGGGTCAACTTTATGATATTTCCATGCTAAGTAAGTGACCAAGGGGGAGCAAGGCTAATTGGTAAGAGTATCTTGAGATTTATTTTAAGATTGTGTAAAGGCTTGTGACATTGTGATAGTATCATGTTTTATGATAGTACTATGCTTGAAAGATATTTCCAATGAGAATCTTGTTTGCTTTGTTATCTCAATTAGGGGGAGAAACTCATAATATATTTTATGAAGTCATAGTTGATGCCTTGGTACATGGTTATTCATGTTGGTAACATTTTTTATACAATTGGTATTTGATGCAGACAGGTTCTTTGAGTGTTGTGGATGCAAAAAAATATAGTGATTGCTCATGTGATTAACACAAGGAGATATATGACACAAATTTATTTTGACTAAAGTAATGATATGTTGATAGTATTTTATTCTTGATTTTTCCTTCCAGATGGTTACTGTGTTGGTTTCTTTTAGTTGTTTATATTCATGGCATCTCACATTCTCTTCTTTCATTCTTTATCATTGAGGCAAAAAGGGGGAGAGATGATATGTGTTTTCCATCAAGGACAAAGGGGGAGTTTGTTGGCTTTCGGTTGTTTATGTGTTAGTTTGTCCTTGATGCCAAAACTATTTTATGGGGTTCATGTTATCACTGGTTCTATTTTTGGATTCTTAGTCTAATGAATGCATGATATGCAGATTCACATGGTTGGTAATATGCAATTAAAGTATTGTGATGATATACTTGATGGATTTTGATAGGATGCAGATTGATATATGGTTTTATGATTTGTAGTGACATGTTACAATTGGTTCACATGGTGATTCACATGGTTCATGGCTGGCACATGACACATTTACATGATGATCTTGGTGGCACATGATGATTAAATTTGATTTACATGGTCTTTACATGGCATGCAGTTATAGGTTTCAGGTTTTGATACATGTACATGTTGATACTGATATTTGACATGGTGTTTATTGTGACAGGGCATGCATTTGCTTCATGGTATGCACTTTCAGATTTTAGGTATATGGCATGGTTATTCAGGTTATATTCAGGTTGATCACTTTTTGATTGTGATATATTCAACTTGATCTTTTGCAAGTTTTCTTCACATGATATATGAATGACACGTTTCATGTTTGCACAAAAATATACAAGTTTATGAAAGGCCTAGGAATGCAAAATACAATTTTTAAACTTATATATATATTCTCTTCATTGATATTTAGTGTGCAAATATTTTGCTTCATGGTTTATAATGTTTTGAGCAACTTGAATAGTCACATTGTATATGAAATCTGAATTAGAGAAGGCTTTGTTTCAAATAAGAATATTTGAAGGTTGGTATCTTAAAGGTTTTGTTTGGTGGTAATAAGGTATCAATATTGTTTTCCATAATGATTTGAGCCTAATGTTTATATCGGGTTGTATGAGACACAACAAACATGTGACTTCACTTCACTCTTTAGTTGATTGGTGACTTGGCATCGACAGTGAATGATTGATTATGATGTGGAATAAATGTGTCGACATACATGGCTAAAGACTTGTCATCGGAATTCAAAACATCATTATGATGTTCAGATTTCAAATGATTATTTTCTTTTGAAAAGTATTCGAAAGACTTGAAGGAATGTAGGGAAAAAAAATTATTGTTTCATTGTGTAAACATATGAAACCCTAGCCACCACCATGGAATTGTGGTTGCATGTTTTTGGTAAAATGATTGACTAAGGAAGTTGAAAAAGAAGAGGCAGAGATCATAAATGGAGGATGTCAGCTGGACAGTTTTGAAATGGTTCTTCTTGTATTTGTTTATTTTTATTCCTCCATAAATAGGTATTAAAGATTTTTTTGTTAGGACATTAGTTATGAAGATTCATTGGTTAATGTTTTTCGAAACCCTTGGTTATTCATTTGAAAAAAAATAAAGGGTTATTGCTTTCAGTTGAAGTGAAACAATTTTTCTTTTAGAGCAGTTGGTAACTGATTTTTTTTTTTAAAGGTAGAGTATGATGATTTAAAGGCAATATATATATACAATGTGTTTTTTGTTTTAAGAAAAGAGAGACATTTCTATACTGAGAATATAACAAGAATCATAATGCAAGATAAATTATAAAAATGTATTTAATATCTTGAAGAATCCATAATGAGTTTTTAGGTATTAATGCATTGTTTTATAAAATGCTGGTTGTGTAGTGAAATAGAGCAACCCTTTGTATTGAATTTGTTTTCTTTAAGATTGGAACATGCAATACAAAGGTCAAGTCAGTGAGATGAAAAATGACCTTTTGTAGTGAGGCCTGTAATTAGTGAGATTCTTTTAAAATTTTCTAGTGAGGCATTGTAAACAGTGATTTTTTAAGTTTAAGCTAGTGAGACATCATTTCTGGAGTGGTTTTTCTACCCCTAGAGGGTTTTCCACTCATCAAATTCTTTGTTTTATGGTCTCATTTCTTTGATGTGATAATTTTCTATGTGATGAGTCCTTGTGTGATTGTTTTTCATGTCTCTGATTTTCATAAGTTATCAGATGTATTAATGTATATTACTAGTTCTTATTTCTGCAATGCTAATGTTTTCCGCTTTCATAGTCATATGTTGCAAACTGGTTTAAAATTTTTGTTTAACCAAACATGTTTTGCAGGTTGTGATGAAAAGGATTTATTCTATCCCATAACATGTTCATTAATGGATTCATAGTTCAAGATTGTTATGTTTCAATCTATCATAATGTGCTAAAGATTTTTGTTGTCTCAATACTTAACATGTGTCACTTAGTTGCACAATTTTTGCAGTATCTCATTAAGTTGCATTGAAATATGGTGGTATTAAAGTGATTCAATGATGTTGGTCTTCATTTACACAGTCTTATGAGTTTCAGTTGTACTATCATCATGCTTTGATTGTTAAATAATGTCAGTCACAATTGTTTTTGTAAGTGCAAGATATCTCACACAAATCATATTGGCATAAGTTGTTTAATGGACTGAGTTAATGTTGTCATATCTTTATTTACCCCTTTTCATGAATTCTCTCAAAGTGATTACTCTGATTTGTTATCAATCAAAAGGTTATTTGAAATAAAAGTCTTTTTCCAACTTTAAAAGGATTAAATTTTTAGGTCTATCCATTAGAAACTGATTCACCCCCCCCCCTCTCAATGTCTGTCCATACTCCAACACAAATTTCCCACATTGGTTTCTAGAATAAATTTTTTTGTTTGTCCATGTTCATGTGACTATTAGGATTTTGTAATTGTATGCATCTATTGTATTTCTTCCATTTATTTTTACTCTTTATACATGTAGACTTATTATTTTGGACTCACCAAACTCTTAACAACTTTCCTACCACATCACTCACTAAAATAGTGGGAATATCAACATATGAATATCTTCTAGGATACCTACATTAGTGTTTCTAACCCCTCAACATTATTCCAACAATATGATTATTTATCACACTTCAATTTTGTAAATCCTAAGATTCCCATTTATTACATTTCACTCCACATAAAATACAAATGACCAAGAATAATATAAAACACAATTGTCTTGAACAATTACAATCACTTGATGAACAGGGACATACCAGTTTTTTTATCGAAATGCTTACATGGACTTGGAGATGCACTACAACCCATGGCTTACATCAAATTGATGAATTTGTACATATACACATTCATTAAAAAAACATTATATATGAATTGGGAGACACTACAATCTATACACACCTAAATAGACAAGGACACTCAATTGTTTATTGTAATTTTTTGGGATGTGAATAGGGACACACAACCATTCTCTACAAGAAATGGTGGAAATTTCCTCACTATGATTCCTTATCAACTCCTTGTGAATAGGGACACATGCATCTATTCACAAGGAAAAATTCTTGATTCAATTTAGTACACTTCCTTTTCACCATCTTTATGAGGATAATTTTATCATATGTTACAAAACCATAGTCTTCACCACTACACTCTATGATGGTTCTTCCTCCAAACAAACTAGCAAAAATACAAAAAAAATAGCATAGTTCCACAAGTAAAGAGAAATTGAAGCAATCTCATTGATATCCCCAAACTAATTAATTTTCATGTCCCCTTTTTTGGTTAAGCTAAGGAAATCATAAAATAATATCTTAAGTTGTCTTATCGATTTTATTTTATTAAAAGAGAAACTTAATATTATTTTATTATTAAAAAGAGATCCCCAATAATTTATTTTTTGAAAAGAGGGCCTAAATTGATGATAAAAGTGTCTCCAAGACAAAGAGGCCCATTAAAATATTAAAAATAAGTGCTTCTATAGGCCCAATGTAATATTAAATTAAAAAGTGTGTTCTAGACATTTCCAAAAGGAAGCTTAAATTAGTAAATACAAGATTATAAAAAGAGGATCTTGTTTGGGGAAAAAGGTCATTATGAATATTTCATCTATTTGATTTCTCCAACAACTTAAATCTTGTGTTCATATATTTTATTTTAAGGATGAAAGCCCTTGGTGTGCAGGGGATTGGAGGATGAAAACCCTTTAGTTTCTAGGAAAATAGAGGATGAAAATCCTCTTGTTTATAGTGGTGATTATATTCAAGGATCACATTAGTTCTATATGTTTCCAATTTATTTTGGTGTTTGATGTTTGGCATGTAGGTTTTCACATATTTTATTAATTTTCAATATAATATTCAATTTGGAGGAGAATATTTATTATATTATTTGTTACTATAGTGATCCATACCATTTCTACAATGGCCCATACCACTATAGTGACACACTACAGTTATAAAATTATTAGCTTGGTGTGGTTTGTAAATTGTTAGCTTGTACCACTTTCTCAAAGTAGATTTCAATGTGACATGATTTCAATTTTCATCTGGTTTATTGTAACTTCAATTTCTAGTTGGCGTGGAGTGATTGTTTATTTTAGATTGTTTTAATTCAATGATTTAGTATGACAAATGAAGATTTTTATAATAGATATTGTAAACTTTCAGCCATTATAAAAAAAAATTGGTGTTCCTCCATATTTGTGTGTTCTAAGTATCAATGCATGTGTTAGTTCAGATTATTACAAGTTACAATACATATAATATTGTTATTATCATTGTCACATTACATAGTGTTATTTATTCACCAAAATAACACATCATTTGTTACAACCATTCTACATTTCCTTGTTTGCATATAAGATATTTCCTACATTATTTGAAAGCATAATGCATATCAATATTTAAGTAGTTGTTTTGGTATCAAAAATATTGTTCCATCTATAAGAGCATTGCATAGGGCCATACCAATCAAACATGTCTACTATGAGTATTGATTCCAACTTCCAATACTTTTTATATGTATTACAACAAGAGTATATGGAACCTTAACCTATAATTATTAGTGGTTG
The DNA here is from genome assembly GCA_007115665.2 of Sequoiadendron giganteum. NCBI lineage: Eukaryota > Viridiplantae > Streptophyta > Pinopsida > Cupressales > Cupressaceae > Sequoiadendron > Sequoiadendron giganteum. Next base: position 369,765,636 of record CM021105.1, on the reverse strand, counting down.
TTAACAAAAAGTTCATGTAGGTTACTATCCATTCCAACTAGTAGTTACATAATCAAACTACATTTAGTTTAACCTATCCATTATTGTTACAACAATCCCTCTTATGGTTGTTTGCATTGTTGGGTGTTGGGGTTTACATTAAGTTTTACATTTTTAGAAAATCGTTGTTATTTATCAGTCTTTGATATTACTATTAGGAGCTAGGGATTGGTAAATTATAATGTTTTAGCAGTGGCATTGAATGTGTATGAAGTTCTATTTCTTTCATTTCAATTAGTTAGGGTTTATCCTCTAACTTAAGAAATGGTTATCATATTTCATAATCATTATAATACTCGATACGAGGAAAACATGATTGCATCATAATATGAGATAATTTTGGAAATTTTAATTACATGACTTAGTTTTTGGTTATTGTAAGAGTTTATCAATATTTAATAATTGATATCACTAATAGTTTATGATTATTATGTAATTTTTGTGCACTTCACCATTAGAAAATAATTTTGTAATTTCTTTTCAATATTGTAAGGCTATTTTACCATGACAATAATTTCATTTCTAGTTATTTCATGCATTGTAGATTTTTGTAGCTTTCCACCTATCATTAGACTAAATTTTATTATTTATAGCATTCTAGTCACCACATGCTCTCACCTTGTCCATCTTGGGATCTCGGTGATTAGAAAGTGCTAGATTCATGCATTGATCATTTTTTTAGTTTAAGAAATTACATTACTATAATTTATTGGTTGCTTCGAGGGGGTTAGGTTCCTTAGAGAAATGCTTAATAGAAAGTAATATTCAAGATTATTTTCTCTTGCCAAGAAACTAGAATATATATAACTCAAGTACAAAAAACTAAATTACTTTCCCTTACATGTGGGACAAATAATTTTATTCTAATTAGCTCAGGGGATGAGTTAGAAAGTAAGTGCACACAAACCTTTATATTAATGTACCTAATACATAAGAAAATTTTTAGGGCATGAGGGTTATAACACATTTATCTACACCCAACCCCCTCCCCTTTAAAAGTTTTATCCTTAAAGTTGAAAATGGAGAAATTGTTGCTAGATGTTAAGTGGCTCTCAAGTCAAATATTTTAGATGCTAACCTAGAAATTATACCAACACATATATTTTAGTGCAATGGTAGACTTGGCATGAATGATGGCCCATAATAACCTATGGTTCTAAGATGATGGATTCTTTTGTATTGAGATTTGACAATGTTGTATAGCTTAAATGTATTGGCCAAGGACCTGCTTCAAATAGGACACATTGAAAATAGAATGGAACTTGGAAGATGATTGAAGGTCTAACTTGTACTCAATAAGTCTGATTTTCTATAAAAATTGATAAAGACCATATGATTTGGATGATAATATTTGGCTTCCTTGAATCTTTGAATATATTTTCTTATATGGTTGTAGGCGAAGAAAACAATATTTCCTTTATTGAAGGCATGCTTTTAATGGTTTTGATATGTCTACTAATCTATTCGATTATGGGTCATTGTCAAGTTATCTTTTAAATCTTGAACCATATTTTACCAATTGCTAAGGGATAAATCAACTACCCATTCTTTAGAATCAAGAATAATTTAGGATATGTGAGATCACCGTGTTTGACCATACAATATCATAGGGGGTCATTTTTTTAGCCACATGATAAGGGTTTTTGTACCACCATTCTATGAATAGTAACCATTTGACCTAGTGAGTATGTTGCTTTACGGAAAAAAAATACAATTAAGTCTCCAAGCACTTGTTCGTGGTTTCTATTTAATCATCAATTTGCAAATAGTTTTCCAAGCTCATATTTAGTTGGTTTTTGTGCATCTTAAAGAAGTTCATCCAAATAATGCTAGTGAAGGTTGATTCATAGTCACAAACAAAAGAGGTGGACATTCCATGGAGGTGGATGATTTACTGAAAGAATGAATTTTCTATAATAGAGGCTTTTTTATGAACATACTAATTAAAAAAATGAGCATACTTAGAGAGATGCTCCACCACCACAAAAATAGTTAATTTTCCACCTAACTTTGGTGGAAATCCTTCAATAAAAACCACATAAATATTTGCCCATTCCTTAATGGGAATCGATGAGGGTTGTAGCATTCCTAGAGTTCAAATTTTGTATCTTTGTTCGAAATGGGAGGTATCACATTCTTTGATGAAATTTTGATATCTGTTGGGTGAAAATAATGTTATCAACTTTTCAATAGATTACACTATCTAGATTTCAGCCACAACTATGAGAGATATAATCTCTCCTCTCAGAAAGGGGAGGCACCCTTCTTACTGCTAATATAAGCTATAGTAAAACTAATGAAATATTTACAAGATGTACACTACACTTACGAAATGGGGGGGGTGTGTTAAAATTCATCCTTCTCTCTTTTTTCAGAGAAGATGTTTACAATGCTTCATAGTTGGAAAGTCCTAGATCTAATAACTTAAACTTAACAAACAACAGTAATGCTGATATTTCTATCTTGTCAAAGCACAGAGTAGAAATACCAGGTATGATTTATAATATCAAAAGAAAACAGAAAATGGAAATCTCATGAAGGAACAAATTCATTCCATAGATTTTTCAACGTTGAATACTGTGGAAGTATTGTTTGTCATATTAGAAGCACAAAGTCTTCTTAGATGCAAAAATTCCTCGAACCGCATGAACGATTACAAGAACAAAGTCTTGTAGATCCTTCAACCAAAACATTCAAACATAAACAAATCCAAATAATAAATGTAACACAAATTTTACATAAACCACTTGAAGCCCTTTAGATCTTGTACACTAATCACCACATATATAATCAAATCATAAGATAATCGATCCCAACACAAAGTCTGGTATGCAATCCTCTTCTTTATTGATTAGATCTAGATTCGCAAAATTGAATACAAAGCTTCAATATTTGTTTCAAAGGAGCAGCACTTTGTTGATAGAGATCTCTCATATATATAGAAAAGAGAGATGAGTAAATTTAGGAAATTAGGTGAGCAAAAATAGGAAACCCTAACCTAAGTAAGTGTAATTTTTATTTGAGAAGTTACGTCTCATATTTTTGGTGTAAATGCACTTTACAAAATGACATTTAAGATGTCACAAATTATTTACAAAATGCATATGGGAATGCATCAAAACATTCAACACTGGGAGATCAAGAATCTTCATGGTTCGTTGCTTGGGCACGAAGACTTCATATTTCTTCCTGGTCTCCTACATGAACTTTTCATCCAGACCAACGGTGTAATCAACAATGGTGTGAATTCTTGTGATTGACCTTTTGGCAGATGAATGGATTTTCTTGCACTTGTTGCATGGTGGATTCTTATTAGATCTGGGATAGTTCACTGGATTGGAAAATGTCACCTTGAGGATAACTTGATGAAATCTGGAGAGAAACGACAAGGATGGTGAATCAAAATACGCTAGCAGAAAAAGTAGCATTAGGAAGCATGAAGCGAGAAAAAAATGTGGAGAAAGAGTGATAAAAATGTCAAGACATGGAAAATGAGGTGAAAAAATGACGAAAAGTGGTTCGGAGCGAAACTGGAAAGATTTGAAGTGTTTTTGACGAAAAGTAGGAAAAAGTGCAATAGCTCCAAAAAAGTGCACTTTTGCCTTCATGAAATATTTTGGCTTCAGAGAAAAGTGTAAGGGCGCTGAAAATCAGTGCCCTTGCACTTGGGGAAAAATTATTTTGGTGCAATGGCATTGAAAAAGTGCGCCATTGCACCTCAGTGTTAGTTTTTGACAAAATATGTCAGGGTGCTGATTTTTGGCAGCCTCACACTTTGGCTTGGAACTTCAAAAATTTGACAAAAGTGTGGGGTATTTGAAGAGGGGAGGAAAAATGTGACCCAAAAATAAGATCATGAGAAGAAAGAAAATGGAAAACATACCTGAAAGAATTAAGCAAGGTCGAACCAAAATCTTGAGAGAAACTTGAAAGAAGACAAAAACGCGTTTTTGCTTGGAGAATGAATGCCCAACAATTTGGAGAGGTGAAGAACAAGTTAAAAATGAAATGGAATGAATAAGAATCACTTTTAAGTGTTTAAAATCAACTTAAGTCGACCAAATAATTTAGGCATGAAAAGTGGCACATTCAATGAAAAGTGTAAACAAGCTTAAAAAGGGTGCCCTAGCCAAAAATTGGCTAAGTTACAAAGTTAAGTGCAATGACGCACTTTTTTAGCGCCCTTGCACCAAATTTCAAAATCACTTAAGTGCAAGGACACTGATTTTTTGCGCCTTTGCACTTTCAACACTTAGTCATTTTTATGAAAGGTAGTTAGAGCGCTCTTTTTCAACTCAACTGCACTTTTCACTAGCTTTCTAAGTTTTGATAGTGAAGGCTCGTGAAGGTGCCATTTCGAAGGTCTTTGCGAGGAAAACATGGGGAGATACTCAAATTGACTACTTGATACTTTGGAACATATTTTGAGGTGGATTGAAAATTGCCTCATTTTGCGTGCTTGAACATCACGAACCTAGGAAACAAACAAGTTTCGTAGGGGGGTTATCCGTGGAATCAACGTTGCTAATTTCCGTGATAACAACTGGCTCCTATTGGGGATATTTATCCAATCATTATTTCAAATGAATGAAGGGAGAAGAAATCCAAAATTCAAGTGCCTTCATCCATCCATTGGGCAACAGAGTCAAGCATGACTGACACAAAGAAAAATTTATGAAAACAAGACGCAAACTTATGCAAATGCACTTATTGAAAAGGTAAAAACCTACCCTATTAAAACTAGCCATCAATGAAATCTTCTCAAATGAAACCGTTCAGAGGTTCAACAAAATAGCTGCCTTTCCTCAACAGCTCGCAATGCCTTACATGATCATTAGTAGCTACATGTAGATGAAGTTGAGGCAATGTTTCTTGAAAGAGATGAACATGTTCAGCTACCTCTAAATATATATCAAATATACTGCTGCTCTAGAATGAATCATTGAATTCAGACTGCTCCTACGCATCTACAAATACATCTTTGGTTGCATTCTCAAGTTTATCTCCACGCTCAGGTACAAGTGGAACCTCTTCCTTCCCGTTGGCCTCCAACCAAGAAATATGTCTTATGGTACATCCCCTTCATCGGTCAAAGATTGAATGCTCCTTACTAGTCGCTACTTGAGAAACTGATTCATCAACCATGGCAACCTCATGTTGATCGGAAAGATCTACTTCATACGATTTAGATGAAGATATGACTGCATTACATACTTCAATATGTTGTTTGCCATCTTCAGACTTGGAAAAATATGAATTATTAATAAGAAGGTCCTCATCATGCCTTTGGGAAGTTATTTTATGCAACATGTGTTCAATTTCATGACCTCGAAATACAAATGCATTCTTTTCAACTTGACTAAGACCTTCATGCATGTCCATCTTTTCAGATCTGAAGACAAGATTGTCTTCATTTACTTGAATTTCAGAAAAATGACTTTCATCTTTCTGCTTTTCATCAATGGCTATTTGAGACTGCATAAACCAAAAATGGGAGTTGCCAGCTATGTCTGCTTCCTTTACCAGGAAGAGAATAGTGAGATCACTTGGATTGGATTCAGGATGCTTTTCTACTACTTTTACTAATGGTGCCTCAAGAGCAAGCCTCTTTAGAGGTGAAGATAACTTGTGTTGATTCCCAAGTACAAAATTATGAGCAACATTTGAAAGTGAACTCCCTGGTACATCCTTGCGAGGCATAGAAAACATACCTTGAGCTAGCTGCTTTTTGAGGACAAGTAGCTCATTTCCCAACCTTTGCACCATAGGATCTATCCTTGTGATCGAAGAAAATAACTCCAAAGAAGGGATTTCTTCAGATTCATTTGATTCAATTCTGATTTTCCCAACAAGAATGATATCATCTTCAATTTTTGTAGCCAAGGTCTATACAACTGCAAGAGTAGCTGGATATGCTCTTCTCAATAGGAAACCAACCTCTGGTACTTGAGCATTTACAAAGAAACATTTCAAATTCTCAGCTATAGGTTGAGCAATAGTTGGAATTCTTCGTGTCAACTTGTTGAAGTGAGCAATGAACTCATGCATAGGCATGAGAGATTCATTCTTCAACTGAGTGAGTTGAGCCAACAAATCATGAGCATCTTCGGGAGGTTTGAACCTTTCTTCAAACATGGATATGAGAGTTTCCCAGCTTGTGATGATACATGGTTCCAGATGATAAAACCAATCTGCAGTGACACCTTGGAGAGTCTCCACAAACAACCATATAGATACATCTTCGTGTTCAACACCATGAACTCCACAAGCGATGTAGAAAGCAACAATGTGCTCATCAGGATGTCATTGTCCATCACCAAAAAACTTGGGAAAGTTCTTCTGTGAGCCTTTAGGAAGAGCATGTAGGGGTAGAGCCAGACTCAACAGACCAAAATAATTTCCCCAAGGACCTTGAGCAGCTATTTACATGTCCTTGGTGAAAGCTTGAAAAACTTACAAGAAAATAAATTACAATGAAAGACACTAGTATACTTCAAATGAAAACGTGAGGCTTTCGAATGCGTATCGTGTCCCCAGCGGACTCGCCAAAAAATTGTTGGGTGAAAATAATGTAATCAAATTTTCAATAGATTACACTATCTAGATTTCAGCCACAACTATGTGACATATAATCTCTCCTCTCAGAAAGGGGAGGTTCCCTTCTTACTACTAATAGAAGCTATAGTAAAACTAATGAAATATTTACAAGATGTACACTACACTTACGAAATGGGGGGTGTGTTACATTCATCCTTCTCTCTTTTTTCAGAGAAGATGTTTACAATGCTTCACAGTTGGAAAGTCCTAGATCTGATAACTTAAACTTAACAAACATCAGTAATGCCGATATTTCTATCTTGTCAAAAGCACAAAGTAGAAATACTAGGTATGATTTATAATAACAAAAGAAAAAGGAAAAGGGAAAGCTCATGAAGGCACAAAGTCATTCCATAGCTTTTTCAACATTGAATTTTGTGGAAGTATCGTTTGTCGCATTAGAAGCACAAAGTCTTCTTAGATGAAGAAATTCCTTGAACCGCATGAACAATTACAAGCATAAAGTCTTGTAGATCCTTCAACCAAAACATTCACACATAAACAAATCCAAATAATAAATGTAACAAATTTTTTACATAAACCACTTTAAGCCCTTCAGATCTCATACACTAATCACCACCGATATAATCAAATCATAAGATAATCGATCCCAACACAAAGTTTGGTATGCAATCCTCTTCTTTATTGATTAGATCTAGATTCAAAAAATTGAATACAAAGCTTCAATGTTTATTTCAAAGGAGAAGCACTTCGTTGCAAAATATCAAAAGGTAACTATTACAATAGAGATCTCTCATATATATAGAAAAGAGAGATGAGTAAATTTAGGAAATTAGGTGAGAAAAAATAGGAAACCCTAACCTAACTAAGTGTAATTTTTATTTGAGAAGTTACGTCTCATATTTTTGGTGTAATTACTATTTACATAAATACATTTAAGATGTCGCAAATTATTCACAAAATGCATATGGGAATGCATCAAAATATTCAACACTGGGAGATTAGGAATATTCATGGTTCGTTGCTTGGATGCGAAGTCTTCATATTTCTTCATGGTCTCCTGCATGAACTTTTCATCTGGACCAACTGTGTAATCCACAACGGTGTGAATTCTTGTGATTGGCCTTCTGACAGATGAATGGATTTTCTTGCACTTGTTGCATGGTGGCTTCTTTGTATATCCGGGATAGTTCATTGGATTGGAAAATGTCACCTTTAGGATCACTTGGTGAAATCTGGAGAGAAACTGCAAGGATGGTGAATCAACAGACACTAGCAGAAAAAGTAGCACTGGGAAGCATGAAGCAAGAAAAAAATGTGGAGAAAGAGTGATACAAATTTTGAGACATGGAAAACGAGGTGAAAAATTGACGAAAAGTGGTTCGGAGTGAAACTAGAAAGATTTGAAGTGTTTTCGACGAAAAGTAGGAAAAAGTGCAATAGGTCCAAAAAAGTATGCTTTTGCCTTAGTGAAATATTTTGGCTTCAAGGAAAAGTGTAAGGGCATTGAAAATCAACAGCACCCTTGCACTTGAGGAAAAATTATTTTGGTGCAATGGCATTGAAAAAGTGCGCCATTGCACCTTAGTGCTAGTTTTTGACAAAATATGCCAGGGCGCTAATTTTTGGCGCCCTCACACTTTGGCTTGGAATTTCAAAAATTTGACAAAAGTGTGGGGTATTTGAAGAGGGGAAGAAAAATGTGACCCAAAAATAAGATCATGAGAAGAAAGAAAATGGAAAACATACCTAAAAGAATTAAGCAAGGTCGAACCAAAATCTTGAGAGAAGCTTGAAAGAAGACGAAAATGCGTTTTTGCTTGGAGAATGAACGCCCAACAATTTGGAGAGGTGAAGAACAAGTTAAAAATGAAATGGAATGAATAAGAATCAATTTTAAGTGATCTGGAAGTGTTTAAAATCAACTTAAGTTGACCAACTAATTTAGGCATGAAAAGTGGCATAGTCAGTGAAAAGTGCAAACAAGCTTAAAAAGGGCGCCCTAGCCAAAAATTGGCTAAGTTACAAAGTTAAGTGCAATGGCACACTTTTTTAGCGGCCTTGACCAGAGTTCAAAATCACTTAAGTGCAAGGGCACTGATTTTGTGCGTCTTTTCACTTTCAACACTTAGTCATTTTTATGAAAGGCAGTCAGAGCGCTCTTTTTCAACTCAACTGCACTTTTCACTAGCTTTCTAACTTTTGATAGTGAAGGCTCTCGAAGGTGCCCATTTCAAAGGTCTTTGCGAGGTGAAAATGAGGAGATTCTCAGATTGAATACCTGAGACTTTGGAACACATTTTGAGGTGGATTGAAAATTGCCTCGTTTTGTGTGCCTAAACATAACGAACCTAGGAAACAAACAAGTTTCGTAAGGGGGTTATCCATGGAATAAGCACTACTAATTTCTATGATAACAATATCTTGTTTCATTTCAACCAAAAACAAATCCCTTAAATTCACTAGTACAGAAACAACAATATATGATTAAAATATTACTAAAAATTGCATATAAATGACTAAACATGGTCACGTGACCATTAGCAGTTTATTTCAAGTCATTTATAACACAACCAAATTGACGACTAAACCATTTTTAGTTGTTTATTGGTTGTTTTAATTGATCGATTTGGTAGTATATCTAGTCATTGATTGTTGTAAGTTGGTCACTTATTTAGTCATTTTTTATTCACTGATATATTTAGTCGTTAATTTAGTCATTGATTATTGTTAACTAGTCACTTATTTTATCATTTTTATTCACTAATTTATGTCCATTGGTAGTGTATTTAGTCATTAATGTTAATCATCATTTTGATCAATTTGGTAGTTTATTTAATTATTTTTTTTCACTGATTTCTATCAACTGGTATTATATTGATACATTGTTTATTAATTGAATAATCATTATATTTAGTCATATTTATTCACTACTCTATCAATTGGTAGTATATTTCGTCAATTGGTAGTTTATTTAATTGTTTTTGTTCACTGATTTCTACCTAAAAGTGTTGGAAATGAGACAATGCTTTTGAGGTTTAAAAATAAAACACAAAAAACATAATCAATCATTTATTTGCACATAATGAAACAACTATTAAGAAGGGAAAATACTGAAATTTTATTGAGAAAAGGTGTTCTTACAACATATACAAGACTTAAATATGTGTCTTTGCTTTGAGAAATGTGTTACAAAGTGTGTTTCTCAGTGTTGTGGCTGAGAAAACTAAGTTGCAAATCCAAACCGATCACAAAAATTTATCAATGGATGAGCATTTGGAAGTCTTTCTTACATAAGAAATTTCTTTGTCTTTTCAGCATCATAGAAGTTTGACTCTCTCGTCACACACTAAAAGCATCAAATCTAACCTTCACAAGATCCCCCAATTCCTTGCTACACTCTAACTTGTCCTCGACAAGCTAATTCTCCAAAAAGTTTTTTATTTTGATTTACAACTAATCATGAAAGTTCAAGAGACTCAAATGCATTCAATTTTCCTTTCATCAGTAGAGTACCAAAATACTGGAGAAGAGGTTGTGTTTGACCTGGTTGTACTGGAACACTTTGCAATAATATTGGAAACTTCTTTAATAATAATTCTAAGGAGTATGACATTTTCCTTGCTTTTTCAAACTTAAAAATATTTGCAAAGTGTGATTTACTAGACCTACTACTAGCAAATATAACTTTGATGAAATCCAAAACTACCTGGAACTTTGCTACACTGTCTGGTGCATGAAGAATGCCTTGAGGGGATTCAACACCAAGTTCTACCACTTCTTTATACTTCATATGAGAAAAAAACTCTTGGAATCGTTGGACAACCTACATTGCAAACACTAATATTCAATTACAACATCTATTTCCTCAAGTTGTAAGAACATAATGATACCAATTTATATTGCCAGTCGCAATCATAAAAATATAATTCTTTCTACCTAATACTAACAAAAAGAGTAAATTCATTTTGTCAAAAATACACTCTTTTCCTTGCCAATTGAATGTATGCTAGTGAGAATTCCATTAGGTTCAATTATGCATTAATTCCATATACTTAATAAAAAAAATACAAAAAATGACCCAAAACACTAAAAATAAAAGTGTCAGGTAACTGTTCGTTGAAAATTCCCCTCAATTTCCTATTTGAGGTTTCAATCTAAGTACTCAACTTCAAACATATCACAAGTATTACTAGAATAAGTTCCAAGTGTATGATCATATTAGAGTTCTCAAGAATATTTATAATTTGATATTATGAAGTTGCTTAAACTGTAATAGTACACAAATATTTTGGGACTTGATCCTCATGTATGCCAAATCATACATTTTAGGCAGGGAATAAAATATGTAAAATCACAGTTGTTGATACTTACTAGATTTTCTACCCTAGGAAGGTTTCCTCTTTGAGCAAGATTCACAACAAGATCAAGGTTGTTGAGCTGGAGAAATGCAACAAGCACATTTGTTAATGCATGGAGAGATTTAAATTGAAAGCACAAAATCTTCAGTTAAATACATATATAAGGATATTAAAAACCACCTGTCCACTGAAAAAAAGGAATAATTGTAACTACATTGACAGTTACAAGAAACACTTTCCCCCTTCGATTGACAACAAAGAACCCACCAACTGAAGTTGCTTCAAATGTTAAGAAGATTGGATCAAGACTGATTTGATTCTTATAAACTACTGTTTTTTCTAAATCATAAACAAACAGAAGTCCCAACTTTGTAATGACATATATCAGACTATATTTGTGTGATATTTTCTCAAACCAGAGAATCATGTTAGGAGACCAATATCTCAATTTTTCCCTACAACATTGTTATTATAAAATCATTTTCATGTACAAAATTTTTATCAATGAAAATATTACTTACATGGATACTAGAAAATCATCTACAAAATTCGGTGGGAAAAATAGATCCACTTGTTTCCTTGTGAACCCTGGCTTACTTGGTTAGATTCAAAAAAATCCAAAATTACAACTCAAATATTCACTTTCCACTCTCTTTACCAGTGCCATACAAAACAACACAATGCCAGATATAGCTAAAATATAAGCATTGTCCTTCACTCTCTTTGAATATCCACACTTAAAATAATAAAAAGTATCAGACATAAGTATAATAGAGAAGGAAAACAATACGAAATAAACTAATGTTACCATATCAAGGTATCCTAAAATGTTGCCCTTTTTATGCTGCTCATTTCCCATTAAAGGTACCTTGTAACTGCCACTGACAATTTAATTACTCCTGAATTCACTAGTGGGAATCTATTTTTTTTAGATGTACCTAGGGCTTGCAACTGACCTTTTCTTATTGAGAAATACTATTACTGTGAGTGTTCAAGGTGAATGGGACTTGCACCTTGCCTTGGTTGCAAACTCAATTAAGTACATTCTTTATAGTCAAGAGTAATTAAATCTCTGGGTGTTTTTGTTGCAACACTTTAACATATGTCTAGATCACACAATGATGAGCAGTATGAGAAGGCCTCATTGTATTATGTTTCATGTAGCTTTTTTGGGTGTTTTTGTTGCAACACTTTAACATATGTCTAGAACACACAATGATGAGTACTATGAGAAGGCCTCATTGTATTTTGTTTCATGTAGCTTTTTTACGATACTTAGAAATAAACATAATGCAATTTCAAGCAGTGTGTAAGAATTTGAACATTACTGGCATTTGTTTCCATTCAAGGTTTTCAAAGCTAAGAATAGACATACAAGTTGAGAAATTAAGAACACAACCACACAGGCAGTAGTTTATAGTTCTAAATTTTTTTGTAGTGCTTGTGCAAACTATAATTCTCTGTCTTACATCTTCAATTCTCGAATAATCTCATCTTCTCCATGGTAAATCCATTTAATGAGATTTTTTGGTTGGATTTTCTCACCTTTTAGTCATAATTTTTTCCATTCTATGCATAAGTTGTGGGATAACTTAGACCTGAATAACTACACGAGTATTATGATTGGGAACACATTTTCCAAAAAAATTCCATTGTTTTGGCAAGATGTATTTGGATCATTGGGATAGTAATTTCAATGTGACGAGAAGGCAGGTGATCTTTGATATTAAAAGGAATGTTCTACCTTGGTTCTGGTTTTCCAATAAACGAAAGCCCATGGAAATCATGAGAGAATAGACTAGATTATCTTAAAATGCATCTCACGGGTAGCTAGAGAGAACAATACTGCAACATGATAGACCTCACAACTTCACTAGATCAAACAATAATCTGTAATACATTAGAGAACTCTACAAACAATCACCAATTACATATTCTTGTCAATTCTACACAATACTTTCTAACAACTGATTTCTTTCTTTTGAAGAGTTTGCAGGAGAGCGGGTGCCTCAACATGCTTTTCCCACATCACCGAGAAGGGAAACAACAAACCGTGTGGTGTTGTGGTGGAACTTGCCCTACTTCAAGAAAATTCAACCAATGGGTGTAAAGCCCAACTCCTCAACCTTTGAAAGAATCCTTCCTGCCTATGTGTGAATTGGAGCTTTGGATGAGGATATGAACATCCATCAAAAGCATATTTGGAAGTGGATTTTTATCAAATATTGTAGTTGCAAGTTCCACTTCAAATCACTAAAGCCTTCATAAAAACTTCTACACAAAATTCAATAATGAAGAATTTATGCACAAATTCTCTTTTGAATGATGCACAAAGCCTCCACTGCAACACCACGTGGTTTATTATTGGGCCTTGTGGTGATGCAAGAAAATGAAGTTAACATTCTAACAATCATTGTTTCTAGCAAGCATGCTTGTGTTTTCCAGTGGGTGTAAAGCCCAACTCCTCAACCTTTGAAAACGTCCTGCCTGCCTATGTGTGAATTGGAGCTTTGGATGAGGATATGAACATCCATCAAAATCATACCTGGAAGTGGATTTTTATCAGATATTTTAGTTGCAAGTTCCACTTCGAATCACCAAAGCCTTCACAAAAACTTCTGTACAAAATTCAATAATGAAGAATTTATGCACAAATTCTCTTTTGAATGATGCACAAAGCCTCCACTGCAACACTACATGATTTGTTGTTGGGCCTTGCAGTGATGCAGGAAAATGAAATTAGCATTCTAACAATCATTGTTTCTACTTAACAGGCATGTGTTTTCTTCTTAGTTTCTCATTCTTTCATTTGGAATTATTTATCACACTCTAGTGAATTTATGTGTACCTCCAGTTTAGGAAATCATTATATAAATGCATTCCAAATTGCAATATATATTTTCATAGAAAGAAATTGTATTGCCATGTTTTCCTTCTATCAAGCTTTCAATTTTTTGACACCTATGCAATAATCTTGTTTAAAAAAAATATTGAGCAACTCATTGTAAGCGTTGCCACTATTTACTGAACCTACATTTATTCATTTAAGTTTCTAATATTTAATTAGAATATGACAAGTTGTATCCATTAATTTTTTGTAATAATCAATTATTTCAATTTGTGTTTTTCTTAGACATTGGTATTTTATAGAAACTAGTTTAATATTATCAATTAAAAATACTATAGAATTATATAGTGGATATTGAAGGTGTGATTGCTAGCAATTAATTTAAGGATGTTCACTAGGCTATCAATCTAATACACATGAATCTAGAGTAGTCAATGAGGTTCACATTGTCATTTGTAACTGAAAGAAGGCCATAGAAATATAGGATAATAACATTTATTTTAACAATTTATAAATGGAATATGTAATCTAACATATTTTTTAGGTATCTTGATATTGCCAAGGAGAAATCTTCTCATATATATATATATATACACACACAGACACACGATCTTATCATTAACAATGAAATCAACATCCAAATTCTTGGTTTTGCAAGTGGAAAATATATTTAGAGAAGAAAACCACAGTCCAAATATCGAGGTGCAACTTGCAAATAGTCATTTGCAAAAGGCTTTAAAGTATACAAGTTTTAATCTTTTAAACATCACATTTATGAATGAATTTGGAGCTAATGCCCATCCTTCAACATCAGGAGGGAAAAATCATAAGGATTGCATGCAATAGTGCTTGCTAGTGTGGGTTTATCAAAATTTATTTTCTATTTGTTAAATCTACATTTTTATTATACCCAAAATCGTATCACTATGTAAGATTTTCAGACTATTTTCTATTTGGAAAAGTTGTGTATTTTGTATTCTTACAAAATTTTATTTTCATTTATTCCCAAAACTACTCTAAACATAATTTTGTAAAATGTGCAGTTTATTGTTGTTCATAATTGGCTTTTAATAAAGGCAGCTTCACCATCTTAAGAAGGGGTGTTTATCTCAATACCTAACTACTGATATTTGACATAGTAAATATATTTACCAAGAATATCATAACGGAAATCTACATCCAATAAATGAAGATAAGAAATTGAAACATTGAAATGGGTCAAGAGAGTTACCTTATTGATGCTATAATGTCACATATATAGAACAATCAACATTGGATATATAATTCATCTAGAGACTTTGGTGTAAGGATATGTACCACCACTATCCTTGCATCTTTTGGTGACAGTATGTATATATTTAAATATATACATATATTAAAATTGTTGTCTTTAAAATGACATGATTTAAATTTAATTGAGGAATTTAGATTATTGGGTTCATAGTCAAATTATTGATTTTATTTTAAAATAATATATTTGAAAGGACAAATATTGGATTTAAAAGTAATATGTTTAACAACGAGTTTAATTGATTTTAAAATGATTTATTTTACAAAGGACAAATAGTTATTTTAAAATGACAAGTTCTGAATCGTAGAAGTAAATGTTTACTTTATTATTATTTAAAAACAATTAGGGAATTAATTATTGAGTTTAAATATCATCTTTTGTCTGGAAGAGATGTTATTAAATTAGTATTATTAAGGCAATAAATTACTGAATGTTAATATAGGAAGTGGATTTAGTAAATCCAAAGTAGATTTAATTCCTTTTTAATTGTTCATGTTAATTGTAAATTGCTTCCGTTTTCGCTTGGGGGAAATTGTGTGGTAGGGGTTAATAAGTCTTCCAGATGATGTTTTCATTTATGTGGGGTTGTCATATTATGTTAGTCACCCTTCGAATTGCATTGGGTAGTGCATAGAGTTGTATTCAATTATTTACCCGGTTTCCACGAACAGGGATGTTTTGTGCCTCCTTTGGAACGAGTGGATTATGTGAATTGTTGCCTCCAATGTTTGGAGTGGTTGTAATATCTATTTTGTATGCACTTGGGTTCCCTTGGTGTTTGGTTTTGTTTGGTATGTTGTCGAGTAGAAGAGTGTCTTCTGTTAGGCACCAAAGCCCAAAGAGGTAAACTGGATAACTTTCGAAGGTGGTTTAATCAAGTGATAACTAAAACAATGTACTTAGGAGATTGGGTAGTATTTCACACTAATCAAGATAATTTAGCCTCACTCATAGAAACAAGTGCTCATTTAGGCTTGGGATGAGTGGGAAGGCTTTGAATGGAAAGGTCACCTATCTTGTCTTTACAAAAGGTATTTGATTCAGCATGAGTGAGTATGGGGGTCGGGATTCAGTTGAGGCCACCAGGATAACCCATAATGGGGGCCGGAGCCTATGAAGATTCCCAGAGGATATCCCATGTCGAGCTGTGCGATGACACTCTGTCTAGGACAACAGTTGGTATTTGATTTTATGTGTATGGTTTTCTTAGCATACTCGATCTGTTTTATATCTGGAAGTAATATGACCATGTTAGAGTTGTACTTGTGGTTGTATGGTTCATGTGGTTGGTT
The DNA here is from genome assembly GCA_007115665.2 of Sequoiadendron giganteum. Classification (NCBI taxonomy): domain Eukaryota; kingdom Viridiplantae; phylum Streptophyta; class Pinopsida; order Cupressales; family Cupressaceae; genus Sequoiadendron; species Sequoiadendron giganteum. The sequence continues at coordinate 369,749,247 of CM021105.1, read as the reverse complement.
GTGTCAATATGAGTCAGCCTGTGTCTAGAGGTAGATGGTCTTGTCTTGGAATCCATGTTACTATCTCCTATCACAGGGGGTGGGCCTTTGGGTACCATTTGGTTGGGTGGAATGTGCACCTTACTCCGTTGGGCTTTCTTCTTGTTCGTGTTGATGATATTTCCAATTGGAGAGCTTGTGGGATCCTGTTACATTTCATGCTTATATTCATTTCAGTTGAATCGTATAATTTATTATCCCTCATTTGTCATCAAGGTGGAAGATGTAATATGTAACCATGCTTATTAGATTTACCTCATTCAGGGAATGAGTGATGTAACCTCCTTATTAAATTATTTTTATTTGTAATCACATGTTATCTCTTATGCTTTGATGTAATTTATCATGTATGGAATGTATGTGTTCCTAATTTCTGAAGTAAATAAATGTTATGGTTTCAATTCATGTTTTTGTTTGGGTTTTAATAAGTAATCTCAGTTTCGTAACCTTAAAGGTTGTTGGCAATGGGTAGTGAACTTGCATGTTAATTGTACTTAAACAAAAAAAAATTAGTACGTTTGAATAGTTAATTGCAACTTCCTCTAGGGTTACGTGGCAGGGTGTTACACAACTGGCCCTATGTGGGGCAGCGGTTGTGCTATGCATAGCCGACCACCATGGATGGTGGCACGGTTGTGCTTAGCACAACCATCCACAACTCATGGCGGTGATGATGCCAGCGGCCGCGTGGGGGTGCATTGGGCACGAATCCCCCCATAGCGCCTCCCATGGGGGGCAGTTGTGGGGTGAGCCCCCAACCCCCCACAATTTTGTTTTTTTTTAATTTTATTTATATTTAAAAAAATAAAAATAAATGACTGTTGATCTTGAAATCCGCGTACCTCCACAGCAGGTTATTTTTTTAAAAATTTAACAACATAACTGGGCCCCAAATTAAAATATATAAATAATATATATGTATATAGATATATATCAGTATATATATATATATATACACATATATATAAATTTAAACATCCCCACAAAGAATTTGTAAAATAAATTGAGAAAATAATACTTAAAATAATCATTTATAGCCAAGAACATAATTTTTTCTTGAGAAATTTCATTTCCAAACAAAGGTTTTCACAGTTTTGAAACAAGTTTTAAAATGGGTTTATTTTGCAAATCAAACAGGGTTTCTATATTTTCAAACAACACAATAAAAATTGTGAAACCTTTCAAAATGAAAACTAATTTAATAGAAAGAACCTAGTTCTAAAAGCTTGAAAGGTTGTCAATGGAGCTCTTAATCCTTCTTATGATTCCAACTCCTCCAAGAAATCCAACTTGTTTCTCCAAATCCAAAATCAAACCATAAATTCGTTTCTTCCCTTGTTTTTCAAATTTTCAATCTTCCTTCCCAAACTCATGAAAAATCAAAATAATAAAGAAAAATCAAAATATCTCATCAACCACTTTCATAAATTTTCAAAAACAGAATAGGAAATATCTTCCAATTTCATTTTTTGCATTTAAAATTTTCAAAAATGCAATTAAAAACCTTTTTCAATTTTCAAGCTTAATTTCAATCAAAATATCTATTAATTTCCAAAATGAATAACTTAATTCAATTCAACACAATTAATTTAATTAATCAATAAAATAAATCTTATCCAAGATTAAATTATTTTATTAATTAAATTAAATTAATTAATTAAATAACATTTCTAACATTATAACCAGATTAATTTAATCAACAACTTAACTACATAAGCCATTTACTTACCTTTTTCTAACTTTCTTTTTAAATAAAATCAAGGCAAAAAGAAAAATATTAAAACAACTAAACCAGACTAAAACCCGATGACACACTATGACCAGGGTGATGACTTGTCACGGAAAACCTAGCTACTATCTCTCAATCAAATACTATTGGGCAATGGACACGCTCAAACCTGTGAAACTAGGTGGAGTCGATGTCTTGTACCTGTCAAACTACGAACAAAGAGTATATCAAACATGCATATATATATAATAATAAAGCACATCATGAAGAGGAAATCATAGAATCACAGGGAGCTCGCAAGCGAGTGGTACAATTTCACCCCCTTCACCAATACAATGATACTAACTGACGAATCTAACATCAATAATTTAATCAAAAGCATAAAACATCATTAATTAGAATATCCACTAAGCTAATCCAAAGCATGCAATAATGATAACATCATAATGGAATACCATCACATCAAAATATAACATTCACGTCGCTTTACAGATAGCGATCAAATAGTAACCAAGTACCAAAGTCAAAGCACTAACAGAAAATAAGGCATAACAAAACAGAACACTGTTCGATCAAAAGAGCAAAACAAAGGGGTATTACATATATGTAAATGTACAATTCTTCATGAATCCTCACCCTAATATGAAATGGTGTCCTTGTGCCCTTTCTTGTACATCTGTGTTACCAAGTGACTATGGTATATAACCACACATTATTAAATTATTATAATTTTACGAGATTAGCATCAGGCTTGCCTTAAAGAATTAGATGAATGGAGTTGAAGGCTAACATATTCCCCTAAATATACAAACACTATTACAATATTAGTAGAAGTATGCTATCAATATGTGGCTCAATTTTAGCTCAGCTCAATAATAGTGTTTTCTCTGCACACTACCATCAACAAATGGAGCACAAATTTATCACTAGTCTAAGTCTAGTAGCTCCTGCTTAATTACTTGTTGGTTGCTACTTTAATTGTTATTTGAACTTGTCCTCTATTTCTCATGACTTCATCCTATTCAAAGGTAACATTTGCATAAAATATTGTTATCTCTGATTCTATCATGACTAACCCAAGAGATGAGTTCACCATCAAGCATAGAAGGTGGCATTGGGAGGAAAAGAAGGAAATCTGCCAAAAAAAATCTCTATAGGTCCCTTGGTGTAATACTCACTCCACAAATTAGATAAGTTTAAATGACTATTGACTACCAAAAATGACAGTGCAAAGGACTCTAGCAATACATGTTTCCCATCTTGATATTGCCCTAGAGGATGACCAAAACAATGTACATACAAACTTTTCTCTTGAAATGCAATATAGTTGTAGGCCACAGTAGTAAGTGATAGTAGAAGCTTTCTAGGTGGTAATGAACTTGATGTTCATTATGAAGATAATTCACAATGGGACATAATGAAGAATTCAAATCTGCTGACAATGATCGAACCCTTCCAAGAAAAGTGAGGAGTTTGTTGAACTTATCTTTTGGTTCTTGTCCTTGATGTCAAAATTATGTTTCAGATTGGCACCTCGGTGATTGATTATCAGTTGCATAGTTTACATTCAGTTGGTTGGAACTCTTGTTTATATTTTGTCTTGGCATACTTGGTTTTGGCTTCGACATTATGATGATGGTTTTGATGGTACTAATCTCTTGACTCCATGTGCAGATTTCAAGGCATCTTGTTTATAGGATTATGATTCTATGTTCAGGTGGTATAATTCTAGTTTGACAGGTTTGATACTTTGTGCTATATTGTGCTAAGGTGATCTACAAGTTTATATGGTATTTTCATGATCATATTTATGTGGTCACATGGCGCTGATAAGGTTTTGAACTACATGATAGTTGTGTTTCTCTTTTCAGCCTCATACAGGTAATGCTTATAAACACTTGGTTTTTTGAATCATAATTGCAGTTGGCATTTTGAAAATGATATGTTAATATCAATTGGCATCTTCTTTTGGAAATGGTATGAACATGGAAATATTTGTAATACTAATTTGATGCATTATTTGTGACTTACATTTATTGGCAAATTAATTTAAAGGGAGTCATATGTTTCGGGTATTAATATGGTTATCATGAAAATTCAATAAGATGAACCTCTCTTAGCATGGAATCAGACTTTATAACATTACAAAAGGAATTGAATAAATCGGGCTTTATAACATGGAAAATGGCTTTGAATAAAGGTCATATATGTATCGGGTCTTATGTTTGATAATTCACTAGGCCTTAAGGCTGACATTAGGTATGAGGTATTAATTATTTAAAAGCCACTATGAAAGTGACATGGTTTTGAATTCTTGGTAACAATGATTGTTAATTTAATTGGCATTTGTTTTAAGTGGTCATGAAAAATTATTAAAGACATAATTATGTCGACATTCTTACTTGTTTGATCATTGAACATCGATTAAATATTACCATTGATGATGTTGATCAATGATTTGTATGCACTCTAGAGGTAATGATATTGTTAGCATGCATTGCATTGGCTTGTCCATGGAATTCAGAATGCATTATGAGTTTTCTACTTATGTCTTCAGTCCTTTTGGACTTCAAACTTTATCAATTCTTGGAAAAGGCATCGATTGCTTTGAAAAAGGAAATTAGGTCATTCTTATTGTGTTTTACAAGCTTGAGGGTTTGGAACCCAACCTCTTTCGCCACCATGGGTGTTGAGTCTCAACCATTACTTAGTCGGTTTTTTTCTTATTGTTACTCATTGATAGTGAATAGAGATCTCTGTAAGATCCATGCCATGGTCGGTATCTTTGTCAGTTTTTTGTCTTTGGGTGAAGGCTCGAACTTGGAAGAAGCTTTGCTATTCTGTCATTCAGTCAGGTTGGTAGATTCCTCCATGAAAAATTCTGTTACAATCTTTAGGTATTCATATTATCATTTAAAATTTGAGGGACCGTTACTTCTCATGACACAAAAAGTAGAAGACAGTTGTTTTTTCTTTTCTGAAAAATGCTCAAATGGGGTTTATTTTTTCATGATCAGAAATACTGAATTTCAGTTACTCATAGTCTCAAATAGATACCAAAATAAATTATCTTATCATACTTTCTCCTGCTTCAAGGGTTTGTGTTTTGGTTGGTGGGTAATCATGCTTTTTGAAAAATATATCATTATTTCTCTTGGTTTCAGTGGTAGTTGTTCTTGGGTGCACAAACAATGGGGTTCTGATTACATTTTGTTGCAGTAGTATTCAAGGATATTTTAGATGGTGCATGGAATATATTGTTTAATTATTTTTTTAGACAGTACTACCTGTGCAGCCTCCTTGAGTGGATAGGGTTCAGAGTCTTCTTTCTCAAAATACATTTTTCCTTGACCATTTTGTCAAAAACAAACCTCCATGATGAGTACTTCTCAGAATCATTGCAATACCTGGCAAATAGATTCGACAAAAGTTGGGTACATTAAAAAAAATTATCTCTATTGTTTGAAATGTTGAAAAAGAGATAATTTTTCGAGTTGTGATTTTTGAAATGTAATTAAGACATATTTGTAAGAAGAAAAACATAGAGAGAACTATTTTCAGCACTATGAGAAATGACTATGTGAAAAATAGTGAGAAAAACACAACTATTGTATTGTCTTCACAGGAAGACATGTTTTGTTTTTGAGATTGAAAATCTGAAATATAAGTTCAATATCAAGCTATCTTAAGATGAGATAATAGCTAGAATTATGAAAGCTCATTCTTGAACTTTGAGGATTTTAGGTATTGTTTGTTAAGAGGCACTTGTGAGAAAATAGAGAAACAGAGAGATCCTCTGTATCATTATATTTTCTATAAACTGAAAAGGGGTTGGTGCTCCTTGAGTTGGTTCTCAGAAATCACCCTATAAGGCATTGTTAAAAGAGGTTTTTAAAATATAAGCCTACAAAGGCAATAGTTCAAGAGTGGTTTTTCTACCCCAGGAGGGTTTTCCACTTGGCATATCTTGTGTCACATTGCTTATCTTTATTTCACGCATTCATTGTGTGAATGATTTTTTATGCTAAGTTTCACTGTCATACTTCTCATTATAGTTATATGTGATTGCATTCAATATATGGATGAGTTAATCATTGATAAATGAGAGGATAAATCTGCTTTGTTTTAGTTTATGTAAAATTTGTTAAATCAGTTTATGACAATGATTCACCCCCCCCTCTCAGTGTCTTTTTCACTCCAACAAAGTCACCTTTAATGAAGGATAGTGTGAAAGTGGAAATATATCAAGGAAGACATATGAGGCACAATTTTGGTGCTTATATTTACAACATGGGTTGGAGTTATGTTTTGCAAATATGACTCATCCTTTCTCAAAGGAATTCTGGATAACTCACATGGAGAAGTTACAATGGAAATCATAGTCTAACAGGATAGTTTCTTAAATTACCAACCCAATCTTGTAAAGGACAATCATAATAGTCCTATTATAATGCTAAAGTTCATAAGAAATGGGGTTTTCGTGAAGCACAAATAGAATGAGTCATAAAGATTCATCTTCTTATGAAGGAACCAACAATACTATCCCAAGGGGGTAGTCCACACAAATGAACACTCCACAGTGAGAAGTTAAATGAGTATCATAGTGTGTGACAAGAGAGAGTAGTGCTACTCTAGGTAATATAATAGTAAAAAAGAGTAATATTAATTTCCTTTGAAAAATCTTAAGGGATAGTCCTATAAACAACCAAAATGAAGTGATAATTATAAACTTGTCATTTTAAAAGATAAATATGGATCTAAATTAGAAAAAAATGATAATCACATTTATCACCTCACAAAAGATAGTGAGCTATTAACAAAGACACCAATGGAAAAGGGGTAGTGATCTCGGTAAGGTTTGTGTGAAGGTATAAGACAATAACCTTGTTATTTATGAGTGATAGTTTCAAATGAATAAGAAGCATTCTTATGAAAATGAATATTCACAGAGAAAACTAGAGAATGATAAGAAGAGCTATTCATTATTATAAGGTTTGATGAGATTTTATAAAAAAAAAATCATTGTGCTACTATATATGATAAGGTCTGTAAAGATGAGTGAATACTTGTGCCAAAGTCATGGAAATGATAGTCACTATTGTAGAGTGACAATCCATCAAGATAGTAAACAATGTTAAGTAGCCATAAAATTGAGTTAAAAAAGATAACAACAATATGTAGATGAGAGGGACTGTAGAATAGCCTTGAAAGATAATTTGCAAAGTTGGGGACTATCAACAAAGTAGGAGGACAGTCATATATCAAAGTCCAAATACTGAATAAATACCAAAGGGTAGTCAAACTCAACAAGGAAGTAGCAGGGTCTATGAGAGGAAAATATTTATGCACATCAAATGTGCTGACAACTAGAGGCTAAAGGAGACATGATAATCATAAACCCTAATCATTTAATGTTGTTCATTTTCTCTCCCAAGAACATAGATATACCACCATTTGCTTTTGTTGGTTCATATTTTGACATTGTCATTTGTTAGTGATTCTTGACTACACCTTGAGACTAATCATCATTATTGTAGCATGATATCCATTCATAAAAGCTATACTTTCATGACATCAAACTGACAAAGCTAAAATTGTTAATTCATCATTTCTTAAAGGCATATTGCAAAGAATATTAGTGAATCAAAAGCTCCAAAGCTCGGGTCTAATACATCACAAGCTGCTCCAGCTAGTGTTGATGAGGAGGATGATCCAAGAAACCTTAATGGATTATTCTCATGAACAATCTTTATAAAACTGTGAATTTGGTCATGAGATATCTCTTGATCTTTAGACCTATGACAATACTCTCCTTGAACTTGATTGCTCACTGCCTCATTGAGTCCATGTATTCCCTTGGAATCACCACTCTACTTGTAGGTCGCCTCTTCCCTTTAATCTCTGTCATTCTCTATCCAGTGCCTATACCATCCATTGGCTTTACTTTCTACTAACTTTTATCTTGGTTCACACCTTCTCAATATCATCAACTTGTGCCTAAAGTCTCATGTTCACTTCTTTGGCTATGAACTGCTCTCTTTGTTTGACATTGTTAGTCCTTCATTTACTCTTTGAGAGTGGACTGAGAATCAACTCATTTTATTCTAATACTTGATAGTGAACAATGAATCCACTATGTAGCTATCAAGACAAGACTAATATGAATTGAATTTTTGAAACAAAACTTTGAGAGTCACTTTGTGTGCCATTGCTTAGAAGTTCTTATACCTTGACTTTGATGATTGAAATCAAAGTATGATGTAAAGGGATTTATAAATCATGTGAAAAAGGTGCAAATATATATAAACAAAATGAGAAGGTTAAACCTTCATAGATTCTCACTTGAGCCTTCATTTCTCCATGAAGTAAGGATTTATCTAGAACTCAAACAAAAGCATATCAACTTTGTTTATATAGATATTGGGTCAATGCTACAACCTGATAGTCATCTGCTTTATAGTAGCACAAAATCTTGTCTTACCAATAATATGGAATCAAAAAATTTAATATGAAAGATAATATTATTTTTGACAATGAAAATATAAAATCTTTATCAAGGAAGATGATTATTAACAAAACAAATACCTGCACCAATTAAGAAGAAAACCAAAAGCACAAACTTACTTGCAAGGTGTCAAGTATTTACCTCATTAAATTATCTATTAGATTATTTATAATGGGAAATCACACACACTAACGAATTCACTGCTACTGAAAATATGGACTACATTATCTTTGCAAATACTAGAAACCATTGAATTGATATTGAACTTACAAGCACTGCTTAACAATTGACAAAACCTCTATATCTTTGAGTTTTCTTATGATTTAGGAGAAGGGATCAATACTTGGATATGATGTGCTATACTCATTATAGAACAAAAGAATGGAAACTGAGTTAATAACCACTAATTTCTATTTGTCAATTCTTATCAAAGGCATATAGATGCAAAGAAATTCATAATTCAAGTCATGTTTCCCAAAAAAACATACAATTATGTTTCTACCAAAAAGAAAAGACTTGGATACATGATATGAGAGCTTCTGTTCAATGTTGAAAGTGGGAAGATGTTGAAGGAAAACTTGTGTCACTATTTAGACATATTAGATAAAGAATAAAAGGAAATAGCATAGGCAATTAGATGAAGAGGAATTGATAGGCACTCAAATTTAGGAAATGGTATAGAGAAATCAAATGAAGAGGAAAAGGAAAATTAGAAGAGAAGACATGGGGGAAAATTTATTGGAACACCATTTCAAAAAAATGTAGCGAAGTAAATGAATAAAGATACATATATTTTACATAAATCTAATCACCAAAAAATGTGGGTATGGAGATGGGAATGGTGTCCTCATCACTATACTAGAGTCTCACGTGACTATGATTAAGACTATAAATTTCATCTCATTGGAAGAAAGAAAACCCTTATCTAAAACAAAATTCATTTCTATAGGCTTAAGTAAAAATTTGGTTATTTCTGAATAACCTTGGTCTACCCAAATCAAAAGAGCTCACAACTTCCTTAGAGTAAGTAGAGTTCCTTATAAAACAACTAGATTTTTATAACACAAATAAAATTCTATTGGAATTGGCATATCAACCACATGTAATTTACAAAAAGCAAGAAACACCAATGTGTTGAGATCCAAGAACACAATAAATAGATATGAAAGCTAGTAATACTACAGTTCATTAGAACAATACACTAAAAACATAATAGTGTGGCTAATTATACGAACATCTAATTTTAGTACAATTTCTTTATTAAGAGGAGAATTCAAAATCCTCACCCACTCTATTTGGCCAAGAACTTTAACCCTCAATGTAAACTGATCTTCACTCTTATATAGACCAAAGATCTCTAAACCTAGAAATCTCCTATCAAAAAACAATTAGGATGCTCAAAATACTCAAAATCCAAAAGAATGAGAAACATTTAATCTATTGTAAATAAGTTCAAAAATTAAAAATTTATTAGACCCGAAAACTCAATTACATTTATTTCAACAAAAATGGTTAGCAATAGCACACACATTCCTTAGACTAAAAGAGGTAGATGACCTTAAATAAGTTCAAAGATTAAAAAATGCCCCCAAGGTTGTGATATAACTACAAAATGGGTCACAAACCATATGATGTGTAAACGAGATTTTGGGCCATAACTCAGAGGATGTGTAAATAATTAAATTCCTAGTGAGGTGACCTAGGTTCAAACCCACACATCAAAACAAGGTGGGATAAGCCTCCGGGGATGTGTAAAGGAGATTTTGGACTATTTAAATATAAGCATAGGAGAACTTGGAATTTGTCCAGTAGAAACAAAGACAATATTTGTGGCCTCAAACCTTGAGTATGCCCAATAAGGGAGAAGCTAAAAGTTGTCACCTTCATGAACTCAATTATGAAAAAGTGACAACTAAAATTGAATAGAGCCTTTTGATAAAGTATCCTTTGGCCGAGGGTTGGATAAATTAGAATCCCTCAACAAGAGAGTATGTTTGATCAAATATTTTATGCTCCTCCATACAAAATAGATCCTTATCAGCTAGGTCAAATTCCACCCCTGAAAAATGCAGATCACACTATATAAACCAAAACCTATCTGAAAACCACTATATAATGGCTAATAAACTAAATATGATTACATTTTGCAACCAAAAAGAGCATTAAATAACAACAGTTTATTTATCACCATCTGTATATTTTCAAAGATCATCCAATAAAGAAAATTTACAGATTAAAAATGTTGGAAAGAAGTAGGATTTGAATGCTTATTCAAAAACCCTCATTTGTCAAGAGAAGAAGATAGATTTGGTTTTGGAAAACTTACAAGGGCTTGATAGGGGAAGGGTAAAAAAATTTAGGCTGCTAATTCAATGGTTGCATGGCATGTTACTTCACCTTGAAAAAAATATTGCATGTTACTAACTTATACACCCAAGGTAATAGTTTAAACCACCAGATTATTGAACTATACAACACCGATTATCAACCATTTCACCTCTACTCATTTTCAACAAAATGGGAATTGTCATTCCTGTTGCAAACTGCCACATTGTTTAACTATACAACACTTATTATCAACCATTTTGCCTCTTCTCATTTTCAACAAAATGGGTGTTGCCAGAACTTGAAATTTTGTCAAAAATTTTGTGGACAGTGAAAAAGTATAGGAATCCAACCCTTGATGAGCTCATTTATTTTTGAAGGTGACAACACATCCAATTCAACAATGTATTGAGCGTAGAGGTGGTCTTCTTCATTCGACACATCTTCCAAGTCTTTGAGAGTATCAAAAATTACAAAGCAAGGAGCCATAACTCTTCTCTATCAATTCTTGACCGGTTTAAGATGATATAGGGTTTTTTTTTTTTGAATTATTTTTCATCGAAAAAATTTCCCTCTATTGACTTCAAAATATTTTCCACTCCCACCAATGAAATATTTATTTGTGTGACTAATTATTTAGTAGTTTTTAGTTGTGTTACTAATTATTTAGTTGTGTTTTTTATCTAACAATCAGATTAGTCAATTATGATAATCAAATTAGTCATTTATAGTTGTGGAAAAAATAACTAGAATTTAGTCATTTTTAGTTGTTGTGACTAAAATTTTTAGTCACGTAGTCATTTATTTTCCAAATTCTACTAGTGATTTCTTTCATATGTTTTTAAGAACTTGGAATACTTGGTAGATAAGGATGCATGAAGTTCATGTAATATTTTATCTCAAAGATACAAATTGAGAACCATCACCATGCATCCTTTATGGTGAAATTATTTTCCATACAATGAATAGCCGAGCTTAGTGGATGGATTAGTGACTAAATATTGAATAAGCTAATTAGTTTTTGCATTCTATTTCCATTTCTAATGAGCTTGATGCAACCAATTAGACTAGTAAGGACAAGGAACAAATTTCCATCTAATCTTCATACTTAAAAGATTGAGAATTTTTCATGGCATTACCTATTTGTTTGTTGTAGACAATCTCATAGTCATAGCATAATGATTTTGTAGCCCACTTTTGTATTTTTGGAGATGAGAATTTTTTTCTAGAAATTGTTTGAGGTTGGTGATCTATTTTTATGAAAAAGTGTCTCCCCATAATATATGGTTGCAATTTAATGATATAATGAAGAATGGTTAGCATCTCCTCATGTGTTGATTTGGGAAGAATCCTCTCAACAAGTGCCTTGCTAATAAATTTTAATGATCTACCTTATTTTACATCAATGTGACTCCAATTCCATTTCTTGAAGCATCACTTTCAATGGTAAATGGTTTGGAAACAATTCTTAGTGAGTTCTAGTGTAGTGCATATGGCATGCTTAAGGAAATCAAAAATCTCTTTTGTCATTTTTGAAAGTGGGGACTAGACACACCCAATCTAGAAAAAATCCTACCTTATTTAACCCTAACCATGATAAACATGGGCACATGGGAGAGACTTGATAACATCACCACTAGCTATTTGTAAGATAAGTCATTTTATTAGGCAATGGGATCAAAAGTTTCTAAGATAAATAACTTACAAATTGCATAAAAATATGACTACACTAAGAACATAGAACCAACAGACAAGATAAAAATATATATTTACATCACCCATACTTGCTTCAACATATTGAAGAGATCTATGTGATGCATAAATTCATCTAAAAACCCAAGTTCAATTATTGATATTTATTTTTGATCTTGAATGATCCACTTTTCCACTCCATCAACAACATGTATGGCTTTGGTGTGTTCATAGATTCTAATCCTTTTAATCAACACATGGTGGAGTTTTAATTGTCATGCAAGGTATCAATTTGTAACTAGGTATGTTGGTATGACAACAAATATTGGGAGGTTCATATCATTTTTAGTTCATCCTTAGAAAATAAATCCTAAACATATACACATTTGTAGGCTAAGAAAAGGAAATAATTTTAATGTTAATGCTTAGATTTGTGGTCCTCCTAAATTATAAAATTTATAGATGTCATTTCCTTTTTTGTGACCTTAACTCATTTTAGCCACCAATTATTCCTTATTATATAGATCTTAAGTGCCCCCCATGTGTTGTGGTTACTAAGTGTTGAATATAATTTTTATGTTTGTGTTTGTTGGGGGGCATTTGTTCTCCCCAAGTTGTGGTATTTTGGGTGAATTTAGGACTTGTGCAATTACATACTAAGTCTCAAGGTTCTAGATTCCCCCAGAACCCTAGCCTCCATCCATCTATACAATTTATTTTATTATATTTTCCCAAGCCTCATGTTTATAGATGGACTTGGGATCAGGGGACTATGTCCTTGATCCCTATGGAACCCCAATCCCCACTTCTCATGTTGTCCCTTAGAGATTGAAACTTTGAGATTAATTTGGATAATGAAACCTTCCTTGTTCCAAGGCCCACTTTGGCTCTTGCCACATAGAGCTCCTTGAGCTCCCCACTCCCCTTCTATCTTCCCTACTAGTCCTTGGGCCCATGGGTGAATCCTAGACCTTGGTACCAAGTCATCACTCTTCTCTAGTCCCTACTTTTATGTTCCTTTGGTGATCTTTTTTCCTCTCTCATCTTTAAAACCTAATATTTTTCTTCCTTATATTATTCCCCCAAAAGGATATACCTCTTAGAGGACCCTAGACCTTGACACTAAGTATTCAGTGCTAGGTTCACCTTATGCTTGGTTTCCACCAACTCCTTTCCCCTTTTTCTTTATCCCTCTTATGTTTTGGTCCTCGATCCTCCCTAATTCTTGTTTCTTCTTAAGACCTAACCTTAGTATTCTTTGTTCCTTTTGGATCTCATAATTTTAGATGAAGCTTACACCTCTAAATCCTTTCCCAAATCCTAAGTCCATATAGACTCCAAATATCCCCACAACATCCCTTTTCATGTTTATTGTGTGCCCATTCTAGTTCAAATTCCTTTCCTTGACCCTAGTACTTCTTTCTTCCAATTCTTTATTCCCTCCTAAACTTGGATTCTCAATGTTATCACTTTGTGCTTCCCATTTAATTTCCCATCAATTATAACTAACAAGAGAAATATTAATGGGTTTATCATGTTCAAGTATACCTTTGGTATTTGAATTATTCATTTTTCAAGCTTCACTCAAATACCTAATGAAAAATCTCAAGGCTAACTAACTTTGCACTTTTTCCTCAAAAAATTTATGTGGAGGTTTTTAGTTCCCTAGGAACATTTTGGTCCATTTTGGGTTTTGGGTTCCCATTTGTATTTAGGAAATTTTCCAAAAGTCAAAATCCATTCTCAATTTCCCTTCCCCCTTTTTCCTCAAAAATGTCCTGTCAGGTATTTTAGTTCCCTAGGGATATTTTGGTCCATTTCGAGTTTCGGGTTCCCATTTCAATTTAGGAAATTTTCTAAAAGTCCAAATTCCTTCCCACTTCCCCCTTCCCCTTTTTCTTTAAAAATGTCTTGTCGGGGTTTTGATTCCCCCAAGGAAATTTTTCCTCTAAAATATCCTGTCGGGGTTTTGATTCCCCTAAGGAAATTTTATCCTTTCGAGATTTTGGGTTCTAGTCCAAATGTATGAATTCGTTCCACATTCCCCACTCTTGTCACTTGATGGATTCCCATGTTTTGACCCAGAAATCACCATTAATGTTGCAAAAACTTACCCAACTACCAGATATAATTATTGGAGCTACAAGAATGATTTCAAATGGTTTTTTTACTAGTTGCAAGTGCAAAAAACATGTCGATGCTTCATTTATTATTTGTAGAATACTTTTTTGTCAAAGGGCCATCCCTAGTTATGTTTTTTTATCTTCATTCATGGATTCATCATAGTGGAATCATGACTATGATGGCAAGGCCATTATGGCAAGATTTTAGCTTGGGATTGGGATGGATAGATGTCTACACTTGATTTGCAGTGGTTCTAGACCGGGTTTCCTACCCAATCGCATGCCCTATCTCTATCTATGACCTGTAGATGATATAAGGAACTTTTATGCTCATTGTAAGGGCTCTTCCTTAGATTTTCTCTATTAGAGTTATGCCACTTTTATATTTTGTAGCTGTAAAATTGGCATTCATGCCTTTGTGCTAATAAAATCACTATGTTTACCTCTTCTCAATGCATGTATCTTGTGTAAAATTTGATACCTCTATGCATGCATGAAATTTCATCATTTTACAAGTTATATGAGTGTGATAATCTATTGTAAGTGTTAATTTTGAGTAATATGCACCCCTTTTAGGATCTTTCAGACCCTCGCCTTCATGTTCTTTTATAAAACCGGTGAAATAGATAATTGTGTTAGCCTTTCCAATGGTTATTTTGATAATTTGTGCAATCAAAAGAAGGAAGAAACATATTTAATCTTGGTACATCACCATAATTCTAATTTTCAACATCCTCCTCTCCCTTTTCCTTCTGCAGTTTGATAGTTTAAGATTAGTGTAGAGTTATCCAATGCTAGATTGGACTAGTATTGTTGCATCTAGTTTTTAAAGGAAGGCGAACTTCTCCAGAGATCTAACATCAACCGCAAGGTCCCAAACCTCAAGGTTATTTCCATTGTTTCATTGGAATGTTGAACCTATGTTCAACAGGTTGCAATTTCATTTGACAATAGTTTTTAGCACACCTAGTGGGACTAGTTTCATGGACTTTATTTCCTTCTACTGAGAAAGTGGTGTTGCTCTCAAAAATTTTAGCCTTGAAGAGGCATTCAAAAAAGTACCTGGCTACTCTATAATCAAAGTTGGTGACTTTTTAGCAACTCAGTAAACTTGGTTCCAAATTTGACCTACAAATTCATGCCCAAATTTTAAACAAGGGCATCTTATTAGAGAGGTAATTTTTAATACATTAAATTATCACTTTCTACTTCTAGAAGAAAAAATAGAAATTCTTTATCACCAATAAGGAGAATTAGGGGTTATGTAACTCCATCTCTTAGAGCTCAGTCCACACCTCCATTTAGTAGCCCACATCAACCTAGGACTCCTATCACCAGATAAACATACCATTATTCCATATGGATGCACCTAGAAATCAAGAATTTATCAATTTTAATGGTGGTAGCCTCTCATGTTAGCCCAAAGGGATTACATACCATTGAATTATTTAAAATGTGTTACTTTTTCACTACTAATGCAATCACTACTTGAATAGAACACATTCAGGATGTGGCCAATATATGCTCTATACATAATATCGTAGAAGACAATGTTGTCGTTAGACTCCTAGCCACATCCTTAAAGGAAAAGTATTGCAATGGTATATAGTTTGCATCCTAACTCCATTCACAACTGGGATGAGTTAGGTGAATGGTTATGTGAACAATTTGAGGATAAGAGTGATCAATTCATGGGAGATTTAACTTTAAATTTTAGAATACTTGGGATAGAATCATGCATTGGTGAAGCCTTCTCCCAATCATGCCTTCCTATACTATTTAAGGGCTCTGAATAGTGATTTTGTTGTTATGATATATTCTATGGGTGGGGTGACTCTGCCAAATACATATGACATTGTCATCAAGGTAGAAAATTGTATGATACAAGCTAGGAAAATAACTCCAACGCCGCCAATGCCTCTCTTCTGAGAGTTTCTCCCTCAGAAACACCATATTGGATCCTATTCCAATTGAATCTACCAATCATCCATCTATTTTTGTTGCACCTTTAAATAAATTACATGAAGTTAAAGCTTCATTGCAGAACTTTGGTAATGATTTAGTGACAATAAAGAGGCAACAAGTTCAAAATAGTAGACCTTATCAACCTCAAAATCAAACTTAGAAAAATAGATGATGTAGAGTAGGGGTAGAATAGGTTCAAAAAAGACAATTCAACATAATTCAATCACATCTTCTTCTCTCAAGATCCAACAATGGTGGATTGCTCACAATTCCTTATCTTCAGCTTCTAGGTCTCCAAACCTAGTTCTTCAAACATATCTTTTAGAGGTCATTTCACCACAAAGCCAACACCTTTTAAAAAACCCATTAAGCTCTTTTGTAACATATCTCATTTGGGATATGGGTTTTTTTGGACCGATTTCTCCAAAATAGATTTGCTACATTGAAACAAGGCCAAATTAGGCCTCTTTTAAAAAGCACCTCTGAGAAATACAAGCACCAGACACAAAAAATATATACCAATAGTCTTCACATGTCACATAGGGTCCAATTATGCATTTTATGTTGGTATGTGGTGACTGATTATGCTATACTATACACTCTTCATGTATCCTCGCCTTCATCCCCAAACAAAAGAAAAAAGTCGACTTTGTAGAACCCTAATTTTTGGAAGCTTCTAAAAGCTTGTTATAAGCAGTTGGGATGGGGAGTGGTAGCATGGCATGATTTGCAAGATTGTAATATGTTTTTTAATGGATAATAAAATCATTGGATGGCTGTGGTTTTGTGGATGTAGCCTATATTGGGTGAACCACGCTAAATTCTCTATGTTGTCTTGTTTCTGCTATAAGTTTTTGTGTGTTTTATTGATCAAATCTACATTTAACTTGTTAGATATCTACCTTCTAATCCTAGAAAGTGGTATCAAATCAAGGTTGTGTTCGATTATTGTCTGTAGGAAGGTCTCATAGTTGAGTGGGAGTAATGGTAGACAAGGGTACATTGAAGGTTGAGAAGTTTAATGGGAAAAAATATCAGTTATGGAAGATGCAGATGGAGGACTACCTCTATCAGAAGGATTTATGGCAGCCATTGGAAGGGAAAACCAATAAACCCTCAGCAATTTCTAATGAGGACTGGTATATTTTGGATAGAAAGGCACTTGGCAGTATTCGTTTATGCCTGGCACAATCAATGGTGTTCAAGATTTGATGGAAACCCTAGAAAATTTATATGAAAATCTTTTCGCTTCGAATACGGTGTTTCTTATGAAGTGTTTATTTAATATGAAAATGGTAGAAGGTGGGTCAGTTGTTGATTATTTAAATGAGTTTAATATGGTTACTAGTCAATTAACTTTCGTAAATGTAAAATTTTATGAAGAATTTAGGGCTCTTTTGGTTCTATTTTATTATCTTGAAAGTTGGAATAGCTTGGTAATGGTTGTTAGCAATTATGTTTATGGTTTGAATACATTGTTATTTGATGATGTTGTTGGTGTTATTTTGAGCGAGAAAATTCATAGGAAAAGCTAAGGTAGAACATCCACATCAGGCAGTGTTTTGAATGCATAAAGCAGGGGAAAAACAAAGGAGAGAGGAAATAATTATAGAAGTCATGGGAAGTCACGAGGAAAATCAAAGGACAAAAGATCCCAATCTAGAGCCAAGAGGGATTGTTGGTACTATGGTAAGCCGAGTTATTTAAAGAAAGATTGTTGGTCTTGGAAAAATAAAGAAGATAAAAAGGAAGGAAATAAAGAGGCAAATTTGGTAAGTAATAAATCTTATGATGATGCTTTGATTCTTTCCCTTGATAATGTTGATGATTCTTGGGTATTAGATTCAGGGGCTTCATTTCATGCTACACCCCATAGAAATTATTTTCTTGATTATGTCCAAGGGGATTTTGGGCTGGTTTCTTTGGGAGATAACGAACCCTATCAAATTTTTGCAAAGGGAAGAATCAAGATTAAGTTTCAGAATTGGAATCATTGGCTACTACATGAGATGAGGCACATTCCAAAGTTAAGAAGAAATTTAATTTCAACAGGGAAACTAGATGATGAAGGTTGTGTTGTTACATTTAGTGATAAAAATTGGAGGGTTACAAAAGGTGCCTTAGTGGTAGAAAAATGTGTGAAAGTAGGCACCTTATATCTTTGTACAGGTCATACTGTTCCTTCTACTTTAGCTATTGTAGATAAAAATCAATGTTCAAGAACAGTTGCTACAATTCAACAGGAAAAAAATAAGATAGTTGTTGTGGATTCTAAAACAACACTATGGCATAATAGACTTGGGCATATGAGTGCAAAAGGTATGAAATTATTTCATTCAAAGAATTTTTTACCAGGTCTAAAATGTGTTAATATGGATTTCTATGAAAGTTATGTGTATGGAAAATAAAAGAGAGTTAGTTTTCTCAAAGATGGGAAACAAAAGAAAGATGAGAAATTGGAGCTTGTGCATACAGATGTATGGGGACCCACTTAGGTATCTTCTCTCAGTGGCTCTCAGTATTATGCCACATTCATTGATGATGCAATTAGCAAGATATGGATTTATTTCCTCTGGAAAAAATATGATGTATTTGAAACTTTTAGAAAATGGAGAAGCTTGGTTGAGAATGACACAGGTAAAAAGTTAAAATGTCTTAGATCTGATAATGGTGGTGAGTATTTTAGAAAAGATTTTAAAGATTATTGTTCCTCTAATTTTCTTCATAGAGAGAAAATGGTTCCAAGGATTCCATAGGAAAATGGAGTGGTTGAGTGCATGAATAGAACAATAACGGAGTGTGCACAGACTATGAGATTGCATGTTGGGTTGCCTTTAAACATGTGGGAAGAGGTTGTAAACACTATTGTTTATTTAATTAATAGAGGTCCCTCTAATCCTTTGGGTTGTGTTATTCTAGAGGAAGCATGGACAGGTAAGAAGGTGAGTTATTCTTTTCTCAAAACCTTTGGTTCTGAAGCATTTGCACATGTAGATTCTGAAAATAGAACCAAGCTTGATGCAAAATCAAAGAAATGTACATTTTTTGGATATAGCATTGATGAATTTGGTTATAGGCTTTGGGATTTTGAAAATAAGAAAATTTTGAGTAGGGATGTCATATTCAATGATCAAGTGTTGTACAAAGATCAGTTGCAGTAGCATGAGAAGAAAGAAAATGATTATGCAGTGTTGGATGATACTCCAAACAATGATGTTTCAGTGGTTCCTCATGCTCTGCAACTATTACAACAATAAATACCACAAAATCCAATGAATTTTAGACTATCTTCAAGGATAAGTAGACCTTCAAAAATATTTTCTCCCTCTTTGTATTCTATTGTAGTAACTGATGTTGGTGAACCAAAATTTTATGATGAAGCTATGTAGATGGATACCAAGGTTCAATGAGAGCATGGAATGGAAGAATAAATTGACTCCTTGCTAAAAAATTAGACTTGGGAATTATGCAAGTTTCCTGTAGGTAAAAAGGATTCACCAAACAAATGGGTTTATAGGTTGAAAGAGGAGGATGGAGGTAAGAAAAGAATTAAAACCATATTAGTTGTAAAGGTATTTGCACTGAAAAAAGGTATTGATTTTGATAAAATATTTTCTCCAGTTGTTAAAATGACTTTTATTCATACTGTTTTAAGTATTGTGGTTGTTGAATATTTGCATTTAGAACTTGATGTTAAAACTGTCTTTCTCCATGGTGATTTGGAAGAGGAAATATATATGGAACAACCACAAGGATTTAAGGTCAAAGGTAAGGATAAACTATTTTGAAGATTGAAGAAAAGTTTATATGTCTTGAAACAAGCACCTCGGCAATGGTATATTAAATTTGATAGTTTTATGGCTGAGCAAGGCTACAAAAGGTTAATTCAGACCATTGTGTTTACTTTAAGAGGTTAGCTGAAGATAGCTACATTATTTTATGTTTATATGTTGATGATATGCTTTTAGTAGGATCTAACATGGATCACATAAAGGAGTTAAAAAAATATTTAGTAAATTCATTTTCTATGAAGGATTTGGGGGCAGCAAAATAAATCCTTTGTATGAAGATTACAAGAGATAGGAAAAATAAAAAAATGTTTCTATCTTAGGTTGATTATGTTGAAAAGGTGTTGCAGATATTTCATATGGAGAATGAAAAATTTGTCAGCACACCTTTGCCCAGACATGTCAAATTGACTAAGGATATGTGTCCAAAGACACAAGAGGAGGAAGAAAAAATGTCCAAGGTACCATATGCTTCAACTGTAGGCAGTTTAATGTATGTCATGGTATGCACAAGACCAGATATTGCACATGTCGTAGGAGTTGTTAGAAGGTATATGCGTCATCCTAGAGTTGAGCATTAGAATGCGATAAAATGGATTCTCAAGTACTTGAGAGGTACACTCAATAAATGTTTATGTTTTGGGGGCTCTAATACTGATTTAAAAGGCTACATTGACTCAGATTTGGTAGGGGATATAGATACCAGGCGGAGTACCATAGGTTATGTATTTACAGTTGGTGGGATAAAAGTGAGTTGGATTTATCAATTGAAAAAGGTGGTTGCTTTATCCATCATAGAGGCAACAAAAGAGATGATATGGCTGCAATTTTTCATGGAAGAGTTGGGAAAACAACAGCTGAAAATCACTTGTTTATAGAAATCCAGAGTGTTATACATCTTGCAAATAATTCTACCTTGTACTCTAAAACCAAACACACACAACTAATATATCATTTCATTCGGTTAGTGTTGGAGGATGGGTAGGTAAAGCTGGAAAATATACATATAGATGTTAATCCAGTAGATATGTTTACAAAGGTAGTGACAAGGGAGAAGCTGAGCTCCTCTTCAGCTTCAATTGGTCTTCATGTTTAAAAGTATAAATAGAGAAACAAGATCCAAGGTGCTTATTTCCAATGGGAGTTGTAAGTGCAACAGTGTCATCTAGGATCAGTCTCTAAGTGGGAAATTGTGTTGGTGTGGATCTTGATTAGTCTCCAAGTGGGATATTGTTGGTATGTGTCGATTGATCATGCTATACTATACACTCTTCATATTTCCTCACCGAGGTCTGGGGCCAAGCTGGGCCTCGGGTGGGAGTTTGGGGGCAGCATCCCTCAAGATATTTTTTTTCACCTTTTTTCGCTTCATCCCCCAAAAAGGAAAAAAAGCCGACTTTGTAGTGTTGGAAAAAAAGGATAGACAACTGAGAGGGGGGTGAATCAGCTATTACCAAAATCAAACTTATTCAACATTAATCAACCTTTAGTCTCATATCTGATAATTAATAGTGCAAGCATAAATCAATAACACATCAAAGACACATGAACACCAAGATTTTTATACTTGGAAACCATATTAGGGGAAAAACCACGGTGGATGTCAGTCCACAAGATTATACCCTATTAAAAGTATAATGAAAAAAATGAATAGGGAATTCACATGCATTCAGGCACACTGCCTAGAGCTCACTACTCAAAGGGAAGGCTCATTTACTTACATAAGATAATTAGATTAAATACATTTGATGAACATGAACTAAGAAATTACCTTCTTCACAAGCCTGATTATAGTTCCAGTTAGGCACAAATACACTTTGCTCAACCTTCTTCACACTCTGCTCTGCATTCAGATGATTTGATATTTATTCACATATATACACATGGACATACACCTCTACACACACTTACAATGAAGAGACAATCGATCTTATATATCCGCTACACAAATTTATAGCAACTACTCTGTCGACCACAAATAAAGAATAAAATACAACTATCAGCCTCAATAAATGAAAAAATATTAATGCACACCAACCTAAGTTGGTCACAACATAGTAAGGACCTAAACCAACATTCTCAAGCATGAAAAACAATAAAATATTAATCCATAAGGATTCACAACATGCTATCACTATCATGTTGGCCAAGAACATGAAAACCTTAAGCACACAAGGAAAATATTCAATCATGAACACGCCGATCAATGCGGATATACCACATTGATAGAGCATGATCTAGAGACATCACTGAATATCTCATAAACATACGCAACAACCAAATTCACCAAAAATGCAATCTCATCTTTCAGAAACACTTGCTATAGTAACTAAATAACTGTAAGAACACATGACTTCATAACTACCTCAATTCTTGATGTGTACAACTAAATATTTTGGAAAAAATACTAGATAATCTCAGCAACAAACCGTTTAGTGCACACCACCTGATCATCAATGTACAAAAAAATTCTTCACTTTGACCTTCTCAGCTTCACTGGCTACCTGTAATATATTTTTTACAATTTTCTCAATCTCCTCGACATATACAACCTTCAAAATCATGAATTCTAATAGTGTTGACATCAATGATAACCACATATCAGCAACGCAACCACAAAATCCAACAATCTCCCTCTTTGGAATTGATGGCAACACATGATGTGAAAAATAGTACCATTAACACAATTGGTTGTTCACATAATTCTCTCCCTTTGATCTATAGTTCTCCTCTCATAGCTCCTCTCTCGCTTTCTTGACTCTTGTCCCCCTTACTTCAAGAGTTTTTCACATTTTTATTCTCACCCTTTGACATCAATGGAAAAGGTACACATACTTTGATCACATATAATCTGAATCATCTTACTACTCCTCCTGAGTAGCAACCACCACAACATCAATCCAAAACAAGATCTGACTGTAATTCCATAGATTGATGCGAATAATTGCATCTTAGTTCAGATTAGGAGGGGAAATTACCCCTAACTTACCTTTGAGATACTCAAATGTATCCTTAGACAACAGTTAGGTGAAGATATCTGCAATTTGTTCCTTTGTAGGTACATACTCCAATCTGACCTCTTTCTCACTCACTTTGTCTCTCAAAAAGTGATACTTGATAGATATATGCTTTGTCTTAGAGTGTAGCAACAAATTCTTAGAAATATTTATGGCACTTGAGTTATCATGGAATATAGCAATAGGCTCATCGTATTCAATTCTAATATCTCTCAACATCTGCTTCATCCATAGCATTTGGGTATAGTTATTTGCAATAGCAATTTATTTTGCCTCAGCAGTAGATAAGGAAATGAATTATGCTTTTTACTTAGCCACGACATCAAATTCTTCCCTAAGAAGAACACACCACCACTTTTACTTTTCCTGTCATTAACATAATCTTCCCAATATGCATTTGTAAAGGCATTTAGAGTAAGATCATCATCCTTTGGATACCATAACCTAAATCCAATTGTTCTTTTCAAGTACCTGAATATTCTCTTTATTACAGTCACATGTGATTCCTTTAGATTTGCTTGTTATCTAGCAAGCATGCATACAACATTCATAATGTCTAGTCTTGTCTGAGTTGAATATAGCAATCCATCAATCATTGACCTATATCTTGTTTGATTAGCCTTAGGAGAATCATTATTCTGTGTTAGCTTACATACGGTTACCATGGGTGTACCAACTAGTTTTGAGTCTTCCATGCCAAAAAAATTTAGTAACTCTTTCACATACTTGGACTGAGATATAAACATTCCATCATCTAACTGAGTAATTTGGAATCCTAAAAATAATTTCAGCTCCCCTATCATTGACATCTCAAATTCATTTTTCATTTCATCAAAAAAATTCATGCATAAGTCATCATCACCTTCAAAGATAATGTCATCAACAAAGACTTCAATGATCAACTTTTTATCCTGATCTAATTTGAAATACAATTTTTTGTCAGCAGTACCTTTATTGAATCCAAGCTTCAACAAGTATTTATCTAGTCTAGCATACCAAGCTCTAGGGGCTTGTTTGAGTCCATATAATTATTTCTTCAACCAACACACCATGTCATTTTCATCAGTCAATTGAAATCCATCTGGTTGCTCAACATAAAATTATTCTTCTAGTTCACCATTCAGAAATGCTGACTTCACATCCATTTGATAGACTTTGTAATTCTTGAATGTAGCATAAGCAAGAAATAACCTTACAACTTCAATTCTAGCAACATGGGCAAAGGTTTCTTCAAAATCAATACCTTCCATTTGTGAGTATCCTTTACATACTAGTCTTGATTTATTCCTAATCACTTCACCTTGTTCATTTAGCTTATTTTGAAAGACCCATTTGGTTCCAATCAAATTTTTCTCTTGAGGTCTAGGAACAAGAATCCATGTATCATTCTTCTCTATCTACATCAGTTCTTCCTTCATTTCTTTCATCTAATGTTCATCTTTGCATGCTTCACTGATATTTGTAGACTTAGTCTTGGATATCAAACAATATTCTCCTGCAATCCTTCTTCTAGTCTGTACACCTTTGTTCTTGTCTCCTATAATCTGACTTTCAGAATGACTTCTCTTTACATATCTTGGAATTTTAAGTTCTTCTATTTTATTTTTTCATTTCCACTGTATTCTTCTTCTTGATTCTCTTGATTCACTGAAACAATTTGAACTTGATTCTATGTTTGTGCATCCTTCCCAATCTCATTATTATCTTTTTGGTCATCTAAATCATATCCGCAATACCTGGATGATTTTTCAATTGTAGGAGTTGAGAAAATACAACACCACAAACCCCAAAGATCACCTGCATACAAATAAGCTATCACAAAAGAAGAGATGGAGACAAACAAGCAAGGGTTCTCTAAAAACTGAAAATGTATATATCAGAGAGAATGAGAGAATGAATTGATATGAAATACAATGGGATCAATCCTTATAAAAACGAGATCATGCAAACCCTAATAGGAAAACCCCTAATAGAAGCCCTAATAGGATAACATTTAATAATTAATATAATTATTAAATGTCACTTTATGCAAACTAACGTGAAATCTTAAGAAGGGAATAAAGGTAACTTAATCAACATAATTAAGTTAAAACCTTTACTCTAACACCCCCCCTTAAGATGAACAACAGTGCAGATACAAATGAATGCAAGAAAGCAAAGTTAACTACAATGCAAGAAGGCAAACATGGGTCCCAACAACTAGGCCAGATCAGGTACCCAAATACAATCAAATCTCTGTAAAATGGAGAAATAGAGAAAACCTCATGGGAAAAAGCTCTACTCCAAAAAGAGAAGAAGAAAGTCAAGAAGAAGAACATCATTGAAGCAGAAGAAGCTACAAACAATTGTCGAAAAATGATTGCTATGGTGCTGAAGAACCTCCGCTGAAGATAAGATGATCAGGATCAAAAAGACAACAATCTGTATGAGTACCCCATATGACACTACTTGAATCAGATGGCAAACAAAGGCAAACACCTGGAATGAAGATACAAAATCTGCATGAGTGCCCCAAACGACACTACTCAAATCAGATGGAAAACAAGGAAAACACCTGGAATGAAGATACAAATGGAATAATTACCAATAGTCTATCAAGAAGACAACAATCTGCATGAGTGCCCCAAATGACACTACTCGAATCAGATGGAAAACAAAGGCAAACACCTAGAACGAAGATACAAATGGTACAAGAACCAATAGTCTGAAACACTGATCAACTGAGAATGGAAGATTCCTTCCAAGGTGAAACCAAGGAAGCATTAGCATAAACAGTATTATACCCCCCCATAATGGTGAACTGGGAGCCTAACAGATTAGCTGAAATGGTGTGCAACACCCTGTAGTGCATGAAGAAGATACAACATCTGAAAGTGCACAAGAAAGCACCTGCAACTAAAAAAGTGGTGTGCAAAACAAAGCACACATGCATGAGGCTGGAATAATATGGATTCACTGTCATCGTGGAGGGACACTCACCGGACAAAGATGTGATGGAAAAACAAAGACAAACTACACAACCCCTCATGGTACTTTATAATATCAGTGCGAGTACAAAATATGGCACAAACTTATGTGCAAAATCCCCAAAAGATGCATGTACAATAGTGTGGCACTTTATCTCAGTGCGTTTACATGAAAGATAGCTTACAAATGATGCTCAAAATGTCCTCAAAGGACAAAATGCTGGAAATACATGAAGAACAGCCAAGAACAAAGCATCCCATGCGAACAAAAAGTTTCCAAGAGCAAATATGTCCAGGTAATCCACTAGAGTGTGAAAATACAAATAACTGAATAAAATATACCTAGAGTGAAATATGGAAAAATTGCATTGATAAAACTGAAGAGCTCTGAAATACGGTTCCAACGCCGCTGAGCTTGCGAAAAATGGAGAAACTGATCAAAAGTTATGAGCTTGAGACTGAAAATAGCCCCTTTGTCTTCAACTGGCTGTAGAATACACCAACATAAAAATGAAGTGATGAGACCCACACCACTGAAAAGATGAGAAAACCAGCTTTCCGACGATATTTCGTTTGCCAAAAAATGATATCGTATGCCCAAGTTACGGTCTCTGAAATAAATCAGCTCCAAAGAGGGAAAAAACCAGTGCTAGGTTAAATTTGATGGTAACTTAAATACAACACCACAAACCCCGAAGATCACCTGCATGCAAATAACCTGTCACAAAAGAAGAGATGGAGACAAACAAGCAAGGGTTCTCTAAAATCTGAAAATGTATATATCAGAGAGAATGAGAGAATGAATTGATATGAAATACAATGGGATCAATCCTTATAAAAAGGAGATCATGCAAACCCTAATAAAACCCTAATAGGATAACATTGAATAATTAATATAATTATTAAATGTCACTTTATGCAAACTAACATGAAATCTTAAGAAGGGAATAAAGGTAACTTAATCAACATAATTAAGTTAAAACCTTTACTCTAACATCAATATCCTCATCAACTCTGACATTTGCACTTTCAACCATCTTCTTCAATATTTTATCATAGCACCGGTAGGATTTTCTCTTAGTAGAGTAACCCAAAAAGATTCCTTCATCACTTCTAGCTTCAAACTTTCCTATATCTTCATCTCTTTTAATATAACATCTACTTCCAAAGATTTTGAAATACTTAATAGTAGGCTTATAACCAAACCATAGCTCAAAAGGAGTCTTACCAAAATTACCATTTACATTTTCCCGGTTGATAGTGTATATTGTAGTGCTTACAGCTTCTCTCCAGTACGAATAAGGAACATTACCTTCCAACATCATAGTTATGGAAACATCTAAATTTTTTATGTTCTTTCTCTCAAAAAATTTGTTTTGTTGTGGGGTTCGGGGAGCAGATAACTATCTTTTTATTCCATGCTCTTCACTAAATGAATTGAACTCTCGAGAAGTGAATTCACCACCTCTGTCTGATCTTCAAACCTGTCTTAGTTTCTGCCATAGCCTTAAATATTTTGAATTTATCAAATGCCTCATGTTTTTCTCTTAAGAAAGAAACCCAAACCATTCTAGAATAATAATCAATAAGCAACATAAATTACCTTTCTCCTTGTAGACTTTTGATTCTAGATGGACCACATAAATCAGTATGTACCGAATCCAGTACTCCATTTGAATGATATTTTTTGCTCCAAAATGAAATTCTTATCTGTTTTCCCATCTGACATTACTTGCATAAAGTGTTAGTAGGATTCACTAACTTAGGTAGATCTCTGTCTGCTTGTGTGGAGCTTATTTTTCCAATGTTATCAAAGTTCACATGACACAACCTTCTATGCCTAAACTAGCTTACATCAACTTGAGAAATCAAACAAATTTCACTA
Source organism: Sequoiadendron giganteum (assembly GCA_007115665.2). NCBI lineage: Eukaryota > Viridiplantae > Streptophyta > Pinopsida > Cupressales > Cupressaceae > Sequoiadendron > Sequoiadendron giganteum. The sequence goes on along the minus strand of CM021105.1, from coordinate 369,721,213 downwards.
GTTACATTCAAGTGAAAAATATTACCTTTTGTCTTTGTTCCTGAAGCAATCACATTTCCTAAGCTTCCCAAAATCCTACACTTACCATCCTTGAACTGAAGATCGTAACCTTTGTCAACCATCTATCCAACACTCAACAAATTGTGCTTCAAACCTTCAACATATAGAACATCATCAGTATTGCATTTACCTCCAAGAGAAATAGTGCCTCTACCACAAATCACACGAGCATTATTATCTCCAAATCTTACAACACCACTATCATATTTTTCCAAGCTTAGAAATTTTCTTTTGTCACCAGTCATATGATGTGAGCATCCACTGTCAATCACCCATTCATCCTTTTCATCAATCTTGGCTGCAAGAGCTTTCTCAACATTCTTATTACTAGTTGATTCAGTGGTCATCGAACTATTTTCCTTGATAGCAATGAATACCCATTCATCTCCATTTCCAGTTTCTTTATCAGATTCATCATCAGTAACACCTTCTTTAGCATAATAACATTTCTTTTGAAATCTATTCTTGTCAGGTTTATAATTAGAGACTCTTTCAGGATATCTTGATGAAAAATGACCTATCTTACTGCAAGACAAACATTTAATATGTAGCTTTCATTTGTACTTACCTTGTCCTCTGGCTTCTCTTTTCATAATCAGTGCTTCCAATTCTTCTAGCTCTCTTTCTTCATCTTCAATTAGTTTCATCTCTTCTTCATACTTGAATGTCTTCTTGGAAATCTCTCCCGAATTATATCTTTGTTGGATTTTTCTAGATACAGTAGCTTTGAATGCAGACTTTGTCTTAAGTGAAGATTCACCAAATTCACTCAACTCAAAGGCAACAAGTTTTCTAATCAGCATGTCTCTTGTCACATTTTTTACTATCCCAAGCTCTTCAATAACATGATATTTTGTTTTGTAAGAAGTAGGCACATATCTAAGTATCTTAGCCACAATCTCATCTTCATCCAATGTTCCACCGACACTTCAAATGACACTCCATTCTGAATTTCCATAGAGAGTAGTTTGTACCATCAAATATAGGACTATCCTTCTTGTAAGATGCCATCTCGGATCACCTCAAGATGTTAGAATTCTACAGAGGACTTAGCTCTGCTACCAATTGTTGGCAAAACAAGGATAGACAACTAAGAGGGGGGGTGAATCAGTTGTTACCAAAATCAAACTTATTCAACATTAATCAACCTTTAATCTTAGATCTGATAATTAGCAGTGCAAGAATAAATCAATAACACATCAGAGACACATGAGCACCAAGATTTTTATACGTGGAAACCCTATTAGAGGAAAAACCATGGTGGATGTCAGTCCACAAGACTATACCCTATTAAAAGTATAATGAAATAAATGAATAGGGAATGCACATGCATTCAGGCACACTGCCTAGAGCTCACTACTCAATGGGAAGGCTCACTGCCTTACATAAGACAATCAGATTAAATCCATCTGATGAACATGAACTGAGAAATTAGCTTCTTCACAAGCCTGATTATAGTTTCGGTTAGGCACAAATACAATTCACTCAACCTTCTTCACACTCTACTCTGCATTCTAATGATCTGATCTTTATTCACACATATACACATAGACATACACCTATACACACTTACAATGAAGATACAATCGCTCTTATATATCCGCTACACAGATTTACATCAACTACTTTGTCGGCCACAAATAAAGAATAAATTACAATTGTCAGCCTCAATACATGAACAAATCTTAATGTGCACCAACCTAAGTAGGTCACAACATAGTAAGGACCTAAACCAACATCCTCAATCATGCCAAATAATAAAATATTAATCCATAAGGATCCGCAACATGCTATCACCATCATTTCGGCCACGAACATGGAAACCTTAAGCACACAAGAAACAAATTTTCAATCATGAACATGACGATCAATGCAGACATACCATACTGATAGAGCATGATCTAGAGACATCATTGAATATCTCATAAACATACGCAACAACCAAATTCACCAAAATTGAAATCTCATCTTCCATAAATACTTGCTACAGTAACTGAATAATTGTAGGAACACAAGACTTCATAACTTCCTCAATTCTTTATGCGTACCACTGAAACTTCCAAAAAACATACTAGATAAGCTCAGCAAAAAACCCTTTAGTGCATGCCACCTGATCACCAACATATAAAAAATTTCATCACTCTGACCTTCTCAGCTTCACTGGTTTCCTACAATATATTTATTACAATTTTCTCAATCTCCTCGACATATATAACCTTCAAAATCATTAATGCTAATAGTGTTGACATCAATGACAACCACATATAAGCAACACAACCACAACATCCAACATGTAGAACCCTAATTTTTGGATGCTTCTAAAAGCTTGTTATAAGCGGTTGGGATGGGGAGTGGTAGCATGACATTATTTGTGAGATTGTAATATATATGTTTTGCACTGGATAATAAAATCATTGGATGGCTATGGTTTTGTGGATGTAGATCAGATTGGGTGAACCATGTTAAATTCTCTGTGTTGTCTTGTTTTTGCTATAATTTTTTGTTTGTTTTATTGATCAAATCTACATTTAACTTGTTAGATATCTTACTTCTAATCCTAACATTTTATTCCACTAGAACTCATAAAAAAAATTGTCCTACAATATCTCTCCCTAACCAAGCCTAACACATGAAGATTTTAGGCTAGGCCATGGACACAAACACTCCAAACTCCATCCCTTACTCTAAACAACACCAAAAAAATTGAAAGAAAACTAAAATCATCCATTCCACCGAGTTTGGCCAAGTTTCAATAGTGGAATGGGTTGGGATACATGATTTTTGTTACAAACCCTTAAATTGAGAGTTTTACAGGCGGTTTTCAAAGAAACTCCTCAAATTGGTCTATTTCTCAATGAAATTTAATCACACCACATTCAAATGAAATTAGATTCTCTATAACAACTTCTCACATGAATTTCATATCACAACTCAATTGTACAGGACTGTACAAAATTGGAAACTACAAAAAAACACACAAAATCAACAGAAAAATAAAGTATTCTCTTATTGTTTGTTCTCCAAATGCTTCAAAACCTTGCCTCAAAGTTTGTGAGGCTTCTTAAACATTTTCCCACTAAAACTCAATGGTTTCCAACTAAAATACACAAGATGATTGTTCAAATTCCTCACAAAAGCCAAATTTGTCAAGTTGCAAAGCAACTTTTACACTATTTTGACAACTTTTATAAAACACACCTTAATGAACCTACATGGAAAAAATACATCAAATATGGTCTCCATTCGACCTTATTACATTGACATAAGTGTTCAAACACACAAAAACACACCTAGATACCTAATGACAATATTTAGGCAAAATTGCCATGGTGCCCTTGCACCATACACCCGAAGAGGAAAAAATATCAAGTTGCACTTGAGATCAGCTCTTGCACTAATGTTCCATGCTTATTAATATCTTCTTTATACATCCATGTGGCATCTTCAAGAGGTAAAACTTGTCACTTGACAAGATACTCATTGTAGACTTTGTGTCTTGTTCTTTTCACCTCTTTTGAGTTGAAAATTGCTTCAAGATTCAATGGTTTAGTAGGTGGTAGATCTCTAACCCAATCATCATCAACAACATCAATATCAACACCTATACCTATATCCAAAAATCCCTTGAAATGGTATAGATCAGAAACATTAAATATAGGGGAGATAGAAACTCCGGGAGGGAGTTCTATCTCATATGCATTAGCCCCAAATTTATGGACCACTCTACAAGGCCCAATTTTCTTCATCAAAAAATTGGTATACTTTCCCTTTGGCAATATTTCCTTCTTCAAATGTGCAAGGACCAAATCTCTCACCTTGAACTATACATCCCTTCTTTTCAAATCAGCATGCTTCTTATACTTCTCAACACTTTTCTACACATTTTCTTTTACTTGGTGATGGATCTCTCTCATAGCTTCTGCAAATGCTTCCCCTTCAACACTTCTCTTCTCCATCCCTGCCAAATCTCTAAGCTCAAAGATACCTCTTGGTTTCAGACCATTCACCACTTCAAAGGAATTTTCCCTATGCTTCTATTAACTATATCATTGTAAGCATATTCATCTTGAGGAAGAACTAAGTCCCATTGTTACCCATGCTCCTTTGATAGAAATCTTAGAAGGTTCCCAAGTGATCTATTGACCACTTCACTCTGACCATTCATTTGTGAATGGTAGGCAGTACTAAAGGTTAAATTGGTTCCAAGGTTTCTCCAAAGTGTCCTCCAAAAGTGACCAATAAACTTTGAATCCTTTTATGAAATAATTGTTAGTGGAAGACCATGAATCCTGACTATTTCTTTAAAGAACGACCCTGCAATGTGAGAAGAATCAATTGTACACTTGCATGGATTGAAGTGAGCCATTTTACTAAACCTATCAACCACAACAAATACAATATCATAACCCCTTTGAGTTCTTGGCAAACCTAATACAAAATCCATGCTTAAACTCTCCCATGGATAGTTAGGAATTGGTAAGGGTTGATACAGTCCTAAATTAGAAGTAGAACCCTTGGCTCTTTGGAAAATTGTACAAATTTCTACAATTTTTTTGACATCTACTTGTATTTTTGGCCAAAAGTAGAACCTTCTTACCTAATCCAATGTCTTATCAACCCCAAAATTTTATCCTAAAATTCCACAATGTTTCTCCTTTATCAAAATTGTTCTCACAGAGCACCTTGGTATACACAATTGAGCCCCTTTAAACAACAAGCCATCTTGCAACAAAAAAATAGAATACTCATCATGGAAAACATCTTTAAATTGAGTAAAAATAGAATATACCTCTTTAAAGTCATCATCTTCAACACGCATGTCCTTCAATGAATCTATTCCCACACTTTGTAGTTGTATCTCATGCACCAACATTGACCTCTAAATTAGAGCATCAACTACCTTGTTGGCTTGGCCTTTTTTGTGCTTAATTGTGAAGGTATAGCTCTGCAAATATTCAACCCACTTTACATGTCTCTAACTCAGCTTGTCCTGATTGTTCAAGAAACTCAAAGCATGGTTGTTGGTGAACACTATGAATTCCTTGGGAAAAAGGTAGTGTCTCCACTTCTTAAGGTCCTGCACCATTGCATAAAACTCTAGATCATATGATGAATACCTTATTTTGGCTTCATTAATATTTTCAATGAAGAAAGCCATTGATCTATCTTCTTAACTGATGACTACACCAATTGCAAAACCACTTTCATCACAATCTATGGTGAAAACCTTGTTGAAAGTAGGTAAATGAAGGATAGGTTGTTGATCCACTCTAGTTTTTAGATATTCAAAGCTCATTTCTGCCTTATTATTCCACTAAAATTTCTTCTTTTTATCTCCCTTAATGGTGTCAATGATGGGTGAGCAGATATGACTAAAATTATTGATGAATTTTCTATAGAAACTTGCAAGCCCATGAAAGCTTCTTACCTTCCCTACTGACTTTGGAGTTGGCCAACTGAGTATTGCCTCTACTTTGGTGGGATCCATCTTCAATGAACCCTTGGAGATCACAACACCAAGGTAAACAAGCTCTTCTTTCATAAATTCACACTTTTTGAGATTTATCATCTTCTCCTCATTCATTTTTTGTAAAACCATGTTAAGATGTTGCAAGTTCTCTTCCTTTGTCTTTCTAAACACAATAATATCATCTAAATATATAACACCACATTTTCCAATGAAAGGCTTCAAAACTTCATTGATAAGTCTCATAAATGTACTCAGAGCATTTGACAGTCCAAAGGGAATTACCATCCACTCATACAAACCTTCATGGGTTTTAAATGCAATTTTCCATTCATCTCCTTCCCTTATCCTAATCTGATGATATTCACTTTTAAAACCTATCTTTGAAAAATAGCATGCACCTCCCAAATATTCCATTAAATCCTCCATTCTAGGTATTGGGAACCTATATCTAATAGTGATTTTTTTTATTTCCCTTGACTTTGTACACATCCTCCAATCTATATCCTTTTTGGGTGCTAAAAATGTAGGGACAACACAAGGGCTCAAATTTTCCCTAGTTAGGCCTTTATCCAACAATTCTTGAACTTGTATCCTTATTTCCTCATTTTATTTAGGGGTCATCTTATATGCAACCTTGTTTGGAAAATCGGCACAAGGGATCAGGTCTATATGATGGTTGACATCTCTCATGGGAGGAAAAGAACTTGGAAAATCATCAACTAAAATGTCTTTGTATTTGTCTAACAAATCTTGAACCTCACTAGGTATACCTCCCACCTTTATTTTTACTAAAACAAATTTGGATTTAGGTCTAGTTACTAAAGAAAATCCCTGACCTCCTTCTTTCAATATCTTCAAGAAATATTTCTCCCCAACTACCATAGCACTACACCCAAATTTTTTATCTAAACCCTAATCTTGTAGTGGTGTCAATGTGAAAGAAGTTCCATCCTTATCTATCATATAGGTGTTCTTCTCCCCATCATGTTTCTTTTTGTCATACTGCCAGGGTCTTCCTAGTAGTAAGTGACAAACATCCATGGGGATGATGTCACAAAGGATTTTCTCTTTATAACCCCCAATATTAAACTCTACCCATGTCTGCTCATTTATCAAGACTTCTTGAAAGTTTTTTAACCATGAAACTTTGTATGGTGTGGGATGAGGAATTATTTTCATATTCAATATATCTACCATTTATAAAGACACCAAGTTATCAGTAGAACCTGAATCAACAACTACTTTGCATACTTCTCCATGTGACTTGCATGTAGTCTTAAACAAGGATTTCCTTTGTGGAGGCTCTTTGACTATTGGAACCTTAATAAGTGTTATCCTCATCATCAAGCACTCACCTATCTCAGGAGCAATAGGTTGAGATGGTGAACTGACACTTTCATTATCTTCTTCATGCACAATTTGGGTTCTTCTCTCACCTCCATGGGAACTTGCAACTTGCTTGTCTGGGCACTTCCATGTTGGATGAACAAATTGGTTGAAATTGTAGCATCTTCTTGAGAAGGTGTTTGAACCTCTCCCTTGTCCACCAAATCTACCTCTGCCATTAGGTCTTCTACCTCTGAAATTTACTCTTGAGTCCCCACTTTTCTCTTTTTGGACACTTGATTCTCTTTGTTGCCTTTGTGATTGACCTCTACCACCAAAGTTTCCTCTACCTCTAAAATTATTTCCCTTTCCTCTTCATTGTTTCTCTTGTCTTCTTTTTATTCTTTCCTTTGCCTTGATAGCCAATTGGAAACATTCTTCAACTATCTTGGGTGTAGTGAGGTTTATTTCATCTTGACTATTGTACCTTAGGCCATTTAGGTACCTTGCCACATTTTCTCTTTCATTCTCTACATGTCCTACTCTAATGATTAGCCTATGGAATTCCTCAGTATATTCCATGATTTCTAGATATTTATGTTTTAGACTCTGCAACTTCCTAAATGTTTGAATTTCATAATCATCATGTAGGAATTGTCCCTTCACCTTGGCCACCATTCTACCCATTAATTTATCTATCTTTCCCTTCTTGACTCTTTCTTCTTGGAGATAGTTCCACCATGTTAGGTTAGAGCCCTTTAACTTGTTTTTTGAAAATTTCACCTTCTTATTATCTTCTACTTCTTCAAATTCAAAGAAGTTGTCCAAAGCATCTATGCAAGCCAAAACTTCCTCACTGTCCATATTTCCACCATACATAGGAACTTCAACTTTCACCTTTGGAGATATATCCCCCTTGATAGCCTTTAGCATCCTAACCATTCTTTCCTCTTCAAGGTCCATTTCCTCTTCTTCATGGACTCCTTGAGGGTTCTCATTCTTATCCTCATCTTCTTTGTCACTCTAGTCACCACTGACCACATCACTTCTTTGGTTCTTCTATAGGGATGCTATTTTGGCAAGGGTAGCTTCTTGAGACTCCTTATAAGGTATCACCTCATTTTAATCCTATTCCTTTAGTTCTCTGACTTCTTTGGCCATTAGATTGTTCTTTGGAGGCATCTTGCTTATGATAATTCTCATTCACTTTACCACTTTCAATGAAAACCTATTATCTAAACCAACTGATGTAGAGTAGGGGTGGAATAGGTTCAAAAAATACAATTCAACACAATTCAATCACCTCTTCTTATCTAATGATCCAACAATGGTGGATTTCTCACAATTCCTTATCTTCAGCTTCTAGGTCTCCAAACCTAGTTCTTCAAACATATATTTTAGAGAAGGCCATTTTACCACAGATCCAACACCTTTTCAGACACCCATTAGGATTTTCTATAACATATCTCATTTGGGATATGGGTTGTTTTGGACCGAGTTCTCCAAAATAGGTCTGCTATGCTGAAACAAGGCCAAATTAGGCCTCTTTTACAAAGCACCTCTGAGAAATACAAGCACTAGACACAAAAAATCTACACCAATAGTATTCACATGTTACATAGGGTCCAATTATACATTTTATTCCTCTAGAACTCATCATAATTTTTCTTTCCTACAATATCTCTCCCTAACCAAGCCTAACACATGAAGAGGTTAGTCTAGGGCATGGACAAAGCCAGTCCAAAATCCATCCCCTGCTCTAAAAAAAACTAAAAATATTGAAATAAAACTAAAATCACCCATTCCACCAAGTTTTTCCAAGTTTCAATGGTGGAATGGGCTGGGATACATGATTTTTGTTACAAATCCTTAAGTTGAGGGTTTTACAGGCATTCTTCAAATAAACTCCTCAAACTGGTCTATTTATCAATGAAATTCAATCACATGACATTAAAATGAAATTATATTCTCTTTAAAAACTTATCGCATGAGTTTCGGATCACAACTCAACTATACGGGGCCGTATAGAACTAGAAACTATAGAAAAACACACAAAATCAACAAAAAAAATAGAGTATTCTCTTTTTGTTTTTCCTCCAAATGCTTCAACAACCTTGCCTCGATGTTTGTGAGGCTTATTAAACATGTTCCCACTAAATATCAATGGTTTCCAACTAAAATCCATAAGATGATTATTCAAATTCCTCACAAAAGCCAAATTTGTCAAGTTGCAAAGTAACTTTTACACTATTTTGAGAACTTTTATAAAATACACCTAAATGACCCTACATGAAAAAAATACATCAAATATGGTCTCCATTTGACCATATTACATCAACATAAGTGTTCAAACACACAAAAACAAACGGAGACACCTAATGACAATATTTGGGCAAAATTTCCATGGTGCCCCTGCCCCAATAGACAACCATATTGAGGGAAAAATCAATGGAATTATGTCAAGAAATTGAATAGTATAAATCCAACTACTAATAAAATTTCAAAGGATCTTCTTCCAGTTCAGAATAACTTAGCCTAGGAACATGCTTGGTGTTACCCATGCAATCAACCACATAATCAAAATGCATGCCAAAATGGAGATTTTGTGAAAACTCTAATGGTTAAAAATGAACCCTCAACTTTAAGACAAAAAATTGATGCAAATCAAGCAATCACTAGTAGGTAGGATCATATGCTAGGAGACTCTACATTGGTAAATTGGCATGAGATATATTTTTGTGGTCTAAACCAATTAAGTGTTGATATGGTAGACCGAAATATAAGATCAAAGAACATAGTAGTGGCTAATGGTATATCATCCATAGTTGGTCATGCATCAAGCTCCCAACTGCTATAGTTTTTGGTACAATAGTTAGGAAAATTGAGCTATAGCCAAACCAAATTGTTTGTAAGACTAACAAAGCATTGGAACAACCACCAATCATCCAATCAACAAATTTGGACTTTTCTCTTGCAAAGGATTCATCTAATGATGTTCATCCTCCTTTCAATATAGTTGATCAAATGAAGAAGGCTAACCTGAATGTTACCATGTGGGAGGCTCTTTCCATCACATCTCAAAGGTATTTACTACAACAAGATTTTGAAGGGCTCCAATAGCTAAATAATATTCCAAAAAAAGAAGGGACTACTTTACCAACTAGCCTAGTACAACCCAAGGAAGAGGGAAATTATAGTAAAATTAGTAAGCCATCCCATTTCTATTTTTCCTTAATTATTGGAGATCATATAGTACATAATTGTATGATTGATTCGGGGAATAGTAGCTCTATTATGCCAAAAAAGGTAGTTGATCTTCTTGGTATTAAGTATGAACCTATGTCTGAGGGAGTTGTGCAATTGGATGGTAATGTTGCCAAGACAATGGGGCTTATTAAGAACCTAAAATTGAACTTGCATGTGTTCCCTGGTTGCACTATGTTGCAAGAAATTTCAATCATAGACCTTTCTACCTTATTTTCCATATGTTTTTCTAGAGAGTTCACTGCTAAGATAAGTGGATATTTATCTTTTGATTGGTCCCATATGCTATTCAGGACTAGGTATGGTACCAAAGTCACCATCAAATTTGAACCCATTATAAAGGATCATATTGAACCTTATATTCCTAGCCCCATAATATGAATTGCATATTGCACAATCAAAAGTACGAGTGATCTATTTTTTAGCCTACCACTCTTTTGGAGGAGGTTCTTGATTGTTTACTAGATAAATGGGGTAATTTATTTCAATTTTACCCACTCACTGAAGCAAAGGAGACTAGTTTGGGCACTTACTACATTCATGAAGAGGATACCCCTACCTCAATCTCATGAAAACTCAAGGAGATCTAGAGGGACCATGGAAATTATTTTTTAATGGATTCAAAATAAAAAATGGTGTAGTTGTTGGTGTAATGTTGGTATCCTTGAGTAAGGAAAAGTATTACTTCTCTTTTAGACTTTATTTTAGTTGCACTAACAATTTGGCTGAGTATGAAGCTTTCATCCAAGGTCTCCAACCTACACAAAAAAAGGAAAATAAATTTTTTGTAGGTCTTTGGAGATAGTAAATTAGTTGTCAACCAAATCAAAACTCAAATTCTAACCAAGAATTGTTGGCAACACAAAGGCTGACAACTGAGAGGGGGGGGGGGGAATCAGTTGTCACAAATTTTCAAACTTATTAAACTTATTAACCTTTAATCTTGGATTTGATTAATAGTAGTGAAAGCATGAATCAACAACACATCAAAAAAGCACACAACACCAAGATTTTTGTGTGGAAACCCTATTAGGGGAAAAACCACGATGGAGGTTAATCCACAAGTTATATCTTGCTAAAAGTATAAGAAAAATATATGGGGAATGCACATGCATTCAAACACACTGCCTAGAGCTCACTGCTCAAAGGAAGACTCGTTGTCTTATAGAGAATATCTAGATTAAATCCATCAGAAGAATTTGAAGTAAGAAAGTAGAATTTGCTAATGCCTGAGTACAGTTCCAGTTAAGCACATGAACACTTCTTCACTTTCTTTCACTCTTCTTCACACTCTTCTCTGCCTTTGAATGATCTGAACCTTTTTCAAACATAACACTCACACACTTCATATTAAACACTTACCACACACTTTGCAAATGAAGAAACAATCACTTATATATATCTGCAACAAGAAATTACATTGCTTTATGTCAGCTTCAACACAATAATATAATGAATGCAAATTGTTGGCCCAAAACAATAAAGATTATCAATGCACATCAACCAAAGTTGGCAACAACATAGTAGAGACCCGAACCAATGTTCTCAAACACAAAAAACCTTCAAATATTCTTCCTCAAAGATCCACAACACACTTCAAACACCTTGTCGGCCATGAACATGAAAAACATGAACATGCAAGAGAAAATCTTGGATCGTGAGCACATTGATCAATGCAGACATGCAACAGAGATAAAACATGATCTATAAATTTCCACGAACACCATAGTAACATATGCAACAAATCAGATTACCAGATTCACATTATCTTCTTCCATGAACACCATTTGCAGTAACAAAATAGCTGTCAGAACATAGAAACTTATAACTTCCTCAAATCTTCATGTGCACCTCTGAAACTTTCAGGGTAGAAACTAGATAGGCTTCAGAAAAAACACTTTAATCTGCAACATATCACTATCAACATACTGAACTTTCTACCATACCGATCTTCACTGCTTCATAGACAACCTATAACATATTTATTTCAATTTTCTCAATATCTTTGACATATACAGTCTTAAAGACATTAATGCTAATAGTGTTGACTTCAATGACAACCACATATCAGAAAATCAACCACAAAATCCAAAAATATCCCCCTTTGGCATTGATGGCAACACATGATGTAAAAAACACACCATCAACACAACTAGCAATCTCCCCTTTACACATTGCTCTTCTCTTCCTTAGTTCACATTGTTTTTCTCCTCCTTTCTTTTGGATCTTCCATAGGTTTTCACATTACTCTCTCCCTCTTTGACATCAATGGAAAAGGTACACAAGCTCTGAACCACATATATAAATCATCTGACTACTCCCCCTGAGTAGCAGCCACCACAACATCAATCTGGATCAAGATATGACTATGAATGCATGGACTGATACAAAGACTATGCATCTTAGTTTTGATTAGGAGGGGTAATCACCCCTAACTTCTCTTTGAGATAATCAAAATTATCCTTGGGTAAAGGCTTAGTAAAAATTTCTGCAATTTGTTCCTTAGTAGGCACATACTCCAATCTGACTTCCTTATCACTCACTTTGTCTCCCAAAAAGTGGTACTTGATAGATATATACTTTTTCTTTGAATGCAACACCAGATTCTTAGAAATGTTTATAGCACTTGAGTTATCAAAAAATATGGCAATAGGTTCATCATACACAACTCTGATATATTTCAACATTTGTTTCATCCACAATACTTGAGTACAATTGTTAGCAGCAAAAATATATTTTTCCTCTATAGTAGACAAGGAAATGACATTCTACTTTTTACGTAACCATGAAATCAGTTTCTTTCCCAATAAATATGTGCCACCACTATTACTTTTCCTGTCATTCACATCTCCTGCCCAATCAACATTAGTAAAGGCACTAAAAGTAAGATCACCATCTTTAGGATACCATAGGCCAAAATCAACTATTCCCTTCAAGTATCTGAAAATTCTCTTCACAATAGTCACATTAGATTCCTTAGGATCGTCTTGAAATATAGCAACAATGCATACATCATTCATGATATCGGGTCTAGTTTGAGTCAAATACAACAATCCACCAATCATTCATCTATATCTAGTCTGATTTTCCTTCGAAGAATCATCATCTTGTGTCAACTTACATCTGGTCACCATCGGTGTGCCGACTGGTTTTGAATCTTCCATACCAAACTTATTTAGTAGTTCTCTCATATACTTGGACTAAGATATAAATATTTATTTATCTACATGAGTAATTTTCAATACCAAAAATAATTTCAACTCTCCAATCATTGACATCTCAAACTCAATCTGCATCTCATTAGAAAACTTCATGCACAAACCATCATCTCCTCCAAAAATTATATTATCAAAAAAGACTTCTACAAACAGTTCTTTATCATCATCAATCTTGAAATACTAATTACTATCAGCAGTACCTTTGTTAAATCCAAGCTTCAACAAGTATTTATCCAATCTGGCATACCAAGCTCTAGGGCCTTGCTTGAGTCCATATACTGCTTTCTTCAACTGACAAACCATATCTCCCTGATCAGTCAATTGAAATCCATTAGGTTGTTCAATATACACCTCTTCCTCTAATTCACCATTTAGAAATGTTGAATTGACATCCATCTGATAGAATTTGTAGTTTTTGTAAGCAGCATAAGCAAGAAACAATCTCACAGCTTCAATTCTAGTAACAAAAGAAATTTTTTCTTCAAAGTCAAATCCTTCCATCTGAGAGTATCCTTTACACACCAACCTTTCTTTGTTTATGATAACTTCACCTTGTTCATTCAGTTTGTTTCTAAAGACCCATTTAGTTCCAATCACATTTTTGTCTTTAGGTCTAGGAACAAGAATCCATGTATTATTCTTCTCAATTTATTGTAGTTCTTCTTTCATTGCTTCAATCCAATGTTCATCTTTACATTATTCATTGACATTACTTGGCTCAACCTTTGAAATTAAATAGTATTCTTCCACAATTCTTCTCCTAGTCTGGACACCTTTGTTCTTATCTCCTATAATCTGATTTTATGAATGATTTAATCTCACATACCTTGGAGTCTTAGAGTGTTTTTGAATTTTAGGCTCTTGTGGTCTCTCTTCTGTACTTTCACTATTCTCTCCTTCTTCTTGATCTTCTTGATTCTCTAGAATGATCTAAACTTGATTTGAAGTCTGAATCTTGTTTTCATTGTCATTATGATCATCAAAATCATATCCATAGATTCTGGAGGGTTTGGAAATGTCTTCATCAACCTTAACATTTTCACTTTCAACCGTTTTCTTCAATCTCTTATTGTAGCACCAATAGGCCTTGCTCTTAGTATAATAACCAAGAAATATTCCTTCATTACTTCTAGCATCAAACTTTCCTATATCTTCATCTCTCTTGATATAGAATTTTCTCCCAAATATTTTGAAATATCTAACAGTAGGCTTATGACCAAACCATAGCTCAAAAGGATTCTTACCAGTATTACCTTTGATTTGTACTCGGTTAAGGATATAAACAACAGTACTTACAACTTCTCTCCAATGGATATGAGGGAAATTTCCTTTCAACATCATAGTTCTAACAACATCTTGAATATCCTATTCTTCCTTTCCACAAATCCATTATGTTGAGGGGTCCACATTGTAGATAATTGTCTCTTTATCCCATGCTCTTCACAAAAATAATTAAACTCACTGGAAGTAAATTCACCACCTCTATCTGATCTCAGACACTTAATCTTCAAACCTATCTCTTTCTCAACCATAGTTTTAAAGATATTAAAATTTTCTAGAGCTTCATATTTCTCCCTTAAGAAAGTAACCCACATCATCCTAGAGTAATCATCAATAAGAAACATGAAGTACTTGTAACCTTGTATACTTCTGATTCTATCAGGACCACACAAGTCAGGTTGCACAAGCTCCAACAATTCATTTGAACAATGTTGTTTGCTATGAAATGAAATTCTGGTTTGTTTTCCCAACTGGCATTCCTTGCATATGGTATTAGTAGGCTTCACCAACTCAAGAATATATCTCACAACTTGTGAGGAACTTATCTTGATAATATTATCAAAGTTTACATGAAACATTCTTCCATGCCATAACCAAATTTCATCAAGTTGAGTAATCAGATAACTTTTACTACCATCATTCAGATGAAAGATGTTACCTTTTGTTTTAGTACCTAAAGCAATCACATTTCCAGAACTTCCCAGTATGCTACATTTTCCATCTTTGAATTGAAGATTGTATCCCTTATCAACCATCTTTCCAACACTCATAATATTATGCTTCAAACCTTCAACATAAAGAACATCATCAGTATTATTCTTACCATCAAAAGAAATACATCCTCTACCACAGATTATATAACCATTGTGATCACCAAATCTTACAACACCACCATCATACTTCTTCGGGCTTAAAAATTTACTTTTATCACTTGTCATGTGATGTGAGAAACCACTGTTACTTACCCATTCATATTTTTCTTCAACTCGAGTAGCTAGAGCTTTCTCCACATTTGTACAACTAATAGATTCAATAGACACAAAATTATTTTCCTTTATAGCAATAAATAAAAACTCATCTTCACTTTCATTCCCTTTGTCAGATTCATCATATGTCACACCTTCATCAACAATATAGTAACACTTCTTTTGAAATTTAGGCTTATAAGGTCTTGGTTTAGGAACTCTTTCAGGACACCTTGATGCAAAGTGACCTATCTTATTGCAAGAAAAAAATTTAATACGTAACTTTCCCTTATACTTACCTTCTCCTTTGGCTTCCCTTTTAATAACAAGTGCTTCAAGCTCATCCAATTCTCTTTCTTCTTCTTCAATATGTCTCATTTCTTCCTCATATCTGAATACCTTTCTTGAAGAACTTTCACCCAGATCATATCTCTTCTTGTCTCTCCCAGAAGTAGTAGATTTAAATGCAAATTTTGTCTTAGGAAGGGCATCGCCAAATTCACTCAACTCAAAAGCAGTAAATTTACCAACCAACATATCTCTAGTTATATTTGTCACAGTTCGGAGCTTCTCAATCGCTGCAACTTTGATTTTGTATGCATCAGGCAAGGATCTAAGCACTTTAGCAACAATCTCTAATTCATCCACCTATCCACCAACACATCTGATACCACATAGAAGTTCATGCACTATTTTCATGAAAGTAACAATATTCCCATCATTACCCATCTTCAATAGTTCATATTTTCCTTTCGGACACTGTAGCTTAGCCATATTCACATTAGCATCACCTTCATATGAATTTTCCAACTTTTTCCAGATCTCATAAGCAGTTCTCAGATCCATAACATTTGTCATCTCAGAATCAGTCAAAGCACTCAACAATGCTTCCTTATCCCTGATGTTATATTCAACATCCCTAATCTCAGCAGTAGTAGTAGGACCATTCAGAGGGATAACATACCTATTTCATGTAATGTTCCAGTAGGATTCACCAATGCATCTCAGATGACACTCCATTTGAGTCTTCCACAAAGAATAATTTGTTCCATAAAATCTCAGGCTATCCTTCTTGTTGTCGCCATCTCGGATCACTTCAAGCTGTTAAACTTCTTTCAAGGAACCTACTCCGATACCAATTGTTTGAAACACAAGGGAAGCCAACTGAGAGGGGGGATGAATTAGTTGTCATAAATTTTCAAAATTATTACACTTATTAACCTTTAATCTTGGATCTGATTAATAACAGTGAAAGCATGAATCAACAACACATCAGAAACACACACAACACCAATATTTTTGCGTGGAAACCTTGTTAGGGGAAAAACCATGGCGGAGGTTAATCCACAAGTTATACCCTATTAAAAGTATAAGAAAAATATATTGGGAATGCACATGCATTCAGGAACACTTCCTAGAGCTCACTACTCAAAGGAAGACTCACTGTCTTACAAAAAATATTCAGATCAAATCCATCTAAAGAATTTGAACTGAGAAAGTAGCATCTGCTAATGCCTGAGTACAGTTTCGGTTGAGCACATGAACACTTCTTCACTTTATTTTACTCTTCTTCACACTCTACTCTACCTTCAAATGATCTAAACCTTTTTCACACATAACACTCACACACTTCGCATTACACACTTACCACACACTTCTTAAATGAAGAAACAATCACTTATGTATCCACAACAATAAATTACATTGCTTTATGAAGGCTTCAACACAATAATAGAATGAATGCAAACTATCAGCCCAAAACAATAAATATTATCAATGCACATCAACCAAAGTCGACCACAACATAGTAGAGACCCAAAAAAATGTTCTCGAACACAAAACACCTTCAAAGATTCTTCCTCAAAGATCTACAACATGCTTCAAAAACCTTGTTGGCCATGAACATGAAAAAAATGAACACACGAGAGAAAACCTCAGATCGTGAGCACAATGATCAATGCAAACGTGCAACATAGATAGAACATGATCTAGAAATGTCCACGAACACCATAGTAACATACACAAAAACTCAAATTAACAAATTCACATTAACTTCTTCCATGAACACTATTTGTAGTAACATAATAGTTGTCAAAACACATAAACTTATAACTTCCTTAAATATTCATGTGCACCTATGAAACTTTCAGAGTAGAAACAAGATAGGCTTGAGAACAAACCCTTTAATTTGCAACATCTCACTATCAACATACTAAACTTTCTACCATACTGATCTTCACTGCTTCATAGACAACTCGTAACATATTTATTTCAATTTTCTCAATATCCTCGACATATACAGTCTTAAATACATTAATGCTAATAGTGTTGACATCAATGAAAACCACATATCAACAACTCAACCACAACATCCAACAAGAATAACTTGGTCAAATCCTACAAACACGGGGTTTGGGATTTGATTGAAGGTTTTTATGGATTTGGCATCCAAACTATCCCTAGAGCTCAAAATAAGCATGTTGATAGACTTGCAATAGTTGGTTCTCAATTTGACATACTAGAAAATATTACAAGCAAGAACAAGCAACATATTAGGCTCATTGTAAGGCTTTTTGCCCCATACAACCAAGTAAATTGGTAGGTCTTTGAAAATCATTAGCAGATTATTAATTTCCTTCAAGAGGAGGAATTTTTTTTGGCAAGAATGAGTCTAAGACAAATATGGTGATCATATTATGCAACTAAACAGCAACAAGTTACCAAAGGGTTTCATCACCCTTGAGGGTATTTTCAATTTAGATGATCAGCTGAAACAAAAGAAAATAAACCTAGCTACAAAGAATGGTGACTAAAAGCTAGTTGAAATTGTAGAAGGAAGATCTTTGAATTTGGGGAATGTATGTTCTAAAGCCGAGAATGAAACTTTCATTAAACTTAGTCAATTTTATGATGATTTTATTGCTTGGACCTTGTTGTACCCAAACCAAAGTTTTTGCTTCATTAAGGCATTTTGCTTAAAATGGTTTAAACCTTGTAAAATGATGTCAAAACATAGTTTTTGGGAAAATCAAGTATGGGGTTTTAGTTATTTTGATGTCAAGAAGATACTAGTAAAATTTGAAAAATTGGAAAAATAGGGTTTCTAGACCCCTATTTTTAGGCAAAAAAACCCTAAAAATTGAAACTTGTTAGAATTGATTGATTTTTTTTTTGATTGGCATATTTCACTTCACAATCACAATGGTGAAGTCGGATTTAGTTAAAATTCAATTTATGTTCGGTGGGTAGTCTTCGCTTTTTTGAGTCAAAAGTTAGGACCTTCGAGGTCGTCAATGGTAGATGGCCAAATACCAAGTGTCGAAATCTAAGCTTGAAACGCTCTAGTAAAGTTTTTATGTCAAGATATGTGCAAAATGATGCTTCATCTCAGAGGGGATTTTCGTCGAGGAGAAGATGCTGAAAATTTCTCTTCACGGTCAAAAGAGCACCTGCTAGCTAGGGGCGCCCTAGATCTCAAAGGCCCAAAGAAATTTTTTGAGATTTTTCATGTCCAAGAAGACTTCTATAGAATCCTATCAGCTTTGTGATGATCCTACTAGCCATTCCAAAAAAATTGTCTAGCACCTAAAACTGGAGATTGAACACAAAATGAGGGAGGTTGAAAAAATGACCACTACCAAAAAAGTGTCCCTCAAGGCTAGGGGCGCCCAACATTTTGAAACACCAAATGGAGGTTTCTGATGAAATGACACCCAAGATGTTTTTCTTAGACTTGGTCTAGCTTCGCAATGAATCCATCAACAGATGAATCTGAGTTGTTGAACTACCAGAATCAAGAGTCAAACATAGGGTTTTATCATGGTCAAAATTGTTAGAAAATAGAAAAAGCACCCTTGGAGGCCAAGGGCGCCCAAGGTTTTCAAGCCTCAAATGTTGTCTTTTGGGTCATCTCAGATACTCATCCTATCTTTAACACATCCATCTTTCTATTGCATACCTCAACCAGGTAAAAAGATTTGACAGTAGCCTACAACCAGAGATTAAGTGGATTTTTAGCCAGTTGGAAAAGTGGTTATCTTTGGGAAGAAAATCACCCCTAGAGGTTGAGGGTGCCCATGTTTTTCATCTAGCAGATGATGTTTTTAAGAAAAGTGATCTCCAATAGCTTATGTTCAAAATTCAACCAACTCTATAGTGAGCCTATCAACCAACTTTGAAATTTTGGCAGTTGCCAGAGAACGTGAGATGAAGGTAGGTCAAAATCACCTTCAAAATGATGAAAATTTGACTATTTGGAGAAAAAAGCGCCCCTAGAGGCCAAGGGCGTCTTGAATTTTGAAGCCTCAGAAGTCAAAATTTGGATTTGCAACCTCCCTCATTTTGTGTTCAATCTCCAGTTTTAGGTGCTAGACAAATTTCAGCATCAACAACAAAACCCATGTTCCAAAAAATTTCGAGAAAATTGCCCCGTTGTTTCAATTTCTGAAGCACTATGTTTTTTTTGAAGATTCTTTTGCATGCGGGCCTAAAACTCAATTTTTTGAAAAATTAAGATTTTGGGTTTTCTTAGCTCATTGGTGCCTACAATACCCATATGCCAATTTTTCTCACGAAAATTTTCCTCGCAAAATTTTTTCCCGAGAACCCCCTACAACCAAAGAAGCTCTCAACCGAAAAGCCTTTGCATGCCTTGCTAAACCTCCTTTTTTTTGAGTTTCTGACAAATTGGGTTGTCTTACAATTTAATTCTCTACAAAACCCACATTTTAGAAAATTTCCTAATTTTTTCCGCTTACTAGCTATTTTTAGCCTCATCTATAGCCATTTTTCAACTTTTTCTGAAGTTTGTCCAAACATACTTGACTTTATAGTCAAATTTCCAGATTTTCAAAATGCAATTCAACCCAATAGATTACAATTCCAAATCGGTATTAGTTCACGACTTTTTGAAAACTGCTGACATAGACTTGGGTCACATCTATCCAGTGGTCAAATTGAGCATGTTGGAAGACACTAATAGTTCGATAGTCAAGAATCTCGAGCGATCCAGATTGCTAGCAGTGACATCTATTCCTATCATAGTTATGGATCTTGATTTTTTAATTTCATGCATAAGGAATTACGATTCATCCATAAGACAAATTCGATCAACATATGGGAGAGTCATTTATAGCTTGAAGCCAAGAGATGCCGAGAATTGATTTCCCACTCCATCTCATTCATACAATTTCCTCGTAAGCATTGAGGAATGTGACAAGATATGGCTGGGAGAAAAAGAAAGATCTCAGAGAAAGGTTTCCCAGAGGTGGTTGAAAGAACAAAAGACAAGCATGATGCCAAAGAAGGCTGGGCATGGAGAGTTCAAGGACGAGGTTGCTATCCTGATTACTTTGCTCAATCAGGTTACAAGTCAAGAGGAGGCTCATATTTTCTGTCTGTGGACGTTCTATGTCATTTCTTGGATTACCGACAACACAAAACACTTTGACTGGGCTATGTTGATCAATGAATGTCTTCACTAGCAAATCACTGGATTCCTCAAAATTCATGAGTTTCACATGGTTTCTTATTTGGTCTACTTAATTTCATTCCAAGGCAATTTTAGAACTTTGAAGACCATTGGAACTCTTGGAATTCAACATGTGTATCAATAATTCCCACAATTGGAGTTCTTAAAGGCTGAACAAGATTTCAAACAGGTGAATGATCACTTCCTAATTAAGACAGTCAGAGACCTAGATAATGAAATGCACATCATAATCTCGGCGGAGGAAAAATCAGCAATGAAGAGTTAGGTAGATTGGTTTATCCAATTTCCCACTTTCACATATATTCAAGTGTATGGTTGCACCAAAGAACCTTTGATTCTATCGGGGTATCCTTCAGACAAGATTCCATTCATGGATTTTCCAAGATAGACTCAAGAGGTTCATACTTTCCTTCACAATCGATGCAAGAAAGCATTCACATTTCCTTTTGGGTTAGGCATATACAAGTGTAGGACAATGGTGCAAGGGCACCCACAGTTCTTTCATGCCTCCAAGGGGTCAAGAAGTTGGAATTTTTCTTTGTTTTGGTGTTTTTAATGTAATAAGTTCTTCTTGAACCATTTCATGTGTGTTTGAGTCAGTTTTGAGTCATTAGGTGTGAGTTAGGGTCTAGTTGCAAACTATTGTCAAGTTGCACAAATGTTGTCAAAGCAACTTTTTCACTTTTTTCATAACAAGGTATAGTGGTGTTTAGTTGAGTTTTTAATTTGGAAATTGGTTATGAACCATTGGGATATTGTTGGTTAATGTTTAAAATTCCTTGTGTGGTCGAAGGCAAGTTTGGGTTGATGACATTTTGAAAGATTGAATCAATAAAAGCTTTATTTTATACATTTTCTAAACGTGATTTTTTGCTACATTGACTTGTATGGATCTGTAGGATCCTATCATGATATAAATTTAATTGGGGTTGATGGATCACTGAGTCTACTTTCTATTTCACTTGGTTTCATTTGCTTTCATCAAGATTTGATCAAGTTAGAGCCATTTCTTCTTGGACTGGTCTAAACCCTAGGTAGGGTAACTAGGAAGGAAGAAAAATGTAAATCTCTCCATTCCACTGATACAAAATCCTAAAACTCATTGGAATTGATTTTGTAGGGTTTTTATTTGGCTTCAAAAAATTTCAAGGGAAGAGAATGGGATTTGGCATGTGTGAGGTTGCTGCCCTAGCCTAATGTCTTCATGTATTAGGCCTAGGAACCCTAGAGGCTTAGGGTCTTTGTTGAAAATCTCTTGGAGATTGGGCCACCTAATATGAATTGATGATTGAATCCATGTATGACATGATTGAAGCATTTTAAGGAGAGTGGAGACCATAGAACACAAATACCCTGTTGCTACCAAGGTTTTTCAAGCCATTCTAGGCCTTATTTGAGCGAGGACAGTCAAGATTTGGAGCCTACCGTAAAAAGTGACCCCACCTAAAAATTTGATATGTTTGTAAGTGGAAAAAAGGGTATCTGTAAATTTGCTCACATTTTTAATGCCATGTATTCCCTGAAAGTTAAGTCTGAAAGACCATGTTTGGAAGGCTACAAGGATGAATGAGGGTTTGTGAAGAAAAACCCACCATTGTATGTTTGAGAGATTGAAAGAGTGGTTTTTTGAAGCTAGTTTGAGTTCAATTAGCCCTACTCTACATCAGATCGTATCTGATTGCAAGAATATGCCCAATAAGTTGTCAAAACTCCATCTCATATACTTCATTGAGAAATGCTCCTATGATCCTTTGGGTCATTATACAACTCAGTTGGAGTGAAGTTAGTCACATAGGCTGACACTTGAGGAATTTTGGGTCAAATGTGAGTATTATTTTGAAGTGCACCAATGTCACTACTGTAGACTTACTCTTCCACAACTTGTTGATTTCCTATCAAAAGATGTTGAGGGTTTGTTAGATGATGATAGAGAGGTATTGCTTAGCACATTTTTCAAAGACCAAGTTGCTCACCAACCACTTCGATAGTCGAATTGGTATGTCAAGGAGAGTACTTCAACTAAAGACCTATTGAAAGGAGTTATAAAAATGAGCATGTAATTATTGGATAGAAAGATGAGGTAGAAGGAAGTTTTAGTTATAGAGCTGCCAAAGGTGTTTTCTTCACTACCTTCTACATCAAGGTCAAAACTTAGAGTAAAGCAAAGGAGAAATTTGATTGAAGGTGCCAGACTTAGTGGAAGAACAAGGAAAGGAAACATAAAATAGAAAGGGTTGGAAGTTATAGTAGAGCCAGTGGTGCAAGCTAAGGCCAGTTCATCATTTCTTGGTCCACCATATTCTCCACTGTCATCTCTTATTGATATTGACTTGGAGCCAGAATTTCCAGTTCATAAAAATTTTGTACTAGTTGATCCACAAATAGTTGATAGAGTGGCAATAGTTTCTCCTCGAGGAGATAATATTGATCATTCATGTTGGCTCAAGAGAACTTTGGGAAGAAGGAGGTGGAAGCCTTCATATCAACTTGATCTCTCTGAGTTTGGCAATTCTTATCAGGATAAGTCAAACAAGAAGGTAAAAAAGTAGGTGCATATTGAGAAGACTCCTAAAGCAGAGATCATCATTGAAGTTGCTACACCACTAGAGCAAAAGAGTCTAGATGAATTTGAAGTTGATGATTTCACCTTCGTCAAAGAAAATCTTGGTAGGAGCACCTGACACGTGGAAATGAGCCTTTTCAAGGTCACTGCAAGTAATCTTGAAGAGCGTGTCATGAAGGATAAAGAAGATAAGGAAACCCTCAAGGCTGAGTTCAAGTAGCTTTGACGGTACATCTTAGACCTTCTGCATGGAATTGCAGGTCAGACACTTATGCTCCCACAACTTCAAGAGATACCTACAAATCAATAGAGACTTGGTCGGTTAGTCAATCATGGAAATCTCTTGGAGAACTGGATTGAGGATTTCATTGTTGCAATCAGATACCTTCTCACAGATTTATATCAATTGAGGTATGATGTGCATGATCTTTGTCAGGGAATCCAATGGCTCGAGTTGATTATGGTAGAGGTAAACCGAAGGACTTGATTGTCATATCTCAGTTGGCAGTTGCATATGACGTCGTTATAGCAGAGGAAGATAAAAGAAATATTTTCACTTGGAGAGAAAAACACCTTTTAAAAGTGGAAACATATGAGAGGATCTCTACAAAGTTGGTGGCAATCAAAGAAGATGTTATTTCTACCATACAACTTGTGAGCAGATTTCTCACTCAAATCCCATGCCATTATCATCATGAGGATGGAACCCATGTTGAGCTCAAGGTTGTATGAATTGAGTTCCAAAATCTGGTTTGTGATGGTCTAGATGGTGATCCAGTGGCGTCCAAATTGAGTCACTTCTTGGTGATGTTAATGAAATTTGAAAAGTTAGTTGAAGAGATCAAGGGGCATCAAAAGGTGATAAAGGATGTAGAGAATGAGTTGAGCAGGAAATTCATCATTGTGGATAGTGTCAGAGTGCTAGAAGATGAGACTTTTAGTGAATTCATGGAGGAGATGATAGCCCATGATGTCTTAGAGTAAGACTGGTAGTTATATCTTATAGTGTTTAGGATAGAAATTAGACACAACAGTTAACTTAATGCCTCTTTCCAAGTTAACTCACTATCCCACATATCATTGTATGTCTATCTTGAGGATATATTTTATAGAGGTTGGAATTTCAGTTAGGTTCTAGTTAATTGATGTTAGTTATCAGTTGACTTTCATTTCAATAAGGACTTGCACGTCCATTTTTTTTTATAGTTCAGTTAACGAATGTTGTTTTTCTAGTTAACTGCTAGGTTGCATACAATTAGACTTAGAGAATAAATTTTTGCATGCTTGCAAGATTGAGTGTAAACTCAAGGAGATTTTAGGGTTCCCCACTCCTTGAAGTTCTATAAATAAGAGCACCCTTGCTCATTTTTAATTAAATTTTATGTGTGATAGTTCCTTCATACATTTTTCTATCCTAGGTTATATTTTTTTATAATAAGCTTGTTTCATATCTACACCTTGAATAGGAGTCCCTCCTCCTTGGTAATTTAGAGATAAATTTTGTCATCTAATGTTGTGCTTAATAATCTTTGTTTCATATCTACACCTCAGATAGGAGTCACTCCTTGGGAATTTAGAAGTAGATATTGACGTTTATTGTTGTCTCCAATAACCTTTCTTTCAACCTATGCCTCGGTTAGGTGCCTCGCCTCCTTGGAAATCTTGACTTAAAGATTATCATCAAATATTCACTGCTCCTAAGTCCTCATGCTTTGTTTCTCTTGAGGAAATAGGATAGATTATAGTATTAAGTTAGTTGTAGCTAAGAACTACAAAACAAAAGAAAAACCTTAGTTGTAATGTATTGGTTTTCTTAACCTTGTGCCTCATCCAGACAAGTCAAAAAGATAGGATTAAGATCATTTAATTTTTCACACATATCAGCAAAAGAGGGATCTTCCCCTCCTAATTT
Source organism: Sequoiadendron giganteum (assembly GCA_007115665.2). Taxonomy (NCBI): domain Eukaryota; kingdom Viridiplantae; phylum Streptophyta; class Pinopsida; order Cupressales; family Cupressaceae; genus Sequoiadendron; species Sequoiadendron giganteum. Next base: position 369,695,663 of record CM021105.1, on the reverse strand, counting down.
TAAGTGTGGCTATTATGCACTGTGCATATTTGTCTATTTCCAATCCACACTCCATAGGTGTGAATTGTAATGCCAATAGACCTATGAGGATTTAAAAGGTTTCAATCCTAACTCAACCCATCACACCATTGAGTTAAACCTAGATTCTAAGCCTATAAGACAAAAAAAAAAGACGTGAATCCTAAAATCGATCCTTTGATGAGGAAGGAATTGACTAAATTAATAGAATCTAGGATCAAATTTCCCATCAAATATTCTTCATGGGTGGAAACTTAGTCCTTGTTAGAGAAGAGAATGGGGAATAAGGATTTTGTTGACTTTCAATACCTAAATAGAGCCTGCCTAAAGGATCACTATCCTCTTCCCTCCATGGAGAAAATTTTGTAAGTTAGTGGTTCAAAAATATTTTCTTTCTTGGATGGCTACTCAAGCTATAATCAAATTTTATTCCAAGAATCTAATCAACATAAGACAACATTTACCACCAAATGGGGTACCTATTCTTATTGTAATATTCCTTTTGGGTTAACCAATGCTATTGTTGTAAGGCCCAACTAATGTTTAGTAAACTTGGTGATATTCACACAATTCAGAGGGGGTACTTAACTGAACAATCCACTAAACCCTTGTAAAGACTCCATTTAATTATCAACTAGGGATAACATAAGCTTGTGATGATGCTTGCACTCTAGTGCATTCAAAGACTCTATACTACCTATATCATCTTAGTATAGGTGTTTACACATGTAGAAAAACTTAAACTACATAACAGTAAAACAAATGGAACTATTTTTATGGGTGCTTACAACTAAATACTATGACTAGTTTACTGTCAAGAATGAATTCTATAACTAACTAATGATACTAACTTTTAATCACTCTAACTTAAATCTCTTTGGAGCATAATGCATTGAGACAAAAAAACATGAAATATAAGATAAGATTGCATTCATGATTTTATTCACATTCATAACATGAAGAATCTAATTAAGAAAAATGTAATAATGAAGGTAACTATTGTAACAATAGAAATAAATGTGCAAAAATTATTGTGGAGAGTAGTTTGCTCAAGTGACTATCTCCACAGGATAAACTCAAATCTAGTTTCTCAAATAAATTATACATAATAGTAACTAAAAAACCTCTTCATTGTATAAAATGAGATTTCACAATCTAACCAAAATCTTCAAAGATATATTATTCATGGTAAACACATGGAAAATTATTTGAACATATCTAATTTCTATATCTACTATACTTGCTATCCTCAACCAATGAACCATATATATAGGTGTGGGGGAGTCTTATTGAAACAAGGACTCAAAAAAATAAAATCTAAATGTAAATCACCACTCCCTTAAGGAATAGAGTGTGAATTTTTTTGCATAATTAAAAACATAATTGAAAAGGTAGAAGAAGTTGATTAGGAATAAAACTATGTTTTAATAGTAAAACAAAAATGTGGACTGTATAAATAGTCATTTTGGATTCCTAATTATAGAATATTTCCTCTCTTTTAGTAGTCTTATTAAATTACAAGGCGACTCACAATCATCTTGATAAATAGACACCTCCAATTCTACAACTAATGCATTCTTATTTTGAAACTTCCCCTATATCACTGTCTTAAACTCCTTTGGTTGTGGGTTGCACTCCCTAGTTGTTGTGGGATATAGTCTGATTTCTCTGGATTCTTGGCTACAAAGAGTTATTTCACCTAAACATATACACAATACTCATAACCATAGTTTAAACATAGATATACATTGCATTTCATACATATTCACACATTAACCATGGAAATTACTAACATACCATAATCATATTTCCATATACTTAAAACTAGGTTCAAGTTGCATGATGATCATAAAAAGATAGTAATGTTCATGAATATGTATGAAATGAGTATCTAGAGATGTCTAAAGTATGTACTAAACAACAAAAAAATAACTAATAATTGGCCTCATCAAGTGCTACCATTCAACAGGCCATGTACATGGCATTTCGAGGTGTATTAAATTTTTTTGTGTTGGTCTACTTGGATGACATAACAGTCTTTTCAAAACATGCAAGTGATCACTTTAGCCACCTTGAACAAGTCTTCAAAAAGTGCAAGGAGTATGGTATTTCCTTGAATCTAAACAAGTGTATCATTTCCCCTAACCAGATAAATTACTTGGACATGTTTCTAAATATGGTTTGGTCTTTGATCCAACAAGAGTGGATTCCATCCTATCCATTCCACTCTTCGGCCACAAAAAGGATTGCAAAGATTCTTAGGAATAATTAATTTTGTGAGAATATTCATTCCCAACCTTGTTGCCTTGGTAGATATTCTCACATCCATGCTAAAGAAAAATATGGTCTTCATTTGGATCAAAGAAGGAAAGGATAGCTTTGAGGCTATCAAACAAGAAAATTTTTAGGCTCCCACCCTTAACAATCCTAACTATGAAAATTACTTCATTCTTTACACTTTTGGAGTAATAACAAGCATACCGACTATCTTGATACAATTGAGTAATGAAAATATAGAGTAGCTCATTTCCTTCTTCACTGAAGGAATTAAAGATTATGAGATCAAGCATAGCTATGTTGAGAAGCATGTCCTTTTTATTGTTATAGAATTGAACAAATTTAAAAAAATGTCTAACAATAGGATCTAGTTGATGGTTCCCCATGTCAATGTCAAAGAATTCCTTTTGAGCAAAGATATCAATGAAAAAAAGAGTTGGATGGGTCACTAAGGCTATGGAGTATGATATTGATATTAAGATCACCAAGCTTGTGAAAGAAAAAGGGTTCTATGAGTATCTTGTATCAACACTTTAGATTCCTATAGAGGTTTCCATTGTGTTACAGGAGCACCAAATACTCAACGTTGACACTCAAAACAGTTGGGTGAATGATATGACTCCCTTTTTGTTGGAAAGTAGATATCCTCCAAGTCTAGATAGGACCAAAAGAAGACATTTAAGGTTGCAGTCCATCCCCTATGTCTTAGTAGATGACATAATTTTTAGAAAAGACCTCAATGGATATTTTTTAAGGTGTATAAAATAAAATTAGGTCAACAGATTGTTAGAAGAATTCTATGATGGCTCTTTAGGTGGCCATTTTTTTGTGAGGATGACTACTAAAAAAATAATGAGGGCTAGATATTATTGGCCAACCCTATTTAATGATACTCATAGATGGGTGAAGAATTGTAGGAAGTGTGCTTTATTTTTTGAAAAGAAAAGATTAGCCACCCTTCATCTTCATCCCATTCAGGTTGACCAACCATTTGCATAGTGGGGGTTGGATTTTATCGGTATGATAAATCCACCATCTAGTGCTAGTCATGAATGGATTTTACAAGCCACATACTATTTCACCAGGTGGATAGAGGTAATTTCTTTAAAGTATGCTACAAAGACTTCAGTTTTAGAATTCCTTGATGGAATTGTGACCAAGTTTTGTGCTCCTTCCACCATCATCTTTGATAATGCCAAGGATTTTGTTGGTACCCAAATTAGTGATTGATCAGTTAACCATGATATATACTTGAAAAATTGATCAAATTATTACCCTCAAGGTAATGACCTAGACGAGTCTTCAAACAAAAACCTCATCAGGATAATTAAAAGGACTATTGAGGATAATCAAAGGCTTTGGAATGGAAAACTGAAGATAGCCCTTTGGGCTGATAGGATCACTCCCAAGAGGGCTATTGGAAATTCCCCTTTCATGTTGGTTTATAGAAGGGAATAAAAGCTACCATTATCACTAGAGTTTCTCTATTATATTTTGAGTTATTACATTGGCTAGAATTAATAGAAAATGATTCCATGATAGTGAGGTTGGTAGAGCTAATGGATTTAGAAGAGATGGGAACAAGGTGTTGCAAAGACCATTGTCATTGCACCAAAAGATCAACATGTTAATGATCAATACAACCGCTGAATTTTTACAAGATACAAGATCCATAGGAGGTGGTTAAACCATGTCACGAAGCCTGAGCATCACACTGGCCCACACCAAGGAGACCAAGGGTGACACCTTGAAACAATCCCCCCAACACAAGCGAGGGGTTAGAACTTGTGACCTCGACTCTGATACCAATTGTTGGAAAAACAAGAATAGACAACTGAGAGGGGGGTGAATCAGTTGCCACAAAATCTAGAACTTATTTAACCTTATTAACCTTTAATCTCATATCTGATAAATAACAGTGAAAGCACGAATCAACAACACATCAAAAGCACACATAACACCAAGATTTTTACATGGAAACCCTATTAGGGGAAAAACCATAGTGGAGGTTAATCCACAGGTTATACCTTGTTAAAAGTATAATGAAAATGAATAAGGAATGCACATGCATTCAGGCACACTGCCTAGAGCTCACTGCTCAAAGAAGACTCACTGTCTTACATAAAACTTTCAGATTAAATCAATTTGAAGAGGTTGAACTGAGAAATTAGATTCTTCAAAATCAATACCTTTCATCTATGAGTACCCTTTACATACCAGTCTTGCTTTATTCCTGACCACTTCACCTTGTTCATTCAGCTTATTCTGAAAGACCCATTACATTTGTCATCTTTGAATCTGTCAGAGCACTCAATAATGATTCTATAGCCCTGATATTTGTTTTAGATTCTTTGATCTCATCGGGAGTAGAGGGACCATTATGAGGAATAACATATATGTTCTTTGTAATCTTCCAGAAGGGTTCACCAATGCACTTCAAATGACACTCCATTTTGGCCTTCCACAGAGAGTAGTTATTTCCATCGAATCTAGGATTGTCCTTGTATGATGCCATCTCAGATCACCTCAAGCTATTAAAATTCTTCAAAGGAACCTGACTCTGATACCAATTGTTTCAAAGATGGATTTCGTTGCACCAAAAGATCGACATGTTAATGCCTGATACAATTGTTGGATTTATACAAGATCCAAGCTCCACAGGAGGTAATTAAACCATGTCACGAAGATCGAGCGTCGTGTTAGCCCATGCCAAGGAGACCAAGGGTAACACCTTTCAACACAAGGTTATGTAGGCCCTTGAGACTCATCAAGCATAGGTCAAGAGAAATTTTGACAATAAAGTTATCCATAGAGTGTTCCAAGATGGATGTTTGGTGCTAAAATGGGATACAAATAGAGACAAAGCTGGAAGGCATACCAAATTCGATGCCACTTGGAGTGGTCCATATCTCATCACCAATTATAAGGAGGCCAATGCATTCCATCTCTCTAGTCTAGATGGTGAGGTTCTCCCAATTCTAGTTAATGGAATTCATCTCAAACCTTATTTTTGATAGGTTTTGATCTAATTCATGTACATGTTAGCCTAGTTGTTTCTTTTCCAAGAAGTGTTTCTATACACTCTACATTCTCCTTACAATTATGTATGATCTAGGTTTTTTTTTTCCCTCCAACTGTAGGCTTGCCCATGTTGTTTTGTCATGTTTATTTATGAGAAATCCAATTGTTTTAATTTCCCCTTATAAATTTATGCCCGATGGATTGATAAGGCCCCTAGATTCCATGATTAGTAGGCAATCATCCCACATAAATAACTCAAATGTTATCACTTTGTGCCTCCCATTTAATTTCCCATCAATTATAACTAATCTAAGAAATATTAATGGGTTTACCATGCTCAAGTATCCCTCTTGTAGCTGAATTATCCCTTTTCCAAGCTTCAGTCAAATACCCAGTTGAAAATATCAAGGGCGGCTAACTTTCCACTTTTCCCTAAAAAATGTCTTGTCAGGGTTTTTAGTTCTCTAAGGACATTTTGGTCCATCTCAAGTTTTGAGTTCTCATTTGGATTTAGGAAATTTTCCAAAAGTCCAATTTTTTTCTTGGCTCCCCTTCCTCCTTTTTCCTCAAAAAATTCAATGTTAAGGTTTTTAGTTCCCTATGGAAATTTTGGTCTTCAGGTTCTCATTTGGATTTAAGACATTTTTCAAAAGTCCAAATCCGCTCCCTGTTCCCCTTCCCCCTTTTTCCTCAAAAATGTCTTGTCAGAGTTTTTAGTTCCCTAGGGACATTTTGGTCCATTTCAGGTTTCAGGTTCCCATTTGGTGTTAGAGTAAAGGTTTTAACTTAATTATGTTGATTAAGTTACCTTTATTCCCTTCTTAAGATTTCACGTTAGTTTGCATAAAGTGACATTTAATAATTATATTAATTATTAAATGTTTTCCTATTAGGTCTTCTTTTAGGGTTTTTCCTATTATGGTTTCTTTAGGGTTTGCATGATCTCCTTTTATAAGGATTGATCCCATTGTATTATCATCAATTCATTCTCTCATTCTCTCTGATATATACATTTTCAGTTTTCAGAGAACCCTTGCTTGTTTGTCTCCATCTCTTCTTTTGTGACAGGTTATTTGCATGCAGGTCATCTTCAGGGTTTTGTGAAGTATTTTCTCAACTTCTACATGGTATCAGAGCTCTAGACCTGTTGCTTCCTGTTCTTGTTTTGAAGATTTTTGGAGCTTCAAGGGTTTGGGGTTTGTTTTTTTATCCAAGGTATACCTGCAATTTCAAAGCATTTTGAGCCCAAACAGACCTCACCATTGCGTTTGCAGCAGTCCAAAACCCCTAAATCGATTGTTCATTCATCCATTTTGGACAATGTTTATTTGAGGGGTAAATTTTTTTTAACAGGTACGATCGTACGGTCGTCATTCTATGCGCGGATCGGAGAAAAAGCCTGGTAAAAACTATATATATATATATATATTTTATTTTTCATTTTCTGCATTTTCGTCAGAAATTTTTTGAAAAATAATATTATTGCTATAAATGTTTTTTTTGATTTTTTTTTTTTGTTAAAAAAATAAAATATAAAAAGGGTTTATTAAAGGCTTGCCCACGCCTAGTCGCGGTACCCTGCGCAGACTTGCACAGTGTACCCACATGGGGTGCGGTGGGGGTGGGCCCACGTGCCTCCCCCACCCAAAATTTTTTTAAAAGTTTTTTTTATATAAAAAAATTTATTGTAAAGTTTTTTCTTTTGTTTTTTTTCTATATAGAAAACAATTTTTTTTGTAATAAGCCCTATTACGCTTTTGTGGTGATAGTCGTTTTGCCATCAAATTTAAGCCTGCATTTTTGCTGCGACGGTCATATGACCATCAAATTTAATGCAACGTTGACCTTTTTCCCCTTTGGACTTGTTTTCTTCCAGAGGTCGTAACTTGGACATACGATATCATTTTTTGGCCAACGAGATATCGTTGGAAAGCTGGTTCTGTCATCTTTCCAGTGGTGTGGGTTTCATTTCCTTTTTTTTTTCTTTCTATTGGTGCATTCTACAATCAGTTTTTTGGCTTTCCTTCATGTATTTCCAGCTTTTTTGTCCTTTTTTGGGCATTTTGAGTATCATTTGTAAGCAATATTTTTATGTAAACGCGTTGAGATAAAGTGCCACACTATTGTACATGTATTTTTAGGGATTTTGCACATAAGGTTGTGCCATATTTTGTACTCACACTATTTTATGAAGTGCCATGGGGGGTTGTGTAGTTTGCCTTTGTTTGTCATCACACCTTTGTCCGATGAGTGTCCCTCCACGACGATAGTGGATCCATATGATTCCAGCCCCATGCATGTGTGCTTTGTTTTGTACACCACTTTTTTAGTTGCAGGTGCTTTCTTGTGCACTTTCAGATGTTGTATCTTCTCCTTCATGCACTACAGGGTGTTACACACCATTTTAGTGGATTTGTCAGGTTCTCCCAGTTCAGCATTATGGGGGGGTATTATACTATTCTTGCTAATTCTTACTTGGTTTTTCCTTGGAAGGAATCTTCCATTCTCAGTTGATCAGTGTTCTTCAGACTATTGGGACTTGTGCCATTTGTATCTTCGTTCCAGGTGTTTGCCTTTGTTTTCCATCTGATTCGAGTAGTGTTGTTTGGGGCACTCATGTAGATTGTTGTCTTCTTGATCCTGATCATCCTATCTTCAACGGAGGTTCTTCAACACCATAGCAGTCATCTTTCGATAGTTGTTTGCAACTTCTTCTACTTCAGTGATGTTCTTCTTGGCTTTCTACATCTCTTTTTGGAGTAGAGCTTTTCCCATGAGGTTTTCTCTTTTTTCTCCACTTTACAGAGATTTGGTTGTATTTGGGTACCTGATCTGGCCTAGTTGTCGGGACCCATGTTTGCCTTCTTGCATTGTAGTTACCTTTGCTTTCTTGCATTTGTTTGTAGCTGCACTTTTGCTCATCTTAAGGGGGGGTGTTAAATTAAAGGTTTTAACTTAATTATGTTGATTAAGTTACCTTTATTCCCTTCTTAAGATTTCACATTAGTTTGCATAAAGTGACATTTAATAATTATATTAATTATTAAATGTTTTCCTATTAGGGCTTCTTTTTGGGTTTTTCCTATTAGGGTTTGCATGATCTTCTTTTATAAAGATTGATCCCATTATATTATCATCAATTCATTCTCTCATTCTCTCTGATATATACATTTTAAGTTTTCAGAGAACCCTTGCTTGTTTGTCTCCATCTCTTCTTTTGTGACAGGTTATTTGCATGCAGGTGATCTTCAGGGTTTTCTAAAGTTGTATTTTCTCAACTTCTACATTTGGATTTAAGGACATTTTTCAAAAGTCCAAATCCGTTTTTGGTTTCCTCTTCCCCTTTTTCCTTCAAAATGTCCTATCAGGTTTTTGATTTCCCCAAGGACATTATTCCTCCAAAATGACATGTTGGGGTTTTGATTTCCCAAGGACATTTTTCCTCCAAAATGTCTTGTCGGGGTTTTGATTCCCTTAAGAAAATTTTGTCCTTTCAATATTTTGGGTTACAGTCCAAATTTTTGAATCTGTTCTGCATTCCCACTCTTGTTGCTTGATGGATTTTCAAGTTTTGACTCAAAAATCACCATTAATGTTGCAACAACCTACCCAACTATTAAATTTGATTCTTGGAGCTACATGAATGATTTCAAATGGTTTTTTTACCATTTTTAAGTGGAAAAATGACGCCCATGCTTCATTTATTATTAGTAAACCACTTTTTTTTATCAAAGGGCCATCCCTAGTGTTTTTGTTGTAGATTTTATGAGTTTTTATCTTCATTCATGGATTCATCATAGTGGAAGCATGACTATGATATCAAGGCCATTATGGCAAGATTTTGGCTCAAGATTTGGATGGACACATGTCTATAATTGATTTTCTATGGTTTTGGCAAGGGTTTCTTGCCCAGTCACATGCCCTATCTCTCTATAACTTATAGATGATATAAGGCACCCTTTTTCTCATTGTAAGGGTTCTTCCTTGGATTTTCTCTAGCAAACTTATCCCACTTTTGCATTTGGCAACTATAAAATTGGCTTTCATATCTTCGTGTTAATAAAATCACTATTTTTACCTCTTCTCAATTATTGTATCTTGTGCAATACTTGATATCTTTATGCATGCATGAAATTTCATCATTTTACAAGTTCAATGAGTGTGCTAATCTATTGTAAGTGTTAATTGTGTGAAATCTACACCCCTTTTATGATCTTTCAAACCCTAGCCATCATGTCTTTTATAAAATTGGCAAAATAAAGAACTATGTGAGCCTTTCCAATTGTTTTTTTGATACTTTGTGCAATCACAAGTAGGAAGAAACATATTCAATCTTGGTGAATCACCATATTTCTATTTTTTAGTATCCTCCTCTCGCTTTTCCTTCTACAGTTTGATAGTTTAGGATTAGTGTAAAGTTATCTGGTTTTGGGTTGGACTAATATTGTGCATCTAGTTTTAAAAGGAATCTGACCCTCTCTAGAGATATAATCTCAACTACAAGGTCCCACACCTTGAGGTTATTTCCATTTTTTCATTGTAATGTTTAGCCTATGTTCAGCTGGGTGTAATCTCATGTGACAATACTCACCAAGCACCAAAATTTCCCAATATCATGCTAGGGATTTTTATTCATTAGAAACCCTCAAGACATATTTTATCCTATTTGCATGACTTTACCATCACTCCATTGATTCCAAATTTGATTCTACAACAACCAATTTTTTCCATCCCACCCAAAAACCTAGTGTTTAATCTAAGGACATGATTTCAAATGGAGATAAAATTATAAATAATAGGGGTGGCCATTCCACCATAATTGGAGTTGTTGGAGTTCTTACTAATCAAATATCCCCAATTAAATCTCCATAGTTCATTTTAAATGCATCATGGATTTGGAAAAACCCCACATACCACATCCATGCATTTCGTTTCCTCCTAAAGTTCCCATGAGAAAATGGATGGAAATATAAAAATTTATAAATACCAACTCATTTTACATCAAAAGGTTTGATTGTTGAGCCATTTTTTTAAGTTGTTCTCCAAACATATTCTAGGATATCCAATCTTGCCTGTTTGAGCTATAAATGAAGGGATATTTCTCATAAAATGTCAAAAGGATTTGTAATGCAAATCTTTAGGCAATGGTATTTCTCCATGGTAGTTTGTAGTGATTTAGGAAAATATTGTAATCATAATTAGGTATTTCCTCTTGCCATATTTTTTGGCATGATTATAATGAGTGATAGGTTTAAGTGTGACAAATTCTACTGTATTACAAATTATTTGTAAGGGTATATCCTTTTTTATATATGTGTTTGAACTGTAGGAAAATGTGGCTACTCTATGGCCTAGCTCATAGAACACCACTATTTTCCTATGATCATTCAATAATGTCATAGGATCCCAAATTGGATTGACTATCAACCTCAAAGGTGAGTCAACTCTAAACAAGGAAGACCTAGGAGGGGTTTATTTAAGCTTTGAGGGGTTCACCACCAAGCAAAATCTTGGAAAAGACAACTTAACATTCAACTCACAAAACCTAGTTATGCAAGCTAAATGAAGGATGTAAAACCAACAAGTTAGGGTATGTGTACCTGGGAGTTCTGGAAATGTGAAAAGGATTCTAGAAATCCAAAGAAGTTTTCAAAATAGGCTATGGAGGACTAAGACGCCTTTACTGTCCTATTAGTCCTAATGCTATTTTTTCAAGGTAGATGCGGAATCTTCAAATGTTGGAACTAGATTTGGAAGAATCTTTGAAAAATTCCACTTGGAGGACTAAGATTACCTTGCTAGCATCTTAGTCCCGATCTAAATTTTTGAAATATCTAAATGTGGTCCTAAGGCTCAAGGTCTTCACTTCCTTCTTCTCAGCTCTTAGGTCCCGAATCTTCTAGATTTGGCCTATAGGTGAGTTTCTGTGAAGATGACAACTTTGCAATGCAAATTTTCAACTTTTCAACCTTTCACTCCAAATGATCTACAATTATTCAACCTAAATCTACAATCACAAGCATGCAAGAAAGGAAAAATTTGTTGATTGTTAGTAAATGGGGGTTTGCATTGGTCAAACCCCTTGTTGGTAAATAAACCTTGAAATGGAAAAGAAATGATGAATGAATAAAATGTTATGTTGCAACTCACCAAACCCTTATTATGAAATTCTCAAATATTCTTGAAATAGCTACAATGGATGTGGCTCTTCACTCTTTCTTGAAGAATTTTGATCTTGCATAAAACACTTTCTTGAATCATAAACCGTAGTAATTCATCATAAATGGATGTTACACACCTTCATCACTTTCCATCATGTGGTGAATACTATCTATGGAAGGTATACCAGTGTTGGAAATGTTTTTAGTACTCGTGCTATCTTGTAAATGGGCTAGGTCTTCATGAATTTTCATTATTTTTTCTTGAGGGATATGATCAACCATTGTTTGAACACTTGGCATAGCACTTGTTGGTAAGGTAGGCATAGCAAAAGAGGTATAAAAGGTATGGTCCATACCTAGTGAACTAATACCAACATTAGGGGTAAGAGAGATTGATAACACAAGATCCACAATGAGTGGTTTATCTTGGGATGCCATGAGTCTCACACTTTATATCACCATCATATTAGCAGTAGGAAACCAAGTAGTCCAACTCATACAAGGGATAAACCAAAGAAAGTGCAATGAATACAATTTCCTGTGCTTAAAATTACACTTTAAATGAAAGAAATTGGAATAAAAACAATTCCGCAAACTGAAACAGAAAATTGAAGGCAGCCAACAAAAGCATAGAAAAGGAATTCAAATCTTGAAAACCAGAAAGTCAAATTCAACAAGGACTAAGATTCTAGTTTGGGTGTATTGGTCCTACTAGTGAAATTCTGAGGTTCCAAGGATTAGAACAAACAACAATTAACAAAGAGAGGGTTCTGAGCCAGAAACCCATAGAGGGACTAAGATGCCAGGAAGGGAATTTTAGTCCTAGAAGAGGTTTTTATCAGAAAAACAACAAAATCTAGATTGTTTACAGTTTTCACAGGTTGCCTATTCAGAGACCTAATGTTTGGAAACATAAAACTATGTAAATGAGTGCAAGAAAAAGTAACTTCTGACAAGCAATTGGATGCAAGATTGAATGAAATGTTTTCAAATTTTAATACAATAAAAATGTTTCTAAATGTAATTAAGACGAGTAATTATACTCTTTTTCAGTTCTTCAATGAGATGAGATGATGCAAGAAATAAAAAATGCAACCTATATGCACTTTCACTAATGAAAATATGAGAAACCCTAGATGCACTTTCACTAAATGTGAGAAACCCTAAATTCCCTTTCACTAATACAAGATGCAATGCAAGAATGAATGCAACCTAGATCTAGGATTTTAATGAACTCCAAAGCAGAAAATGAATTCTCTAAAATGTCAGATTCACCAAAATGAACCATAAAGAAAATAGGTGGTTTGAAATGACCCTATTGTTCTTAGGTCATTCAATAATATACTAGGAACCCTGATTGGATTGAATATCAACCTTAAAGATGGGTTAATTCTCAACAAGGAGGACCTAGGAAGGGTTCTTTTAGGCTTTGACGTGTTCACCACCAAGCAAAAGCTTGGAAAAGATAATTTAATATTCAATTCACAAAACCTAGTTATGCAAGCTAAATGATGGATATAAATGATAAAATTATACAACAACAAGTTAGGGTATGATTACCTGGGAGTTCAATAAATGTGATAAGGATTCAGGAAATGCAAAGAATCTATCAAAATATGTTATGGAGGACTAAGATGCCCTTACTATCTTATTAGTCCCATAGTTGTTTTTCGGGGTAGATGCAAAATCTTTGAATGCCAAAACTGGATCTAAAAGAATCTCTACAAAATTCCACTTGGAGGACTAAGATTCCCTTTCTACCATCTTAGTCCCAATATTGATTTCTAAAATCTCCAAATGTGGTCTTGAGGCTCAAGTTTTGCACTTCCTTCTTCTCAGATCTTGAGTCCTGAATCTTCTAGATTTGGCTTATAGGTGAGTTTCCATGAAGATGACAACTTTACAATGCAACTTTACAACTTTGCAAATTTTCACTCCAAACAATCTTCAAATCTTCAACCTAAATCTACAATCACAAGCATGCAAGAAAGGAAAAACCTGTTAATTGTTAGTAAATGGGGGTTTTCCTTGGTCAAACCCCTTGTTGGTAATTAAACCTTGAAATGGAATAGAAATGATGAAAGAAAAAAATTATATGTTACAACTCACTAAACCCTTGTTATGAAATCTATAAATATGCTTGAAATGACTAGAATGGATGTGGCTCTTAAATCTTACTTGAAGAATGTTGATCTTGCATAAAACACTTGCTTGAATCATAAACCCTACATCATAATTTTTAGCACAATAAAAAACATGATGCAACAATATCCTTGATATGATGCTTGAATCTTGATGATGGCTCCAAATATTTGATGAACTACTCTTGAATGCTTGAATTCTTACTTGCTTGCTAGGATAATATGATTGAAACATTAAAAAAAAATGAGGGATCACAATACACAAATAAAATCACACAAAAAGAAAGCAAAAGTACTAGTAAAGCATAGGCGAGTCAACCATCCAGCAAGTCATCCGCATCCCAGTTTTATTTAGTATATGTGGAATGAAGACCACTAGTTAGAGGGAAAACATCAAGTGTTATACTAGGAGAATCACCAGGCTCAACACATGGTGCATCACTCAATCTAGGAGGATCATCATGGTTGTTATCATTATAGAAGAGGAAAATAACAAGTTCATCTCATTATGCACTTCCTCATCAATTTTAGATGTTTCTATATCTTCATCTAAGTTAACCATAACACGAGGATGAATGATAATATCCATATAAGGTGTTGGTCCTTGTTGTGTTGGAGACATAAGATCTATTGGTTTTGGTAAGAGCAGGCTCATCATTTATTGCTTTTGTCAAGTTCAAATTTTGATTTTCTATGTTTTTCTCTTCATTCATTTTTTGAGAAATAGAACGACGTCAACACCTATTCTCTCTAGCATTTTGGTTTCTTTTATTACAGTTTTCAAGTTGTGTTTGTGTAGGAGCGGGTTTGTCAACCATAGGTTTCTTTTCTTCTTGTGAGGGAAGAACGAAAGAAACCATGGAAGGTTGTTCAACCACTTTCTCTTTGGATTTATAAATTTTCTTAAGGGGCAGATAAAGACTTGTTTGGTTTTCACTTGTCCTTTTATAGGAAATAAGCAAGGTATTTTTGATGGATGGATCTTGGTTTGTTGGAAGGGCTTTAAGCTCAACATTGATTTTGTCAAGGGGTGGAGGTTAAATCGTAGGTGTAGGAAAATTTTCAAGGGATAACTTGGCTATGTATTTTGCTTTAATCCTTTGGTAGTATAGGAAAGGAAGTCCTCATGGGATCTTATAGGTTCCATGGGCTCAGGCCAAAAATAATCTAAGGAAAAATTCCCATGAGAAGATAGAGGTCTAAAGCCACTATGGTTTACAGTGAATATTTCATTACTGACTGGAAATTTTAAGCACTTATGGACAACGGGTGGGACCACATTCATGGAGCAAAGCCATTTTTAGCCTAACTTCACATGAAATTGATCCGAATTAGAGGTGATAAAGAATGATACATTTAATTTATTTAGTCCTACTTGTAAAGGGAGTGTGATCGAGCCCATCATAGCATGATAAAAACCATCATATGTTTTAATCCATTATTTCAGTTTATCATATCTATCTTGAGTGAATTCATGCACATATAAGATTTCTTCTGTGATGAAATTCTCTCCATAGATGGGATCAATTAAAATCCTAGGATTGGGCTTGTCATTGATTATGTCTGTTATGTAAAGAGTACCATCAAGTGCATTTTTTATTGTTTCTTTTGAAGATAAAGTAATGCAAATGGGCATTATGGTTTGTTTTTTGTGAGGCTTGATGTCAATCACTCCTATCATTGTATTAATAAGACTTTGGTCATTAGTATCCATAAGAGTTTTTGCATCATCATCCATAGGATTTTGTTCATTATTGCTCATGTTATCATCATCTGTGTCAACATACATCACATCAGGCTTAGTTTCACTAGCCTTAACAAATGAAATATTTTGATTAGGTATGGGATTGGTAAATATTTACAAGTTTTGGTTAGGAGGAGCTAGAAAATTATTACATTTGTCATTCACACCTCTAATTTGGATATGATTAGAATCAATGAGGTCTTGCACAAGGTTTTTAAGACACTTGCAATATTTCGTATAACCACAATAGGCATTGTGTCTAAAGCTCAGAGGTAATGGATTGCTAGGGTCAAGAGGTCGAATGAGAGGTAAGGTAAGAATGATTTTGTTTATTTTTTGAGTCATGATATTTTGAAGTGTGTCGGGTAAGGGAGTAAATTGTCTTTAGGGATCCCCAAAGATATAAGGATTATTCTTCTTTATAGAAACTACTTGGGTATCAACTTGCTGGGTAGGTAGGGAGGTAGGATTTAGTAGAAGGATATTTTTGTTTTGTCTTCAGAAAGGTTGGTAGGTGTTTTGGTTTGAAGATGAAGAAATTTTCAGGATGGGTAGAGGTGGTTTCTGGTTCACAACTACCTACAAAATTCTGATAATCTTTAAGGGTAGTGCATAAGTGCATGAAGGAAGGGAATTTCATCATGGGAAGCTTTTCTCGCATCTTACTTTGTAATTTTTCTATGAACACCTTTTGAAGGTGAGAATCGGGAATCTTCACACTAATTTGGGAATAAAGTGATTGGTAACGTGAAATAAAGTTAGTGAATTTTTCACCCTCATTTTTCTTACACCTCATAAAATTAGCTAATGTCATTTTAGGAACTATGTGCACTTGGAAATGGTTAATAAAGGCTTCAAAATTTTAATTAAATGAATGAATTGAATTATTCAATAATCCAAAAAACCAGTCCAAGACATTGTCTTTCAAGGATTGGGGAAAGATCTTAGCCAAAAAAATTTCCTCGAGGATGAAATAACTACACAAAGCAATAAAGGAATTAACATGATTAGTAGGATCTCCCTTTCCTTCATATTTCTCAAATCTAGGGATCTCTATACCTTGTGGCACCAAAGTTCTCAATATCTCCAAAGATAGTGGGTTGATTTTGTCATATGAAGGTGCACCATTTTAATTTTGACTTATGGTGGAAACTTGGCGTTGAATAGATGAAAGGCTTTGTAAGAGGTGGTTAATTATAGGATCATTGCTTGTGTTTTGAGATGGAGTTGAATATGGTGGTGGTTTATATGTGTTGGAAAGACCAGTGAATGAATTGCTTAGAGGAGGAGATATAAGATTAGACGCCACATAGGTATAAGGAGCACTAGTGGAAATGTTTGAGGTAGGAAGGATATTGCTAGTTGGTTGCAGTATTGTGCTCACTTGTGCATTGGTATAGGTGGGAATTGAGGTTATGGTTGAATGGGGAGGAGTTTGATTTCCTCCTTGAATTTGTACATTGTTTGAAGCTTGAGCACCATTGGTGGTGGGAGGAAGATATTTTACAAATATGTGAGCTATGTTATGCACAACTTCTAGTCCTTCATCACTTTCAATCATGTGGTAAATACTATCTATGGCCGGTATAACAGTGTTGGAAATGTTTTCAGTACTGACGCTATCTTATAAATGGGCTAGGCCTTCATGCATTTTCATTATGTTTTCTTGAGGGATATGATCAACCATTGTTTGAACACTTGGCATAGTACTTGTAGGTAAGGTGGGCATAGAAAAAGAGGTATCAAAGGTATGGTCCATACCTAGTGAATTAATACCAACACTAGGGGTAAGAGAGCCCGATAACCCAAGATCCACAATGAGTGTTTTATCGTGGGATGCCATGAGTCTCACACTTCATCTAATCATCATATTAGAAGTAGGAAACCAAGTAGTACAGCTCATGCAAGGGATAAACCAAAGAAAGTGCAATGAACACACTTTCCTATGCTTACAAGTACACTTGAAATGAAAGAAATTGGAATAAAAATAAATTTGCAAACTGAAATAGAAAATTGAAGGCAGCCAACAGAAGCATAGAAAAGCATTTTAAAATCCTAAAAACTAGAAATTCAAATTCAACAAAGACTAAGACGCCAATAAGGGTGTATTAGTCCTACTGGTGAAATTCTGAGGTTCCAAGGATTGGAACAAACAACAAACAACAAAGAGAGGGTTCTGAGCTAGAAACTCACAAAGGGGCTAAGATGCCAGAAAGGGCATTTTGGTCCTACTAGTGAAATTATGAGGTTCCAAGGACTGGAACAGAAAATAAACAACAAAGAGAGGGTTTTGAGCCAGAAACTCATAGAGGGACTAAGACACCAGAAAGGGTGTTTTAGTCCTAGAAGAGGTTTTTTAGAAAAACAAAAAAATTGGATTATTTATAGTGTTCACAGGTTGCCTATTCAAGGACCTAATGTTTGGAAATATAAAACTATGTAAATGAATGCAATAAAAAGTAACCAATGACAAGCAATTGGATGCAAGATTGAATGCAATGTTTTCAAATTTGAATGCAATAACAATGTTTCTAAAAACAATTAAGATGAGTAATAATGCACTTTTTTAGTTCTTCAATGAGATTAAATGATGCAAGAAAGAAAAAATGCAACCTATATGCACTTTCACTAATGTAAATATGAGAAACCCTAGATGTACTTTCACTAAATATGAGAAAACCTAAATTAAATTTCACTAATACAAGGTGCAATGCAAGAATGAATGAAACCTAGATCTAGGATTTTAATGAACTCCAAATCAGAAAATGAATGCTCTAAAATGTCAGATTCACCAAAATGAACCGTAAAGAAAATAGGGGGTTTGAAACGCCCCTATTGTACTTAGGTAATTCAATAATTTCCTAGGAACCATAATTAGATTGAATATCAACCTTAAAGATGAGTCAATTCTCAACAAGGATGACCTAAGAAGGGTTCTTTTAGGCTTTGAGGGGTTCACCACCAAGCCAATCTTGGAAAAGACAACTTAACATTCAACTCACAAAACCTAGTTATGTAAGCTAAATGATGGATGTAAATGATGAAATTATGCAGCAACACGTTAGGTTATGATTACCAGAGAGTTCTAGAAATGTGACAAAGATTCTAGAAATGCAAAGAAGCTACCAAAATATGCTATGAAGGACTAAGATGCCCTTACTGTCTTATTAGTCCCGTAATTGTTTTTCAGGGTAGATGCAGAATATTTGGATGCCATAATCAGATCTGAAAGAATCTCTGGAAAATTCCACTTGGAGGACTAAGACGCCCTTTCTATCTTCTTAGTCTTGATCTGAATTTCTAAAATCTCTGAATGTGGTCTTGAGGCTCAAGGTCTGCACTTCCTTCTTCTTAGATCTCAGGTCATGAAACTTCTAGATTTTTTCGATAGGTGAGTTTCCGTGAAGATGACAACTTTGCAATGCAACTTTACAACTTTGAAACTTTGCACTCCAAACGATATTCAAGTCTTCAACCTAAATATACAATCAAAAGCATGCAAGAAAGGAAAAACTTGTTGATTGTTAGTAAATGGGAGTTTGCCTTGGTCAAACCCCTTGTTGGTAATTAAACCTTGAAATGGAATAGAAATGATGAAGGAAATTGATGAATGAATAAAATGCTATTTTGAAACTCACCAAACCCTTGTTATGAAATCTACAAGTATGCTTGAAATGGCTACAATGGATGTGGCTCTTGACTCTTTCTTGAAGGATGTTGATCTTGCATAAAATACTTGCTTGAATTATAAACCCTACATCACAATTGTTAGCACAATAAAAAATATAATGCACCAATATCCTTGATATGATGCTTGACTCTTGATGATGGCTCCAAACACTTGATGAAATAGTCTTGAATGCTTGAATGCTTAGATTGCTTGTTAGGATAAAATGATTGAAAGAACATTGTATTTGTACTTATTCATGCTTAATATCCCAAAATTACACCACACCAAGCCGAAATATAATCCATTAATTAAAGGAGGCTAAATCTCGCCAGAATTTGAATTTAAATCCTAAAAAAGCTAAAGGGGGAATAAGATGCCTTTTGTGGTGTCTTAGTCCCAAGGCTAAAAACTTGGGGCATAGACTCCTAAAAGGGGTCCATGTAAGGCACACTTGAAATTAGGGTCCCAAGACCTTTGGGGGACAAAGAAGCCCTAAGTGGCATCTTATTCCCAACCCAACAATCAAGGACACTTAGCCAGAATCATTAAACTATTAAGCTATCATTTATCCATTGACATTTTTTGGGATTAGCCATAAAAAGATATAGTTTATTAGGCTTGTGGATGCAAAATAGGACCAACTAAGACATAAATAAAGATAAATAAAGCAAGGAGGGCCCAAAAAAGTGTGAAAATGAAAGGGTGTGCATTTTCCTACACTACATTTAGCCCCCACTTTATTGAGAGGATGAACTTGCTTCAAACTCACACTAAATTAGCCAACCACACAATCAAGATGGGTTCAACTGTATGAATGTGAGTAAGCTAGGATGACAATAACCAAGAGGGTGGTCAATCCCCTAGGATCAAGATCCTATGGAAAACCAACATCGACACAAAGGAACACACTTGTGGATGATATATGAAGCCATAACCAGATCACAAACATACACCATCAAAGAAAAATAAAAAAGAAAAAGAAAAATGCAACGGATCAAGCTTCAAGTGTTCGTCAAATGTGCTATGGATTGGGTCAAAGTTGTTTGTCCAAAAATGTTTCCAAGTGGAACACATTATCCACTATGCAAACAAAATGCATGCTCAAAAGAGCTAGTGAGGCTATTTTTCCACTACGTGGGACCCAAGAGATCCATATAAAATTCATACCCCCATTACTATGATAAGGAATAAAAGAAAATGCACACGCATAAGGGCTAGTGAAGCTATTTTTTCACTAGGTGAGCCCCAAGAAACCATATCAAATCCATACCTCCATGACTTAAATAAGGCACACAAGAAAATGCATGCTCGCAAGGGCTAGTGAAGCTAGTTGTTCACTAGGTGAGCCCCAAGAATCCATATCAAAGTCATACCTCCATGACTTTAATATGGTACAAAAGATCCAATGCAACAAGAAAGAGGGATGTTCGAAGGGATTTTTCTTAGTTCATGTGAGGTCTTAATCTTAGGGGATATTTTTCCTAATGTATCCAAGAGAGGACCAATCAAAGGATAAAAGATTCAATACTTAGGGGATGTAGCAAGTCACATCACCACTAAGAGGAATTTAATATGCTAAGATAGATCATGCTCTTGAAGGACATTACTCCCAATGTCACCACAAAGAGAAAAACACATCACATGAAGTAAGAAAATCACATCAAAGAACATGAAAAAAATGCCAAAATAATGCTAATGTATGCCCCCACTTTAAAGAAATTGCTAACACCATGCTATGAACAATTACTTTAAATTAGTAAAAAGTGAAAAAGGAAAAGAGGGTTTCCCCCCAAAAACATATAAGGGATCTATGGATTCGGGGATAGTATTTGTCTTTGCCACAAGGGTATTAAAAAGCTTTGAACTGTCATCATTCCCCAAATACACATAAAACTGGAAGACTAACATAAAGAGAGCGAAAACAAAGAAAAGCCTTTTGAGTCAACATGGAAGAGACATAGGGTGTCTCAATTTCTTACGTCATCCCCAAAAGGAAAACCCAAGATAAAAATACAAATGAAAGGAAAAGATCAATGAAAAGGAAAAAGATTATGACATATAGAAGAATGAAGGTACAAATAGAGGAATGCACATAGAAAGGAAACATAAAAAAAATAGGGGATCACAATACACAAATACAATCACACAAAAAGAAAGAAAAAATATTAGTAAAGCACAGACGAGTGAACCATCCAATAGGTCATCCACATCCCAATCTCATTCAGTATATGTGAAATGAAGATCACTAGTTAGAGGGACAACATCAAGTGTTGTACTAGGAGAATCACCAGGCTCAACACATGGTGCATCACTCACTCTACGAGGATCATAATGGTTGTTATCGTTTAAGCTCATAGAAGAGGAAAATAACAAGTTTAGCTCATTATGCACTTCCTCATCAATTTTAGTTATTTATGTATCATCATACAAGTTAACCACAACAGGAGGATGGATGATAATATCCATAGAAGGTTTTGGTCCTTGTTGTGTTGGAGACATAGGATCTATTGGTTTTGGTAAGGGAGGAGGCTCACCATTTATTGCTTCTATCAAGTTTGGATTTTTATTGTCTATGTTGTTTTCTTTGTTCATTTTCTGTGCAATAGCAAGACGTCAACGCCTATGCTCTCTAGAATTTTTTTTTCTTTTATTATGGTTTTCAACTTGTGTTTGTGTAGGAGTGGGTTTTTCAACCATAGGTTTCTTTTCTTCTTGTTAAGGAATAATGGAAGAGACCATGGAAGGTTTTTCAACCACTTTCTCTTTGGCTTTATAAATTTTCTTAAGGGGTGGATTAAGACTTGTTTGGTTTTATCTTGGCCTTTTGTAGGAAATAGGCAAGGGATTTTTGATGGATGGGTCTTGGTTTTCTAAAAGGGCTTTAAGCTCAACATTGTTTTTTTCATGGGGTGGAGGTTTAATCATAGGTGTAGGAAAATTTTCAACAGATAACTTGGCTATGCATTTTTCCTTAAACCTTTGGTAGGATAGGAAAATAAAGTCCTCATGGGGTCTTATAGATTCCATGGGCATAGGCCAAAAATAATCTACAGAAAAATTTCCATGGGAAGACAAAGTTCTAAAGCCACTATGGTTCACAGTTAATATTTCATTATCGACCAAAAATTTAAGCACTTATGGGCAATAGATGAGACCACATTCGTGGAGTGAAGCCATTTGTAGCCTAACTTCACACAAAATTGATCTAAATTATAGGTGATAGAGAATGATACATTTAATTTGTTCGGTTGTACTTGTAAAGGGAGTGTGATCGATCCCATCATAGCACAAGAAAAACCATCATGCGCTTTAATCCATTATTTTTGTTTATCATATCTATCTTGTGTGAGTTCATGCACATATAAGAGTTCTTCAATGATCACATTCTCTCCACATATGGGATAAATTAAAATCCCAAGAGTGGGTTTGTCATTGATTTTGTTGGCTATGTAAAGAGGACCACCAAGTGCATTTTTTATTATTTCTTTTGAAGATAAAGTGATGTCAGTGGGCATTATGGTTTTCTCTTTGTGAGGCTTGATGTCAATCACTCCTATCATTGTATTAATAGTACTTTGGTAATTTGTATCGATAGGAGTTTGTTCATCATCATACATAGGATTTTATTCATTATTGCTCTTGTTATCATCATTCGTGGCATGGGATTGGTGAATATTTGCAAGTTTTGGTTAGGAAAAGATATAGAATTATTACCTTTTTCATTCACACCTCCAATTTGGATATGATTAGAATCAATGAGGTATTGCACAAGGTGTTTAAGTCACTTGCAATGTTTCCTATCATGTCATTTTTGTTGGTGATAAGCACAATAGACATTATGTCTAAAGCTCAAAGGTAACAACTTGCTAGGGTCAAGAGGTCAAACGAGAGGTAAGGTAAGCATGCTTTTGTTTATTAGTTGAGTCATAATATTTTGAAGTGTGTCGAGTAAGGGAGTAAATTATCTCTGTGGATCCCTAAAGATATAAGGATTACTCTTCTTTATAGCAGCTACTTGGGTATTAGCTTGTTGGGTAGGTTGGGAGGTAGGATTTAGTACAAGGAAATTTTTGTTTTGTCTTATAAAAGGATGGTAGGTGTTTTGGTTTGAAGATTTAGAATTTTTAGGATGGGTAGAGGTGGTTTTTGGTTCACAACTACCTACAAAATTCTGATAATCTCAAAGGGCAGTGCATAAGGGCATGAAGGAAGGGAATTTCATCATGGTAATCTTGTCTCGTATCTTTGTAAATTTTCTATGAACATCTTTTGAAGGTGAGAATCAAGAATCTTCACACTAATTTGGGAATAAAGTGATTAATAATGTAAAATAAAGTCAATGAATTTTTCACCCTCATTTTTCTTACACCTCATCAAATCAGCTAATACCATTTCAGGAACCATATGCACTTGGAAAAGGTTAATAAAGGATTCAACAAGTTCATTAAATGAATGAATTGAGTTATTCGATAATGCATAAAACCAGTCCAAGGCACTTCCTTTCAAGCATCGGGGAAAGATCTTAGCCAAAATTTAATCCTCGAGGATGAAATCACTACACAAAGCAATAAAGGCATTAACATGATTAGAAGGATCTCCCTTTCCTCCATATTTCTCAAATCTAGGGATCTCTATACCTTGTGGCACCAAAGTTCTCAATATCTCTAAAGATAGTGGGTTGCTTATGACATATGAAGGTGGACCATTTTGATTTTGTTTTATGGTGCAAAATTGGCATTGGATGGATGAAAGGCTTTGTAAGAGGTGGTAAATGATAGAATCATTGCTTGTGGTTTGAGATGGAGGTGAATATGGTGGTGGTGTGTATATGTTGGAAAGACCGGTGAATGGATTGCTTACATGAGGAGATATAAGATTATATGTCACATAGGTATAAGGAGCACTAGTGGAAATATTTGAGGTAGGAAGGATATTTCTAGTTGGTTGCATCGTTTTGGTCACTCGAGAATTGGTATAGGTGGGAATTTAGGTTATGGTTGAAAGGGGACGAGTTTGATTTCTTCCTTGGCTTTGTACATTGTTTCAAGCTTGAATGCCATTTGTGGTGGAAGGAAGATGATTTCCAAAGATGTGAGCTATGTTATGCACAATTTATAGTCCTTCATCACTTTCCATCATATGGTGAATACTATCTATGGCATGTATAACAATGTTATAAATGTTTTCAATACTCACGCTATCTTGTAAATGGGCTAGGTCTTCATGCATTTTAATTATGTTTTCTTGAGGGATATGATAAACCATTGTTTAAACACTTGGCATAGCACTTGTAGGTAAGGTAAGCATAGAAAAAGGGGTATCAAAGGTATGGTCCATACCTAGTGAACTAATACCAACATTAGGGATAAGAGAGCTTGATAATCCAAGATCTACAATGAGTGTTTTATCTTGGGATGCCATGAGTCTCACACTTTGTCTCACCATCATATTAGTAGTAGGACACCAAGTAGTAAAAATCATACAAGGAATAAACCAAAGAAAGTGCAATGAAAACAATGGCCTATGCTTACAATTACACTTGAAATGAAATAAATTGGAATAAAAATTTTGTAAACTAAAACAAAAAAACTAAAGGCAGCCAAAAAAAGCACATAAAAGAAATTTTAAATCCTAAAAACTAGAAAGTCAAAGTCAACAGGGACTAAGATGCCAATAAGGGTGTATTGGTCCTACTAATGAAATTTTGAGGTTCTAAGAACTGGAACAGACAACAAACAACAAAGAGAGGGTTATGAGCCAGAAACCCATAGAGGGAATAAGATTCCAGGAAGGGATTTTTAGTCCTAGAAATGAATCTAGATTTTTTACAGTGTTCACAAGTTGCCTATTCATGGACCTGATGTTTGGAAACATAAAACTATGTAAATGAATGCAAGAAAAAGTAACTAATAAAAAACAATTGGATGCAAGATTGAATGAAATGTTTTCAAATTTGAATACAATAACAATGTTTCTAAATGTAATTAAGATGAGTAATAATGCACTTTTTTAGTTGTTCAATGAGATGAAATGATGCAAGGAAGAAAAAATGCAACCTATATGCACTTTCACTAATGCAAATATGAGAAACCATAGATTCACTTTCACTAAATATGAGAAACCCTAAATGCACTTTCAATAATACAAGATGCAATGCAAGAATGAATGCAACCTAGATCTAGGATTTTAATGAACTCCAAATCAGAAAATGAATTCTCTAAATGTCAGATTCACCAAAATGAACCGTAAAGAAAATAGGTGGTTTGAAATACTCCTATTGTCCTTAAGTTATTCAAGAATTTCCTAGGAACCCTAATTGGATTGAATATCAACCTTCAAGATAAGTCAATTCTCAACAAGGAAGAATTAGGAAGGGTTCTTTTTGGCTTTCAGGGGCTCACCACCAAGCAAAAGCTTGGAAAATATAACTTAACATTTCACTCAATAAACCTAGTTATGTAAGCTAAATGATGGATGTAAATGATGAAATTATGCAACAAGTTTGGGTATGTGTACTTGGGAGTTCTAGAAATGTGACAAGGATTATGGAAATGCAAAGAAGATATCAAAATATGCTATGTAGGACTAAGATTCCCTTACTGTCTTATTAGTCCCACTGTTGTTTTTCGGGGCAAATATAAAATCTTCAGATGCTAGAACCGAATCTAAAAGAATCTCTACAAAATTCTACTTGGAGGACTAAGATTCCCTTGCTATCATCTTAGTTCCGATCTGAATTTATGAAATCTTCGAATGTGGTCTTGAGGCTCAAGGTATGCACTTCCTTCTTCTTAGATCTCAAGTCCTTAATCTTTCAGATTTGGCCTATAGGTGAGTTTACATGAAGATGAAAATCTTTCAATGCAACTTTGGAACTTTGTTACTTTTCACGCCAAATGATCTTCAAGTCTTCAACCTAAATCTACAATCACAAGAAATGAAAAACTTGTTGATTGTTACTAAATGGGGGTTTTCCTTGGTCAAACTGCTTGTTGTTAATTAAACCTTGAAATGGAATAGAAATGATGAAGGGAAATGATGAATAAAAATATGTTATGTTGCAACTCACCAAACCCTTGTAATGAAATATGCAAATATGATTGAAATGGCTGCAATGGATGTGGCTCTTGACTCTTTCTTGAAGGATGTTGATCTTGCATAAAACACTTGCTTGAATCATAAAACCTACATCACAATTGTTAGCACAATAATGAACATGATGCAATCATATCCTTGATATGATGCTTGAATCTTGATGATGGTTCCAAATACTTGATGAACTGGTCTTGAATGCTTGAATGCTTAGATTGCTTGTTAGGATAAAATAATTTAAATAACCTTATATTTATTCTTATTCATGTTTAATATGCCAAAATTACACCACACCAAGCTGACATATGCATTCATTAATTAAAGGAGGCTAAATCCCATTAGAATTTGAAATTAAATCTTGAAAAAGGCTAAAGGAGGACTAAGATGGCCTAGGTGGCATCTTAGTCCCAAGGCTAAAAACTTGGGGCACATACTCCAAAAAGGGGCCCATTTAAGGCACACTTGAAATCAAGGTCCCAAGACCTTTGGGGGACAAAGATGCCCTAGGTGGCATCTTAGTCCTAATCCAAAAATTAGGGACACTCAGCGAGAATCATTAATTATCATTTATCCATTGATGTTTTTCGGGATCAACCATAAAAAGATATAGTTTATTAGGCTTATGGATGAAAAATAGGACCAATTAAGAAATAAATAAAGATTAATTATAAATTATTAAGTATGGTTTGTATGAAAATATATAATGTAGTTTTTCCAATATGCTATTCATTTTGTCTCCTTCCTCTTTGTTATTTTTAAATTTGTTGCCCAATACAGTAGGCACCAATCCACATTGGTGAAGGATCAAATGTTTTTTTTATCAAAAACCTTCCATCTTGGTTGACAATAGGGGTATATTAGAATATGCAATTTGTTCATGATTTAGTATTACAAACTAGGGAGTAATCTTAAGAAAACTCAAATTACTTAAATCAATATAGAATCGTGTCTAGTATGGTACAATGATAATAAAAGCATAATATTTTTGAGTTAATTTAAATCCAAAAAGATGTAGTTGGGTGGTCATTTTGATCCATTACTTAATAATAATTCTTTGCACCTATTTGAAGAAAGTTTTTTTTTAAATCTTACTCTATCATTTATTACATTCTTTGTCTTCTCAATCATTGAGTTGATTCCATCATATGTCTCTCCCAAACATGGATTATATATGTAAATATAACATATCATTCTCAAGATATGATTGGTAAAACTAAGAAGATATTCTACACAATTCTACCAAGTGTCATCCAAGATCATTTACTTGGCATTTCTTTACCTCTCACCATTGGATTTCCCTCACATGATAACCATGCTAGAAAGTCCCTCCTAAATCTTCACATGTTTTCTCAAGATGAATGTGTTGGAGGAATTTTATCTCAATAACTTATTTTAAAATTAAAATAAGAAAAATAAGAAAGCATACTTAAGTTTTTAAAAATAGATTAATAAAGTGACATATAAAAAATTGTATTATTTTACTTACCTTTAGAGGATCTAATTTTGAGAATGGTTTGAATATTACCTATGACATGTGATGGTTGGTGATGAGCATTTGGATGTATTTGATCTTAATATACAACTTTTTGATCCAATCAATTATTTACTCATCTTTTATTACATAACGTTGAGTGAGTGGATAACACAAGGTGTCTAAAGATGTGTCAACAATGTTCTAGTTGTTCTAAAATTTTTGCATTGTTCATGTTGAGCATCCTTTATCCACTTCCTACAATTTATAACTTTAAAAAATATTTCCCCTTTATAGGTCACTACAATCACATTGATCAAGGACTAAATTTCTACAAGTTTCACATCCTTTTACAACAAGGTGTTATGCACCTTCTTGACCTTGGACCTTGTACCCTTTTTTGAATCCTCTTTAATTTCTCATCATTTATTACCAATATGGTTAGTAAAAAATGTTTAAAGATAAACTATTTTCATAGATACATCTTTCATTGTGATGATTAGAAATATCTAGGATTTTATTTTAATAGGTTTTTTAATATCATAGTCCCTTTATTCTCTTATGTGAAGTGAGATTGTTTAAAAAAATGGATAGCTCTCTACCAAAAATTTATAAATAGATGTGGAAGGGTGGCCCTCATTTCTCAATAACCTTTCCTTGCCAAAGGATGAAATATTATATGAGTAATTACTTCATCTTTTTATGTCTAATATATTCCACCACTTTAGATGTTGGATAATATGTACCATTATTTCTTGGAAAATATTTGATTCCAATTTAAGGAATACCACACATATGTGATTTCATTAGACTATTTGTGTTTGTATAATTCACTTCACATCCACTACCAACCCACACATATCACCCACTAACTTGAAACTATTATATAAAGGACTGTTCTATAATGTCTCAATTTTTTTTTAATTTTTGAAATATTTGATGAAATGCAAAAACCCTCGCACTTTTTTATCACCAAGATCCTGATGTGGACAAGGTGAGAGCATATAGTGATATGGGACACTCTTTTTGGTGGAAAGTCACATAGATGAAAATAAATTTAATGATAGACATAAAATTAAAATTAATGCATTAGCAACATAGTCATCCAAACTTACAACTCTAATATGAACTTATGAAAAATCATCTAATACAATGTAATTGCAAGCATGACATACACTTTTTTTAAATAATATCTTTGTGTAGAACAAAAATAATATTGACTAAAGTTATTTTTAATCAAATGTATTATCTAGGGTATGATTTGAAATGACTTGAAGAAATGGTTAAATATTTCCCCAACTAGATTGTAACTACAAAAATGGTTAGTAGAAACTCCCTCAAGTGTCTGGTCTAATATTGAAAATGATGCCTCAAATTATATAGAAAATTTCCTAGAATTGGAACAACACCCTCAATAACTATCAAATAATTCTTTAAAAAATATCAAATATATACCTAAAATAAATAAGTTATCATCAATCATCAACAACAAAAATAAACCATATAGAATGTGGAGATTCACCCAATGTTGTAGGAATAGGTCTAGGAAGTGAAACAACCTATAAAATAGATTCACACCCAAAAATATGTACAAAAAAATTAGCATCCAAAACTACAACAATCACCAATGTGAAACCTTTAACTCAATCGATACAACCTATTGAGAGGTTCAACTAACATTCAATTGAAAATGGTATGTATAAATAATGGTACATCTTGCTTAGAAAAATGACACTTTCGTACCAAGGTGTACAATAATATTTGCAAGAAAATAAGAATGATAAAATATTCAAAATTTGGAATGTAAACATGAAATAATAGAGCAACTAATAAGCACAATGAACTTCATAAACAAAAAACTATAAATTTTAAACAATTAGCATTTTGGTAATTCATGTATAAAATTAATTAAATGTATAGGAGGGTTTTCATCCCTGAATCCATTCTTTGATAAATATTTTTCATCATAGGACAACACAGATGACCAAAGCTCAATCTTGGAAAACATGAATTTGATGATGACTTATAATGCCTTCTCCTTTGCCCAAACCCTTATTTTATAGTTACTTTTGAGGAAATAAAATATTGTTTTCTATTCATCCAAAAAATATTTTTAAAAGTGACTAGAAGAGTTTTTATGAAATGAAACTACTTTTTGATCCCATGTCTAGCATCACTTTTTGGTCCCTAATTTTAAAACAATATTTTTAATAATAAAATATAGTTTTTCTTTTTGTGAATATAACAAAAAAAAATTGACAACTTAAATTATTAAATTATTTCCCTTGCACCACCCCATTAGCCTATGGGAAATAAAATAATTGGATAAGGTTATTCATTGAACTTATGCTTGAAAATTAGATATGGCAATCCTCCCTTCCTAGAATTGCTTACCCATAAGTAATTGTAAATTTGGATGTTATTAAATCTTCTCTCCTTCCCAAGTGGAATCCTTAGTTGGAAGGTCCCTCCAATGGAACAATTATTATGTGATTTTGTTATTTTTTAATATTCCCTCACACACATCCATAATAACTTCAAGTACCGAAATCATCTTGCCTTCATCATCAAGTGGAGGAAATGCTACTAAAGGTGTGATATGCTGACGAAGTGCCTTTATGAGGCATAAAACATGAAACACATTATGATATTTAATTTTTTTTTAGTAACTCCCACTCATAAGAAACTTCTTTGATTCTCCTCAAGATCTTGTAGGGTCTATATAAATGTGATAATATTTTTAGCTCCACTTCTCTTGAGGAAAAATTTCTTATAAGGTTGTAGCCTTAAGAAAACCATATTTACAACTGTAAAAATTCTCTACAATCTATGTTGATATACATATATATTTTATTGATTTTGGACCTATTGAATCTTTTTCTTAAATACTTTCAAAATTTATTGGCTTTTTTGAACCAAGTATTTTTCTTCTAAGGATTTAATGTCATGATATTCAAATCCATAAAAGATGAATCACCATATCCATAAAAATATTTAAAAAGAGTCATATCAATAGACATGTGATTTGTGTTATTATATTAGTGCTCTCCAATATAAAGTAATTTGATTCATACATCTATTATCTTTCCACATAGTTACTCAAATAACCCTCAATCTATTTGTTAACAATTTATATCTACCCATATGTTTAAGGATGATAAATTGTGCTAGGAGATAATTTGGTACTTGTCAATCAGAAGAGTTCCTACCAAAACAAAGGAAAATATTGTTTCTATCGCTCACTATATGTTTGGGAAAACCATGGAGTCTAATTATCTCTTTGAAAAATAAATATACAACTTGAAATACCTTAAAATATAAATATATAGCATAGAAATGATCATATTTAGTGAGTCTTTCCACTACAAAAACTATAGTCCTTACCTTGGGCTCATGGAAGACCTATAATGAAGTCTATGGAAACATTGTCCCAATATTAGTAAGGTTTACAAGAGACTTGCTGAAAAGACTTACTTTATCTTAGTATGTTAGTAGGCTAGAAACTCTCTAATATGCTTAAGAAATAATCCTTATGTTCCTTCCATGTGAAAATTTCCTTTATTTGTCTATATATCTTGAAGTATCCTAGGTGGCCTAGTAAATATTTATCATGGATTATCTCAAGATTTAATATTTTATTTTTCTCAAGGATATGATAGACTTCTATCCTTGTAAATTATGAGCTCACTTTCTACCTTCTATAAAAAATCTTGTAACTTACCTTTCGTGATGTTAGTAGCAAATTTATTCTTATAATATTCTATCAAAATATCAACCTTTCAAATAGCTTAACATTTATTCATAGAACATAGAGCGGGTTTCCTTGATAAAAAATATAATACTATATTATTTTTTCATTTAACATATTCAACAACAAAGTCATAAGCCTACTTTTTAATTTCTTATTTTTGTTGTCTTTCATTCAAGCCCTTTTGGCTAAGGAAGTACTTAAAACTAGTTTTATCCATCTTTACCACAAATTTCCACTTACTAGATTTTTCTAAAATTTTCTATGGTATGCATAATGGCCAACATATCTTTTTGATAAATTGATAGCCATCACTCTTTGAATTTTTAACTCTAAAAAGATATGTGATTCTTATTTTTCATCAAATTACTCATCTCTTCTTTAGATACATCACACTCTATCACAAAAGGAGGAGATCAATCAGTAATTTCCAACATAGGGCATGTACTCATAACCTCCTTGAGTTTATCAATGGTCTATTGTAATACACTATACTATGTGAAATCTCCTTTCTTGTTCAGATATATTAAGGGTGATACCAATAATGAAAAATATTAACAAAACCTCATAGATGTGTTAATTTCTTAGGAGGAGGCTCATCCAAAATAGCTTGAATCTTATCCTAGTCAACTTGAAATCCTTGGTCATTGATGAAAATTCATATATATAATAAATTTTATTCTAGAAACATTTAAACTTAGAAAATGATGCTTTTTCTTCAAATATTCCAAAAAATTCATCTAGATGCCTCAAATGATATTCCTATATTTGTATATATATTAATATCATCAAAGAAAACTAAAAAATATATAATCAATTTCTTGCTGAATACCTTATTCATGCAGGATTAGAAAATGACACGTGTATTGGTCAATCCAAATGACAAGACAAAAAATTCAGTGTCCATAATGACATGAAAGCCATTTTTTGAATACCTTCCTCCTAAACCCTAATCTAATTGTACATTGATCTTAGATGATTTTTTGAGAAATAAACTACACCATGCATCTCATCAATCCTAGGTATAGGGTACAATTATTTATGGTCATTTTGTTTAAATTTTTTAAGTCAATGCATATCCTTATGGTTGCATATTTTTTCTCAATCATGACTACTAATGAAGCAAATGAACTTGAAATAGGTTTGATGTGTCCCATATCCATGATATCTTTAATGGATTTCTCAATTTATTTTTTATTCATTTTTTTGTGGTGATGAGGTGTAGTGATCATTGATTTAACTCTTTCATCTAATTCAATGACATGTTCAAACCCTTTGTTAAGTGGCTTTCCTAGAGGTATGTCATCAAAAAAATTATTGTACTTATTCATAATAAATTGGATATGAAAATGATAGGATATTTTATCAAATGGGGAATTTATAGTATTTATCAAACATCGGGCTTCCTCAAAAACCTGTTTATGGAAAAATAAATTATTTATATTTTATTTATAAAAACACTATTGAAGGCTCCATTAGCCATTCCATGGAGACCTATCTTCTTCTCATCTGTATAAAATATTAATTCCATAGTTTTAAAATTTTGAGAATATTTTCCAAGGGAATTTAACCATTAAACTCCTTGTTGGGACTCAATCTAATAGTGCCAAATTTTTCTTGAGCCCTAGCTCTTTTGAGCATTTAGGCCTTATTTTCACCCATCATAGATAATCAATCTAAAAATTCTTTCAATGGGTACACTTTATCAACATTGCATAAATATTATTATCTTGCATCCCCCATGTGCCTATGATAAGTTGTAAGTTGCTAAAATCCAAGAAAATTATAATTTCAATTGTTCTCTAATCGTTTTCCATTTATTTCATTATGTTGTATACTTTTAGTGTGAAACTAGATGTTTCCCATTTGACTAGAATCTTGATCATATGTCATTCTTCAAATGAAATTTCCAAAAGGTCCATTTTTTCCATCCTTCCTTCAATTTTATCTCTTTCTTCCATTGTTGTGAGTTCTTGATTATGATCTAGATGTTTGTCTTGCCTCATGTCCCCTTATCCACTTCTTTTCCTTTTCCTCAAAAACTTTGTTCTCTTCTTCCTTCTTTCATTCTTACAAAAATTCTAACCAAATCTAAATGTTTCCCCCCCTTCCATTTCATCCACATTTAACATCTAATTCTATAGTATTTCCCTACAAATTCCCTAGTTCATCTCTTGATGAATCCTATCATCCATCTGGGCATCTTTCATTTTCTTCTACCTCTAAACCTTCCTTCCATTTTTATAAGTATTCCCTTTTATCCCTTTTGTGGGATTCCCTAGAACATTTAGATATTTTGATGTTTGGATTCCTTCCAAAAATATACTTCCATCATCCACTTCCATACCAATTTTTGCAAAGTTCTCCAAGTATTTTTCATTTCTAAGTTTTCTTCTTAAGTGAACTATCTTGATGACTAAATATATTTCCCTCCATTCGGACATCCTTTCATAATCTTCATACTTTCATAATTCCATTGTGTTTCCTCCAAAAATTCCATTCACTCTATTAATAGAGTTTATTTGGACTTTAGGATGTTCATTCCTTTATCAACTACCCACATCTAGTCCTAACATATATTGTTGTATCTTGTTCTCATGTCCTATTCTTTATTGAATTTATTTAAATATTCAATGATGGCCATTGATTGCTCCAAACACTCCTAGACCTACCCAAAACTACAATTAATGCCTAATTTGATCCTTGAAATACCAATTGGACTTTTACACCTATAAATGCATGCTTATCCCAAGTACATAAACCCAAACTATAAAATTGACCTTGGATGATGAAGAGTGTTAAGTTGTCATAAATACGGTGGTTAGATTTTTAGATGTAGGTAATCATACACCATCTATAGGCCACCATTTTTATTTATTTCATGAGATTTCAAATTTTTCCACATACATTATTAATGGTATTTGATCCTAAGTCATTTTTTTGAGAGGATTCAACAAATTAATTGAGTTCTATAAATATCAATTCATCTCTATTTCTACACAATTGCAACATTGAGTAAGATATAGGATTTCAATCCTTGATTACCTATCACCATTAGAGAAAATCATCTTGAAAATCATGAATATTTAGCTATCTTATAGTATATATTTTTAACTAAATATCTCCTTGACCATTTTTTGATTTTTAGGAATACTTTCTAAACAATGAAGTGTGACAATTTCTTCTTATCTTAGGATTTTCTCTCACCATATTTGTTGGTGTGATGTAATAAGAATTTGATAAGTGTTATAGCACTTTATTACATTGTATAAATTATGTGTAATAGTCATTTCCTTATTTTATATAGATTTATAGAAGTTTTGTGAGAGATTATTAAGAATGTTCAATGGTTAAATATCATATCTCTTTTTTAATTCAATGTGTTGTGTCTTTAGTTGATTGCAACTCTATAGCCCAGTGTAAGACACCAAATATAGAATTGTTGACCCTCCATGTACCTCAAAATGAATAATATTATTTTTCAATATATTAGAAGTAGGAAGTAGCTCATATACACTTCATGATTCCGTAATTTTCTCAGGGAAAATATTTGAAGAAATCCATTCATATTAGTGAATCATGTCTTACATATTGTTATGTGACTGTTTCACTAAGAGAAGAGAAAGTAATGAAATAACCCTTTAAAAATAAAAGGCAAATATAAAAAAAGGATACTATGATCCTTTGGT
This sequence comes from Sequoiadendron giganteum, assembly GCA_007115665.2. Lineage (NCBI taxonomy): Eukaryota > Viridiplantae > Streptophyta > Pinopsida > Cupressales > Cupressaceae > Sequoiadendron > Sequoiadendron giganteum. The sequence continues at coordinate 369,660,631 of CM021105.1, read as the reverse complement.
AAAAATAGAGATCAACAAATAATATATATAAAACCATTTTTAAAAGGAGGAATAAATGTATTTATTAAATAATTAGTAAGGGAAACCTTTGTGAGAGGGTGTGATTGTTGAGAAACCACCCCTTAAGTCTTAATAAATAATTTATGTAAGACTTGAAAGTGGGGGGGGAGATCATTTAAGGAAGAAGAAGGTGGTTTGGTGGGCTACAAACATTCAAACTCAAGGCATAAATTATACTTAGGATTTTTCTAACGAGGTCTTTGTACATGTTGCATGATTACTCTAGATTTTGTTTTTGTGCATGTTGAGTAACTACTTTGAAGAATATTGTGATGTGTATGTTGAGTAATTATTATAAATCATGTTGTGTTGTGCATGTTGAGCAACTAATCTAAAGAATGTTGTGTGTTTTGAATAAGATTTCTCATCCTAGAGTTGTCATAGTTATGAGGGTCAAAACTATTGAAATTTTCGTAGGGTGAGAGTAATACTCCCAAGTGCTATAATTTAGATAAGTATCAAAATAATTATCATTCAAATATATTTAGAATTGTGAATAAATAGGATGGATTTAGTTCAATTAGATTATCTAAAGATATTATTTTTTCCCTTTCGATAATGTTCATATTGTTGGATGTCAGTTTATATATTAATGATTGTGATTTGTCGTGTCCCTTGAAATTATAGTATTGAGATATAAAAGCATCGAAAACAAGATGAAAAAAATACACATTAAAATATTAACGATTTAATTAAAATTATCAAAGATAATATTATAATTATAAATATTAAATATTAAATTATAATTACCAAAATACAAATACTAAATATTAAAATCATTACAATATATTAACATCAAATATATAAAGATTGTAACACATTGAAATAGAATAATAATATGTACATCGAAAATTTATATACTTCAATGATTAAAATATGAAATATTGAAATACAAACGATCAATAATCAAATAAAATAAATTTATATATATAAATCTAAATTGCAATTTAAATATTATTATAAATAATATTATAATTATCATGCCAATTATCAAATAGAGTAATTGGATTGGCATTATCTACAATTATCTGATTATTCAAATTCATACAGTAATTATATCCAAAACTATACAATTATTATTATATCTGATTATTATAATTACTATTATAATATAATATTACAATATATAAATATATATATAAAACCAATCTAAAAAACAAACATGTATGTAAAATAATAAGGAAACATAAATAGTTGAGGAAGATACGATTATCAAAGATATAACTATCAATAACATACATCAATTAACAACAACATAGTGTCTTAGGAATCAATTCATAAGACAATACTTAAATATATGCATTGATTGATAGTCAATAAACAATAATAAATGTTGGTTGCTGAATAAAATACATGTCCTCCTCTTATGGCATTGAGAAGGATAAGAAGTGAAGAGAAGAAGGAATCAATCAAGCATAAAAAATATAAAGAATAAAAGACAGATTGCATACTTTCGGGGAGATCTACTAAAAATATAAAATAGGGAATTGATAGGCATGCTTACTGTTTGTATTATAATATGTTCATAGTTTATAGAGTAGAATCAATGAATGTATTTATTATGGTTTGCTTTCAATTATAATATGTTCAGAATTTATAGAATAGTTCAATAGATGCATTTATTATTATTTGTTTGTAATTATAATATGTACCAAATTTATAGAGTAGGATAAATAGATTGTGTTTATTATTGCTTGTCTTTATTTATAATATGATCAAAAATCTATAAGAGTAGAATCGGTAGGAGTGTTCATTATTGTTTATTCTTTTTCTTATTGTTTATTTTTTATTATTGTTTTTATTTTTTATTTTCAATCATGATATGTTTAGAAATTTATATGTATATGTATATTGTTTATTTGTTTATATTATGATATCCATGTCCACCATGGTAGGGAAGAAGGATTGCAAAGGGGGGAATTCATATAATGGAGTCTCCTAGATACATCACCCATGGGTGGGATATGATGAGCCCATGAGGGCCAAAGGGGTATTGCCTTTGGGATTAAAGGGTATTGCCTTTGGGTCTAGGTTGACCTCCACTAGATACACCACCCGGGGTGGGACATGATGAGCACACGAGGGCCAATGGGGTTTTTCCTTTGGATCAAAGGGTGTTGCCTCTAGTTCTAGTTCAATCATGGGATCCACCATTGTAATATTACCTTCCTACCATGATGCAACATGAGGGGGGGGGGATCAATTATGGGGAATGTTGGGTATGATGCCTAATATAGATTTACTCATACTTAATTCCAATGTTCAATATGGAGTACCAATTATCAGGCTACTTGACATGATTATAGGACCTAAACCAAGGTATATCTTTCTTTAAGAATCTAGGTGATAAGTTACAACCCTAGCTACATTAAGCTCATTATTCTAGGGCAAGATTTAGGTTTATCCCAAAAAGGGACATTACAAGTGGTATTAGAGCATGTTCTTGCCATCATGTGGGACATTCCCACTTTACCTACCACTCAATTAGAAAAAACTATTCAACCTTCTTAAGTAAGCCAATAATACATATGTATGCCTTCCATGTGTATACTTTGTGACCTACATGTATTTATACAACTATGTGTATACCATGCATATAATTTGTGACTTCAAGTGTATAGTGTGTACTCATATGTATACCAAAGGAAAGGATAGGACCCACGGTGTAGTGTGCAATGCACTGATATTCTTTCTATCTAGGATGCATTATGGATATGTGTGTGTTAGTCATTGTGTATGTGATGAATGTTAGAGCTAGTCACTATGTATTTGGAACTTGTCATTGTGTTTATGATTACTTTATTCTTAAAAACTATGAAAATGTTAAAAATGTTGTCTATCAAGCTACTTAAGTTGGTTGATTGTTTTCTTGAGCTATTTGGTTGCACAATTGAGCTACTTGGTTGTGTGTTTGAGCTACCTAGTTTCATGCTTGAGCTACTTAATTGTGTGCTTGAGCTACCTGCTTGTCTACTTGAGTTGGTTGCCTACTTGCTTGATATACCTTCTTATCTACTTGAGATGGTTTCCTACTTGCTTGAGCTACTTGATTGCATGTTTGAGATACCTTCTTGTCTACTTGAGCCAGTTGCCTACTTGCTTGAACTGGTTGCTTGTGTGTTTGAGCTACCTACTTGTCTACTTGAGTTGGTTGCCTACTTGCTTGAGCTACTTTCTTGCATGCTTGAGCTACCTTCTTGTCTACTTGAGCTGGTTGTATAATTGCTTGAGCTAGTTGCTTGTGTGATTGAGCTTCCTACTTGTCAAATTGAGCTAGTTTCCTACATACTTGATCTTTCGTGCTTGAGCTACCTGCTTGTCTACTTGAGTTGGTTGCCTACTTTCTTGAGCTACTTGTTTTCCTTCTTGAGCTACTTGCATGTGTGCTTGAGCTACTCGCTTGTTGGTTGAGCTACTTGCCTGCTTGGTTGAGCTACCTGGTTGTCTTGTAACAACCCCCATGTTAGTATCTTGTTTTTTTCCTTCCTTGATGGATTCTGATAACTGTATATTTTGCATTGCACTATTCGTCCCTTAATTATTTTGTATTGACACCCGAGAGGTGTAATTCCATGACTGTCATATTGGATTATATGATTACGTGATTACATGTTTTTATGTTGTTATGTGGTTGACATGATTATTGTTTATGTTGAATTTCATGTTTACATGGTTAATTATTGTGCTGGACTACATGCTCACATTTTATATATATATCATTGTTGTTGCTTATGTATAATCATGGAAAGAAAAATGGCAATATCATAACACTCGTAACCGAGAGGCTTATGATATCTTGATCATTTTTCCTTATGGTTGATGTTGCTTTAGATATATGATATATGATTTATGCACATGTAATTTAATGTTTGAATTGGAGTGATGCAGGTACTGAGTATCAACTCTGCCTAGATTCATAGGGTTGAGCATACTCTCATTCCCCGATGGTGGTTAACTGGAGGTAGTCACAGTCCAAATTTTTCCCCTACCTTAGCCCATTGCACCCTATCGGGGTAGTGTTTCCATTTTGTTGCCTTCCATCCGGTTACCTAACGATAACATCCGGAGCACCCTTCTACCAAATTATTTTGTCATGTATGCCTCATTGAGGTATTTGGTTTTGGTCTTTCTTTAATATTTTATGGTGATTAATTGTTGGGGACTTAAATTGTTATTCTCTTGGAAATTTAAATATTTTATTTAATGAATTATTGATCCTTTCGAGCAGCCTTATACAATTCTAATTTTTCTTATTTAGCAACCTTTATTAATTGTTCCTTTGGGGAGTTTTGATAAATAATTTTATTCAATTCCTTATTTCCCATCCTTGCTTGGGTTTTGGGAAAAATATAAAAGGGAAGGAAAGTTTTGTTTTGGGAAGGATTTTTATTTTTATCTTTTGGGGAGGAAGAAAATTTTTGTTTTCTTGCATGGAGAAGAAAACCCCATGATTTGGGGGCAGCTGAGTTTGGGAAGATTTCTTGAGAAGAATTCGTGGGTTGTGAATGATTGAAATCAACTCGCCATTTCCTTCCTACTGTCCGGATTTGAGGCTCGGTTGTGTCCTCTTCCTTCAAAATTCCACCATTTTTATTTTGGAGCTACTTGAGGTATTTTACTATTGTTTTTCCATCTTATGTGACTGGAAAATTTTGGCATTTTATCATGCTTCTTATATGCTAGTATATTTTGATCTGAATTATATTTAATTTACAAAAATTGGATGAACTCTTCCATTCGTTTTTGTATGGCATGAAGTTGAATGATTGTTGTTTTAAAATTTAAATTGTTGCTCACTACCCTCTTGATGAAAGAAAATTCTAAGAATAGATTTTATGCTGAATCACCAAAATCTCAATTGGGTCTTTGGCAGATTTTTAATCGGAGCATTTTAATTTTTCCATGTTTTTCTTGCCATTGGTTTAGACATTTTTTTTCTTTCTATTCATGAACTACCTGATAAAAATGTGATTTGAAGGTGGATTCTATGTCCAATTTCCCATATCTCAACTGGGTTTTTGTGAATTTCATTTCTAGGAACTTTTATTTTTCCATGATTTTTCTTGCCCATATGGCCATAATGGCGTTTTCTAAAACAAAAGCTCCTTTTTGAGTTAAAACCAAAAATTTAAAGGTGTATTTCAATTAGAAACAGAAAAATATGATCTGGGTCTCACTCAGAATTTTGATCCGGGCACTTTGAATTTCTATGCAATCTTGATGCCTCCATTTTATGCTATAATTCTGTTGTTATACGAGTTTTTTTACAACAACTTTATCTTGGCTATGTGAAATTTTTCTTGAACAGAAAATTTTGGCTTCTCATGTTATTTCATGTTACTTGGATTTCCTCGTTTGGTTAAACGAGATGAGCCTAGGTCCAGGTAAAAGAGTGGTTATATGGAGTGGCTCTCTACGGGCCTGGGGCCCGCAAGTGGCTGCCAGGGGAACTAGTAGCAGAGTTGAGTAAACAAGTCATAACTAAATAAAATAATGGGGTAAAACACTAATAAGATAATGAGTCCTCGTGCATGGCCTTGAGCGCTTGTAAAGGCTAAGGATGCACTCGAGAAGGCCCATCCGTCTGCGGGGCATTGAGTTATACGCCTGCAGGATGTGGGATTGGGCATGATTAAGTCTCCTCGTCCCTATGAGAGGTGTACTTGATTCTTTTTGGTGCCATCCCTTTGAGTACGCATGATGAAACTCCATTTTATTTCACTCTAGTACCTAGATCCGTAGTAGTCATGAGTAGTACCCGTCATGTCATCTGATAAGCACCTTTATGTTGTGGCGATCAGTTGTATGCATTGAATTCTATGTTGTTCGGTGACTGATGTGATTTTTGGGCTTACTTTACCCTTCCCTTTATTTTTTTTGCTTGGGCCTTGTGACTATCTCCGAGCACGGAGGGGTGGACTCTTTTGAGCCACATGGTTGGGAGGCGTTGCCACCACCATTGGGGACCGGCGTACAGGTTTGAAGTACCGGTCAGAATTGATCTCTCTCTCTCTCCTATAATTGTTTATCACATATACTCATGTACATGCCTTGTGTATATATATATTGATAGATGTTGTATCTTTTCCATGAAAATTTAATTGTATTCATACTTGATCCTTTATGTACGTTGTACTCTCTTGAGAGAGAAAATTAATCATAAGTGTAATGAGAAGATATGTGATGTTCGTTTTGGTCTACGGGCTCTGGTGTTGGTATCGGGCTTGAATGTTCTTTGATCATCCTTAAGTTCTTTTATGTCATTAATTATCATGTTTAAGTTAGATCCATAGTTGTGTGTTTCTCCATTTTGGCAATCTGCCTAGGTTCTATACCATCGACGCTCTATGTTTGTTGTCCAGTGGACAAAAACAAGTTCCAGAGCTAGGAGCTCCAAAAATGCAAGTTTCGTAGTATTGATGCTCTTTGTTTGTTGTCCAGTGGATAGAAATAGGTTTCGGATCTGGGAGCTCCGAAACTGCAAGTTCCGTAGTACCGACGCTCTTTGTTTGTTGTCCAGTGGACAAAAACAGGTTCCAGAACTGGGAGCTCCAGAACTGCAGGTTTCGTAGCAACGATGCCCACTGTTTGCTGACTTGAAGGCAGCAATAGGTTCCGAAGCAGTGAGCTCCGAAACTATGGGATTTTGGAGTAGAAATCTCCAATGTACCCTTGGTCTTACTTGGCCATGGTTTTTCTTGTCAGTATTTCAATTTAGCAACTAGTTTATGTGTTGTTATTCTTTTTGTTTTAAAAAAAAAAAATTATCTTGTCCCTTTTGGCTCTTAACTCCCGGGGGTTCATAGCGGGATGTCACATGTCTACTTTAATATTTGATTCATGTGGTTTTAAAGTTATATTGATTCACAAACTCCAGCTCATTGGTTTGAGAGTCATGGAGAAATAGAACTTAAGAATATTAGTTAATACATTGTCCCCATAACCAAAATGATCATCACTTGGATTAGAAACTCCAACTCCTATCAAAACTAATATCATCACCACAAGGAGCAACAACTTTAAATTACACATCTTAGATTATGATTTCTTGAGGGCAAGCAATCTAGGGCGAGGTGGTTTGTCATGTCCCTCGAAATTGTAGCATTGAGATATAAAAGCATCGAAAACAAGATAATATATATATATATTAAAACATTAACGATTTAATTATAATTATCAAATATAATATTATAATTATAAATATAAAATATAAAATTGTAATTACCAAAATATAAATACTAAATATTGAAATACAAAGGATCAATAATCAAATAAAATAAATAAATATATATATCTAAATTGCAATTTAAATATTATTATAAATAATATTATAATTATCATGCCAATCATCAAATAGAGTAATTGGCATTATCTACAATTATCTAATTATTCAAATTCATATAATAATTATATCCAAAGCTATAAAATAATAATTATTATATCTAATTATTCTAATTATTATTATTATATAATACTACAATATATATATAACCAATATAAAAACAAACATATAACAATAATAAGGAAACATAAGTAGTTGAAGGAAGATACAATTATTAAAGATATAACTATCAACAACATACATCGATTAACAATAGTATAGTGTCTTAAAAAGTAATAAAGGCAAAGCAACATAGAGGCAATGATTCATATAGGAAGCAAGTCATAAGACAACACTGAAATATATGCACAGATTGATAGTCAATAAACAATAATAAATGTTGGTTGCGGACTAAAAGACATGTCCTATGTGGACATTGCTCCTCAAAAAGACATGACCTTCCCTTTATGGCATTAAGATATAAGAAGGATAAGAAGTGAAGAGAAGAAGGTATCAATCAAGTGTCAAAAATATAAACAATAAAATATAGACTGCATACTTTTGGGCATATATGCTAAAAATATAAAATATGTAATTGATAGGAATGCTCATATTTTATAGAGTAGAATCAGTTAATATATTTATTATGGTTTGTTTTCAATTATAATATGTACCGGATTTATAGAGTACGATAATTCGATTGTGTTTATTACTGCTTGTCTTTATTTATAATTTGATCATAAAGTTATAAGAGTAGAATCAATAGGAGTGTTCATTATTGTTTATTTTGAATCATGATATGTTCAAAAATTTATATGTATGTGTACATTATTAATATATTTATATTATGATATTCATGTCCACCATGGTAGGGAAGAAGGATTGCAAAGGGGAGAATTCATGTAACACAGTCTCCTAGATACACCACCTAAGGGTGGGACATGATGAGCCCACGAGGGCCAAAGGGGTACTACCTTTGGGATTAAAGGGTATTGCCTTTGGGTCTAGGTTGACCTCCACTAGATATACCACCTGAGGGTGGGACATGATGAGCCCACATGGGCCAAAGGGGTTCTTCCTTTGGATCAAAGGGTATTGCCTTTAGGTCTAATTCAATCATGGGATCCACCATTGGAATCTTACCTTCCTACCATGATGCAACATGAGGGGGGGATAAATTATGGGGAATCTTGGGTATGATGCCTAATATATATTTACTCATACTTAAATCTAATGTTCAATATGGAGTACCAATTATCAGGCTACTTGACATGATTATAGAACCTAAACCAAGGTATATCTTTCTTTAAGAATCTAAGTGGTAATTTATAACCATAACTACATTAAGCTTGTGATTCTAGGGCAAGATTTAGGGTTATCCTAAAAAGGGATATTGCAATAATGCACTTAAGTCTTAAGCTAGTTAATATCAATAAACAAACATTTATGTGTGCTTGTATTTAAATTATAGATACATTTTATTATTTTAAACTTAGATAATAACACTAATAAATATATTGCCATATAAAACTAACTTTGATATATTAAACCTATCCAACTTTATACTTTGGAGAAAATTGGCATTATATTTTTATATTAGAGCCAAAAAAACACTTATTGAACCAATATTTTATATTAATAATCCCCATAAGCTATTCAACAAAGTAAATTTTTCCATTTTATCCTAGAAATCAATAACCAATCCAAGTGTAGTAAAATATTTATTCCAAGTTTTTATCAAAAAAATGACTACCTCCAATACACAAGACATGAGACACACTAACCATAGAGAACTTAATAAATAGTAAACATGTAGTTTCCTTTGGTTTGCATCTTGTAAATGTGAGATCTGTGTTTTAGCTTCATTGTTTTCTTGTGATTATTGTGGTGATTATTTATGGCTCTAAATGGTGTGTATAAACCACCATATATTCGATATGAGGTCCCCCAACATGTCAGTTGTTGGAATTTTGTATATTTGCATGCTTGTTTTATTAGTATGTTTCAGTTCAGTGATGTGAATTATACATGTGATTAAATGGATGTGATTATTTATGTTCAAGAACTATTTTATATGACATATATATGCATGTCATCTATGTGTTATGCTATTGGAACCACTGGGTGATTATTTTGTGCTTCATATATATATTGAGCAAGTACCCTTGACATGCATTGAGTGGTTTCAAGTACAAGGTTATTTCTCAATCTAGCTACACATGTCTGAGTTATTCCCTAATCATACTCAAATCGAGTATGATATGTGTATGTTTGACCTCATCTAACCCGGATTCGAGTTAGAATTTATTTTGGAATCCTTATGTGTCGTGAATCACTAGTGAATGCCTAATTTAAATAATGGTTTGAAATCTATGTTTTTCTATAAATGAAATATTAGGAATTTAAATGATTATTATATTGGTTAGTAAAATATTCTTTATGTTTCAAGAAAAGGAAAAAATAGAATGAAGGTAGAAACTAATTTAAGCTATTATTTAATCAAATTACAAAATTCCTTGGGTTTGGAATTGCGGGTTATGTTGATTTAAATATCTTAATTTAATTATGAATTCCATAAATTTAAATAAGCATATGCTTATATGGATTTAAATCATCAATGTAAATGATATATGTCATTTATAAATTGATCGATGTGCCTATTTGGGTTTTGAGGAAAATGAGAATTAAGGAAATAGAGAATAAATTTTATATTATTTTAATTTTAGAAATTGATTGATGTGTCTATTTTGATGTGTCTATTGGTGCATTAGTAAGTGATTCGAAATATATTATTGTGTTTATTTTAGTATATTATATATTTCTATCCTTGTTAAGTTTCCATTTGAGGTTATCATGGTGGTTTTTAAGAGTTTCTCCTTGGCATTTTAGAGGTATTCCTAGCTTAAGGCTAGAAGAAGATGTGATTTTGGTTTGAGGAATTGGCTATCTTTTGTACTCTCTTGGGAGATAACTTAGTGTTTGAACCATATAGTGGTTGTTGCTTACCTTTATGGTCATGATTGCATGATATTGTTGGGTTGTTTAACCCTTAGGTGGTTCATAGTTAAGCATTGTGATGGTGGAAAATCCAAGTTTTTCTCCTATGTTTAGTGTCCAATTGCTGTAATACCCCTCCGTTTTGCTTCTTGTTTGGTTTGCTTTATGCTATGTTTGGTTGCAGTTACTTTGATACTGGATACATTTTGTTATGATGATTTGATCGCTACCATTGAGCGACAACCATTATTGTGGGATGTAGTTATCTGATTATTGTTTCACATGCATTATAGATTAATGTTGTTGTAGAGTTAACATGAGATATTATTATGAGATTATTGAAATTATGAAGAAAGTGTTAGTTTCAATGAGTGTATGGGTGAAGAGGACGAGTTCGCATCACTTGCTTGCGAGCGCCCTGCGAATCCGTAATTCCTTCTTCACGGTGTGTATTATATGCTGGATATATTGTATGATGTTGTTTACTTGGTTGCAGGATTGTAGGTACATGACACCGACTCCACCTGGTTTCACAAGTTTGAGCGTGTCGATCCAACGGTTAAGTTGAACGGGAGATAGTAGCTAGGTAACATGTGTCAAGTTTACACCCTAGCCTTAGTGTGTCGTCAGTTGTGTGTGTCGAGTCATTGTCTGTCTTGCTTTGATGTTATTTAATTCTGAAGAATTCTTGATTTAGAAATAGATATTTAGAATAATTGCATTTAAATCATGTTGATGGTTATTTAATTTAAATAATGCAATGTGGATAAAAGTTTATATTTAAATTAATTAATTATATTTAAATTATTTAATTAATATAATTTAATCCAAGGGGGTTGAGTTTCGTTATTAAATAATTAAATTAATTAATTAAACGTGATGCAAGAGAATGAAAGGAAATAAAAGAATTATAATTAATTTTGGAATTTAATTCCAACATGTGGGAATTAAATTAGAAATTGTAATTAAATGTTTATTTGGGAAATTGGTTACAACTTTGGAAATTAATTTATTATTTGAAATTGCATTTTAAATTGAAAGTGGGTTTTTGAAAAGTGAAATTGAAATTTGAAATTTGAAAGTGAAATTGAAATTAAAAATTGAAATTGAAATTGAAATGTCTAATTTGCATATAATGTGAATTAGGGTTGTAAATATTGAAATTGAAATTGAAATTGAAATATCTAATTTGCATCTAATGTGAATTAGGGTTGTATTAGGTATTTTTGATTTATAAGAATATATGTTTTAATTTTAGGGCATTTTTTTTATAGGAAAAATTCATTTTTACAACAGGGAAGAAATTTTGGAAAATTTACACAAGGGTTTGAAGAAAGTTTGATTGTAGAATTGATTGAAAGAAACATTGTCTGCATTTGTTTGGTTTTGGATTGGATTCATTGGAGGATTGAAGAAAATTCAGGAAATCTTTGGAGGAGGCTTGCATCAGAAATTCATCTCTTCCTGTAGCTTCTTGTACCAGGTTTTCCTCTTTGTGTTTTATTGTTTTTGATTCTTTTCTTTAAAATAGTAATGATTAAAGATTTGTTTGTTAAATCTGTTTTATAAAATAAATTTGATATTAGAAGAAAACAATTAAACAAATTTACAGCCTTTGCTTGTGAAAATTCTTGAGTGAAGATTGTGAAAACTTTAGTTGAATTTAAATTATTTGGGGAAATTGATTTTATTGTTATTGAAATCAAACATAGAGATTGAACAATGCATTTAGAATGTTTTTAGAAAATGAAACTTTATGTTTATTATCAAAAAACGGATTTTAAAATCTGCAGTATAGTTATATTTTTATGGTAAAATGGTCTGATTGCGTCGCCTATAACTTCACTTTTACAAATTGGGTTTTCAGGAAATTTAAAGGGGTTTTGCATTTTGAAATTTTCTTACCCCTGTCCAAAAATTGTAAATACAAAGATCGTATTTTTTGAGTTATGCTTAAAACATGATACTACTGTTAAGTTATTTTTCCCATGGCTGTTCTGAAAATAAAATAATAATAAATTGATATTTATAAATATTAATATTTTATGTATTGTTATTATAATATTAAAATATTATTTAATAATATTTTATATTATAATTTATAATACTAAAGTATTATATTTATTTATATTATTTTAAATAAAATTTGTATATTAGATTAGTGGAATTAAAATTATAAACATATGGAAAATTATTGTTATTTTAAAATGGCTTGTTAAAGTTTAATTGAAAGAGTTAAATATTTGATTTAAAGAATGCAATATATTATTGAATAGAGATTTAAAATTGGATTGATTAGTGTATATGGAAAATGGATAGAGAAACAATATGTTATTATATTAAAGTGATTGAATGTGTTGAATAGAAAATTGAATGAGATGTAAGATTTGGTTAGGAAATGGAAAGAGTTTACTTGCATGGATTTGTATCGATTTAAAAGTAAATTAAGAAGTTGTTTTATTGATGAAGCAATCAATTATGTTATTTATTAATTTCTATTTAGATTAATTGAATCATTGTGATTGGATTATGAAAGAGATATGGATTTAGTATATCCAAAAATAGTATCTTCCTCATGCTTATCTTAAAGGATTTAATTCTTTGTATTCAGTAAAGGGAAGTAAGTTTAATTGTTTTAGATTTCCAATAATGAAAAGGGAAATAGGGGTTATGATTACTTTAGATGATTTACTTATCATGTCTTTGACTTTGTCAACACTACCTATTGAATGAGTATGAATTTAGGAAGTCCAAATATTAGATTTGATTGATGACTTGAATGCTTTTGTTGCTATGTCGTCAAGTTGCATTGTTGGTTTTGGGATTTAGTGTTAGTCCTAAATTATAAGTCTTCCAGAAGAACTTAGAGGATAAGAGTTGTTGAATCTTTGTGCCATCCAATTGTTTTCCCTTGGGTAGTGCATGGCGTCTTTTCAGTTTTACCCGATTTTCACGAACGGGAATGTTTACACCTCCTTGGTTTAGGAGCGGATTATGGGATCCGTGTCTCCTTGTATGGAGTGACCTTGTTATGTGGTTTCATCTTGTTGCCTCCTGTGAAAGGAGTGGACTATGTGTTTGTTGCCTCTAAGATGTATGGAGTGAGTTCTATTATTTGTATCCTCCTTGTGTTGGAGTGGATTATGATGCCTAGTTGGTATGCACTTGTGGTTCCCTTGGTGGATTGTTTCGATGTGTGTTGTTGAATAGAAGAGTGGCTTCTGTTAGGCGCCAGAGCCCAAAGAGGTAAACTGGATAACCTTCAGGAGTGATTTAAACAAGTGATAATTAAAATAATGTACTTAGAAGGTTAGGATTAACTTCTCATTAATCAAGATAATTTAATCCTCACTCATAGACGCAAGGGCTTGTTTAGACTTGGGATGAGTGAGAAGGCCTGGAATGGCAAGATCAACTATCTAGTTCTTGCGAGAGGTAGTTGATTCCGCATGAGTGAGTATGAGTGTCGGGATTCGGTTGAGGCCACCAGGATTACTTGTGCCGGAGCCTATGAAGAATGCCCAGAGGAGATCTCATGACAAACTTTGCGATGACACTCTATCTATGACAACTGTTGTTAATTATTTTATGTGTATGGTTATTTGAACATACTTGATCTATTTTATGTCTGGAAGCAATGTGACCTATGTCAGTGATGTTGGAGTTGTACTTGTATTGTATTTGACTTGTACTTGTATTATACTTGAGTTGTACTTGATTCATACTTGTTAATTCATTTGGTTAGTTATAACAGTATGAGTCAGTTTGAGTCTGCCTTTGGTTAGAGGTAGTAGAATCTTTGTTCATGTTACTTTGTTACTATCTCCTAGCATGGGGGGTGGGCCTTCGGGTACCACATTGGTAGGGTGGAATATGCATCAAAACCGTTGGGTCCCCATCGATCTTCAGTACTTGGTGGCGAGACATCTAGATGGACAGTTCGCGATTCTTGTTGTAATTTCTTGCATTGTAATATTTCAGTTTGTATATGATATTTTACCCCTCTTATGTTTATGAGGTGGAATTATGTAATTGTAATCTTATGTACTATTGCCTCATTCTGGGAATGAGTGATATAACTATTGGATTAAGATAATGTTTATGAGATTGTATCTTGGTTGATTATCTTATTATGTTATGTGGTATTCTTATGATGTATGATGTTTATTTCATAAAGTTCATAAAGCTATGGTTATATGTAATATGTATATGTGGGTTTAAGTAATCCTAACCTTGTAGCCTTAGAGGTTTTTGTTAATTAGTAAGTGAATGTGTATGTTAAATGCACTTTATAAAAAAAATTGGTTCGCTTATGATGTTAATTGCAACTTCCTTTAAGGTTACTTGGCGGGGCATTACAATTGCTTCCTTAGTGGTTGTGGTATGATTTTTGGGGTTGATAAGCCTTGTTGTTTGGGATTTATTATGTCTTTCAGAGGTATTTTCCTAGATTATTTCCTCTAATAACCCCTATTTTGTTCCTATTTTTGTGTTGAGAAGATAGTTTACTTAGGAAATCCTTTATTTTCCTAAGTGGTACTTGAGGAAGAACCTCATAGAGTGTGTTAGAGCTGGAAGTGAGGCATGCTCTTGGTGAGAATGGAATTAAGGTAGTTTTTCCTCTAGTCGTGTGTGGTTGTTGGACCCAGTAGCTAGTTCTTTCCATCAGTTGCAGTTGCAACTAGTGAAGGTAGTATGGTGATCTCTGAAGTGATTGTGCACCAGGTGACAAGTGGTCACTTAGCTTGTGCACCTCTAGAGTTGTGTGTTGTGTGTTTGATAACTAGATTTGGTGCGAGTCTAAAGGACTAATATTGTGAGCATGATGTGTTTGAAGTATCATGTACTAGGTGTACCTATCCTTACTTCATACAGTCTTCCATGAGTAAGCCTAATTTTAGTGGTGAAGGATGTGGTGTCCTCTCGTTTGCATATTTTTCATGTGAGATTGATGTTTTAGCTTCAATGTTTCCTTGTGATTTTTGTGGTGATTATTTTATGGCTCTAAATAGTGTGTATGAACCACCACATGTTTGAGATGAGGTTCCTCAACATGTCAATTGTTGGCATTTTGTATATTTATATGCTTGGTTTATCAATATGCTTTAGTTCAGTGATGTGCTTTATATATGCTATGATTAAATGTGAATGTCGTTATCGATGTTCAAAAATGATTTATATGACATATATATGGATGTTATTTATGATTTATGCTATTGGACCTTGTTGGGCGATTATGTTGTTTGATTATATATATATTGAGTAAGTGCCCTTGGCGTTTGTTGAACGGTTATAGGTATAGGCTTATTTCTCCACTTGGCTATATAGGTTTGAGTTATTCCCCAATGGTGGTTGATTCGAAGATGTCACATTGGGCCTCCTTGTCAATTCCATAATCATACTCAAATCGAGTATGGTATGTGTCATCTTTGACCTTATGTGAACCCAGTATGAGTTAGAAGCTATTTTAAAATCCCTATGTGTCATGAGTCATAAGTCCAAAAGATCTTTGCAAGCAAATAACCTGTTACAAGGAGAAACAAAGAGAAGCAACAAAAGAAATGCTCAAGAATGTGGAGCAATGAATTCACCTAAAAATGTAAAATGAATTATGATACAAAAGATAGTTTTCAACTACATATAGATGAAAACCCTAAAAAGGAAAACCCTAGGCTTGCACAATAATAATTAATAAAGTAATTAATTATTATGCACCTAATGTTAGCTTAAGTGAAAAAGAGTTAAAAGAAACTTTACATAATTAAACAAATATTGTTTAATTAATAAAGTAAATGTCCAATTACTCTAACACCCCCCCTTAAGATAGACATAGGGAGAAGCTAAAACCTAGAAGAAGCTACTGAAAGCAAAAGCAATGGGTCCCGGCAACAAGGCCAGATCAGGTACCCAAGTACAATGAAATCTCTATGAAACGGAGAAAAGGAGAAAACCCAGTGGGAAAAACTCCTCTCCAAAAAGAGATAGAACAACATGCTGAAAGAAACATGAAGGAAGGAAGGCCTCATAAAGACCCCCCAAGGACAACTTCCTTCACCCCAAGCATAGAGCGCAACTGAAGATAGCGCGGAGATGCAAAAGGTTTCGTGAAGATGTCTGCAACCTGCTTGGCAGTGGGAACATACTCCAAGATGAGAGAACCATCCTGAATCAACTGTCTGATGAAATGCATATGAAGCTCAATGTGCTTCGTCCGCTGATGCTCCACCGGGTTGCGCGAAATGTGTATAGCACTCTGATTGTCACACCAAAGAATAGTGGGACTATCAAGAGGAAAACCAAACTCAGTCATCAACTGACGAAGCCATAAAATCTCCTGACTAGCGAGCACTACAGCTCGGTACTCAGCCTCTGTAGATGATAATGCATGAGCAGTCTGCTTCTTGCACGACCATGTGATAGGACCAGAGCCAAGACAAAAAACAAAGCCAAAAGTAGACTTCCAATCATTGACATCACCAGCCCAATCTGAGTCAGTGTAGCCAACAATGTGAGGATCCCCTAATGTGTAGTGAATGCCATATGAAGTGGTGCCCTGAATGTACCTCAAAATACGCTTGGTAGCTTGCCAATGACTCTCATGAGGATCATGTGAGAATCGAGAGACAAGACCAACCGCAAAGGAAAGATCAGGATGAGTGTGAGTCAGGTACAACAAACTGCCAACTAACTGCGGTAAAGTGTAGCATCTACTGAAGGGGTGGGGCAAGTAGTAGTCAAAACAACCCCTGACTAAAAAGGTGTGGGGGCAGGCTTGCAATCAAGCATGCCAAAGCGCTGAAGCATATCAAAAGAATACTTCTGCTGGTAAATGGAGATCCCCTCTGAAGACTGAATCACCTGAAGACCAAGGAAATAGTGCAGAAGGCCAAGATCTGTCATCTCAAACTGCTCCATCAAGGCTAGCTGAGAATTCTGAATCATAGAGGATGAGCTACCTGTGATGAGAAGATCATCAACATATAGCAGAAGAATCAGGATCTCACCCTCAAGATGCTGAATATAGACCGTGTGATCAGAATGACAACGAGTGAAACTAGTGGAGAGCAAAAAAGAGTCCATCTTCTCATACCAAGCCCGAGGGGCTTGTTTGAGACCATATAATGAATGCTGAAGTCTGCAAACCAAAGAAGAATCATGAAAAAATCCCTGAGGCTGCTCCATATAGATCTCCTCCTATAGGTCACCATGTAAGAAGGCACACTTCACATCCATTTGAAAAATGAGCCATCCTCTAGAAGCTGCAAGTGATAATACAAAGCGAATGGAATTCATCTTGGCGACAGGGGCAAATGTCTCGGAGTAATCAATACCCTCAACCTGTGAGAAACCCTTCGCAACAAGACGTGCTTTGTACTTATCAATAGAACCATCAGTAGCATACTTGGTGCAATACAACCATCAGCACCGAACCATCTTTCTACCCTTAGGAAGAGGACAGAGATCCCATGTATTATTCCTCATCAAAGAATACTCTTCCTCCATGGCACTATCCCACTCAGGGTGACCTGTTGCCTCTGAAAATCTCTGAGGATCCTCTGAAAGAGCATGAGTCAAAAGACTAGAACCCGTAGTATGAGAATGAGTGCGACGAGTGTCTGAAGGATCACCGGCCATAGATCCTACTGCCTCAATAGTAAATTGAGCCCATTTGGGCCTCTGAGGTGGAGCAAGTGGAGGTGGAGATGGGGGATCATCAATATCCTCATCAGAATCCTCAAAATAATCCTGAAGAGTTGTAGAGGGTGGAGTAGGTCATGAAGGGGACACTGGAGACAGGGTATCAACTGGAGGAAGGCACTCATCAAACTGAACATCCCGTCGAAACAAGACCTCTCTGGAATCAGGATCAAATAACCTGTACGCCTTAACATCCTCACAATAGCCGACAAATATGAGGGGTCGACTCTTCCACTCCATAACTCTCCTCTGAGCATCAGGAATAAAAGCCCATGCCTCACTACCAAATACTCGAAATGATGAAATATCAGGCTTGTCATGAGACCAAGCCTCCTCGGGAGTCATATGTCGAATCGCCTTGTGAGGCATCCGATTCTGAATATAGTTGGCACAATTGACTACCTCTGCCCAAAAAACAAATCCATGGACCTGGACTGAATCATACAATTAGCCATCTCCTGTAAAGTTCTGTTCTTGCGCTCAGCGATACCATTCTGTTGAGGGGTGTAGGGAATAGAAAACTGATGCTGTAAACCATGCTCAGTGCAAAAATCTCTGAAAGCCTGATTCACATACTCCCCCCATTATCTGTACGTATCCGTTGGATAGAGAGACCGGACTGCTTCTCTACAAATGTCTTGAAGACACGAAAGGAATCAAAGACATCAGACTTATACTTAAGAAAGTACAACCATGTGCGTCTGGAGAAGTCATCAATGAATGTGAGTACATACTTGGCCCCTGAAAAAGAAGGAGTGGGAAATGACATGAGGTCACTATGAATCAACTCCAAGGGTACCAAAGCACGAGTGGTACTTCCCTTCGGAAAGGGATCCCTGTGATGCTTGCCAAGCACACAACCATGACAAACACCATCAGTGCAGGAAATCCGTGGAAGACCAAGAACAAGTGACTGTGTACTCATCTGCTGAAGATATCTATAATTGACATGGCCCAAATGCTCATGCTAAAGCTGACTCACTGAATCTACATGTGCTATAAGAGATGAACCTGTACCCTCAGAAGGCACAAAGCCATCAAATCTGTAAAGACGAGATGCAGTATCAACACTACCAGTAGCCACAACCAAATTAGAATCATGGAGGTCCCGAATAACCACATCATGTGGTGAGAACTCAACTGTCTTACCAGAGCCAGTGTGGCAAATCTGATAAATGGACAAGAGGTTCGTCAAAATGTCAGGAACAACCAGAACATCCTGTAGAGTGCCTCCATCCAAAGAGACAGAACCTGAACCCAAGACGGAAAGCTGTGAAGATTCACCCATTGCAATCTGTGAAGTACCACAAGAGGCAAGAGAAGTGACCAACTGCTGAGTGTGATTCATATGGTGAGAAGCACCAGAGTCTAAAATCCAAGTGGACCCATTGGTCGATGCGCATGCAGTGAGAGCATGACCCTTCCCTGTGGTGGAAGAAGAAGAAGACGACGGTGAGGAGATGTGTTGCTGCTGCATGGCCTCCTCTAAAGCCTCTAATCATTTCCAACACCTAGAAACTGGATGACCTTGCTTGCCACAGAAACTGCAAGTGTCTCCTGATTTCTCCTTAGTCTTGGAGGAAGACTCACCAGACTTCAAAGATTTCCCATGTTTAGGATTAAATGGTGGTTTAGAATCAGACTTAGGAGGCGGTTTGGAGGAATGCTCACTATTTGCAAAATCTTTCTTGGGCCTTAGTTTCTACTTCTGTTTCCCCTTCAGTGATTGAGCAACCAATGCTTTGCTCTTTGAACCTGAGAGCATATCCATCTGAGAAAGGTGGGACTGTTCCCGAGATAAACGCTCACAAAATAAATCAAAGGTAGCCATGGTAAAATTGGCACCCAAACCATCCATGGTGGAGTAGAAGGAGGAAGCAAATATCTGAAATGGACCAAGAAGCTTAGAAAGAATCAAATTAATGCACTCTGTGTCTGTCTTGTTCTTCCCACAACCCTGTAAAATAGAGCGGATAGTTTTGAACTTGTTCAAAAAGTCCTCAATAGTGGGGAAGGAATCAGGTAACAATGAAGTCAGCTCTGCCTCAATCTGTAATGTGTGGAACTCATTAATGGCCCCAAAAAGTGTCTCAAACTTCAGCCACATGGCTCGAGGAGTGAGCAAAGCATCAAGGTGAAACAAAAGACTGTCTGAAACATGCAGGCATATCAAACCCATAGCCTCATCCATCTTGTTCCTGTGCTGCATAATCTCAAAAGCACGCTGCAACTGAGGCTGAACCTCATCTAAACAAGACCATAACCCTCGTGACCTGAGTAGCCTCATCATACGAGACTTCCAAGTGTGATAGTTATGTGATGTGAGTAGCTCAACTGAAGAGTCTGCCATGAAACCCTGCACCTGTACCTGCTTGTGTTTTTTTTATTATTATGTGATCTTTCAGAATAGACAGAAGATGCAGAAGGGTTTGTATTTTTGAGAGTTTTGGTGTTCTGGTTTTCTAGATAAATGACAGAAAGCAAGAGAAAAAACACCCCCCACAAAAGATAAACCCAAACCCTAGTACAAACTGAGAAGAAGGAAGCAATGCATAAGCAAAAAATACTTCAAGACAAATTCTCATGTACCTGGTGAAAATTCTGAGAAAATAGATCACATCATTGAATAGAGCATGTTGAGAGCTTTCCAACGCCTATTCAAGTTTGAAAAACGGAGTCCGTTTGCATCTTCTATGACCCTGAAAGTGAAGAAAGAAGACCTCACTTTGACTGGTAAAAAATATCTAGACTGGTAAAAAAATTAAAAATATTTCTATACCATTAGATTGGTGCCATTCTCATCTTTCCAATGCATCTTCCTGTTCAAAAAACGGAGCTAGGATGCCCAAGTCATGCCCATTTGACCAAAAATGACATAATAGGGGGTTGGAGTGAAAACATTAGCCCTCAAGGCCTTAAAATCCGGCGGTCAGTGGCATGTAGGCTGCGCTCGGGCAGAGCAGACGAGGTGGCGGGCCGACAGAGGTGGCGGTGGCCACTTGGCCGTGGCCGGTGGTAGCCGCCGGTGGCAGTGGCCGGGCGGTGGCCATCGGGCAGAGCTCTGGTGGTGCGGTGGTTTAATACTGGCCTTGCAAAAAAATCAAAGAAAATGATTTTTTTTAATTTTTTTTCGATTTTTCCATTTTTTTGTGCAATTTTTGCTCCGTACGGCCTTAGGGCAAAAAAATTTTGCCTTCCAAATTGACTGTAACCAAAATTGATGATTTGACAGTCGATTTAGGGGTTTTTGGGTGCTACAAATCCAATGGCACTATCCATTTGAGCCCAAAGTGAACCCAAAAAATGAAGTATGCTGAATCCACCCCAAAAAAACTTTAGAACCCTAGATTTGCTTCCAATGCAAAATCTCAAAACAAGAACAAGCAGCTGCAAATCTGAAGCTCTGATACCATGTTGGAGTTGAGAAGATACAACACCACAAAAGTCCAAAAGATCTTTGCAAGCAAATAACCTGTTACAAGGAGAAACAAAGAGAAGCAACAAAAGAAATGCTCAAGAATGTGGAGCAATGAATTCACCTGAAAATGTAAAATGAATTATGATACAAAAGATAGTTTTCAACTACATATAGATGAAAACCCTAAAAAGGAAAACCCTAGGCTTGCACAATAATAATTAATAAAGTAATTAATTATTATGCACCTAATGTTAGCTTAAGTGAAAAAGAGTTAAAAGGAAACTTTACATAATTAAACAAATATTGTTTAATTAATAAAGTAAATGTCCAATTATTCTAACATGCCTAATATAATTAATGGTTCAAGTTCTATGTTTTTTGCAAATGAAATATTAGGAATTTAAATTATTATTATATTGGTTATTAAAATATTCTTTGTGTTTTGGGAAAGGGGAAAAATAGAATGAAGGTAGAAAAGAAGTTAAGCTATCGTTTAATCAAATTGCAAAATTCCTTGGGTTGGGAATTACAGGTTATGTTGATTTAAATATCTTGTGTGAATTTTTAATTTAAATTTAAATGAACATATGCTTATATGGATTTAAATGAATATGTTATTTAGAGATTGATTGATGAGTATATTTGAGTTTTGAGGAAAATGGAAATTAAGGAAATAGAAAAAGAATTTTACATTTTTAATTTGAAATTGGAAAAGGGGTAAATAGGGAAAAAACATTTTATTTTCATTTTATGTTTTATTTGTGAAGAAATTTGAGAGAGAAAAACCCTTTTTTTGGAAAATTGAGGATTTGTTGGTTGGATGAACATTTGATGTCAAAATTTGACTGTCATAACCATTTTAGAACTAAACTTAATATTATTTTATACATATATTAATTGGTTGATAATAAACAAATTAAGTCTAAAATTAACCAAATAAATAAACATAATAATATTAAGATTTAAAATAACTAGCAATTATTCCTTAAATCCAAATGTAAGACTACTACTAGTCATAGAAAAAAAAACGTATACTATTTCTAACCAAATTCTTTACTCAGCTCCAATTGTGGCATTTAGATTGATTATAAAACTTTAGTGTATTTAGGTATCAAGGAAAGTTATTTCCATGTTTGATAGTAAAAATCTATTCTCGGCCACCTCACATCGTTAACTAAACATTTCTTTATCATTGTGGCTTAAACACCTAGAGCATGGAAACTAAGATATGGAGAAAACTCGATGAAATTCCTAACATCAAAAAAGTATATGGGAATTACTTCCTCATTTCTACAAAACTGGAGTTCAACTCCATTCATTTTCCCACGTTCCATAATTAAAGCTACTCTTGCGCTACCACTCTAGCGAAAAAAACATTTGGAAATCACCAATTCTTTAGCGCTAAAATTTTTAGTTTTGAAATACTACATTGTAAACTACCTTTCCATAGCTAGTATTGGGTTTGGAAGGGCAGAAGTAAAATCTTAGCATTCTCCTTCAAGAATGCATGTATTAGAACCGGAGTAAAATAGAATGCCACTCTTTTTCATCACCAATTTTTTTTCCATTTGAGGAAGAAAGGAAGGGAGGTTGTGGACTCTACAAAGAAAGCATGTTTTTAGACTTTGGGAAAAGAGGTGAAGCATCCATACATGCTAGAGGAGCTAATTGTAGTGAGAGCGTTGTTGGAAATAAGTGTTGTCATTGATGTCAAACCAATATGGGTTTTCATTGATGTCAGATGAGATACTGAATGATGTACATACTTTGGAGATAGTCATTATGATACTATATTAGTTGGTGCATGTCTATAGAGTTGTATAAGGAAGAATAATGTTTAGTATGGTAACTAAGTGTGATGTGGAGGATGATACTCTTGTTCTGATATTCCCACAAGGTGTTTACATTGATATCATCTTAATTTGATCTACCACATTTAGAGCTTTTGGTAAGACACTCATAGGGCAGACTCTAAGGAAAATTCATGGTATGTTGATCTGCATTCTTCTGTAGAGGAATATTTAGTCTTGCGGTTCTAAAGAAAAGATGATTGATCTATGAAGGAGCTACATCCAAGAAATCAAGTCATCACACCTTCCACAATGAAAGTTGCATGTAACAGTGTTCCAGTCTATGCTTTGGCTAAGTACTGTACTGATAAATACTTATTGCAATGGTCTACATTCCTATGGAAGTGAAGTATCTACCTTATAGATTTGTGAACATAATAAATAGGGTCCAAAGCATACTACTTAGCAATATCAAGTAATGTGGTGGTCCACAAGTTCAATTTTTGAATAACAACGTGCTACAATTTATCTGGAATGCTTTATTCTTGCTATTTCAGTAGGTCTATTCACTTGCACTATCATAAGATGATTAGTCGCTTTAGGAGAAGGTTGAGGATATATTGTGCATGAACCAGAATTCTTGTATCTTGATACACATAATGGTTTTGGTCTCTCCTCGATAGTTTAAAGTTGAATAGATGGAAGTTTTGGTGATGTGATCATTAATTGGGTCGACAGACTTATCTCCTTCATCAATGATTGATCTTGATTAATTATTCTATTTTGGGGAATGTGTTATGATGTGTTTAGGTCTTGTAATATCGTAGTATTATCCACAATTGTCTCTATTACAAATATTATACATAATTGGAGATGACCAGTGAGATATCAAGCATTTCTTCTAAAGGTTATCTTGGAGCTAACCTAATAAGGTTTTTGAGTTTTTGTGGAGGATATATATAGAAGATCAAATTCATTTGCGAAAGTGGTGATTGATAGTGATTGATAAAAAAGAAGAGTGAAAAAGATGATTTTTTTTAAATTAGTGTGAAATGCTAATTGTGCAAAATAGTGACTACAACGTCAACATGTGTTAGATGCTTCTTCATAGCAATTCACAATCAATTTTCTCAATCTAATTTTCATGTATCCTACTCTGAGACAATGAGTCTCATCAGATCATTTGTATTCCTTAGTATGCAAGTCCACAAGCAGTGATCCTTAAAAAAAATTAATTCTCATTAGTTGTGAGCTACATATATTGTGAGTTAATCCTCGCTGTGGTTTTTTCCTCATTAGGTTTTCCATGTAAAAATCCTAGTGTCTTTATGTGATGCATGTGTTCCCTTTTATTCTTTTTAGTTAATGTGATGTGTTGTTAATCTACAAATGGAATGGTTAATTTTTAATATATGTTGATTCACCTCCCTCTCAGCACATCATTATGTTCACCAAGCACATGGAGAGAGAAAATCTGATTATACTTGTTATGATTCTAGAGAAATAAAATAAATGGGACTACTACTATCCTTGTTGTGAGTGCAGAGCACAGGTAGAGAGTGCAAAGGACCGGAGAAGGTCAATACTATGAGTGAGAGGATTTGTAGGTAAGTATTATTTTTGTGGCTATGACCCCTCAATATTTCTATGGTTACTACTACACATGCAACAAGTCTAGTCATAGGGTTGTTGATTGTATATCTAATGCGAGAAGAAGCATTTTTTTTGCAAGCTTGCAATAAACCAAAACACATCGCTAGATCATGCAAGGGAAAGAGTGTAGGATATTTTTCTCTTGAAAATAAGCCTATCATTAGTCAAAAAGAAAGGAGATGAGCAAATTTTGGAAGAAGAAGGAAGAAAGTGAAATGAAAAATGATTATGTACCTGAACATGATTAAAATGAGTCCTCTGGTAACTAAAAAGGGTGTATTGTTTCAGGGGGAGTTGCAATTGCAAATCCTACCAAAACCTTGAAATATATGAGATGTTGAAACCTTTAGCATAATGGTAAATAGTGAAATGGACTTGGTTGGTTATATTTTTGGAGTAATCACACCTTCTACAGAAGTGTCCCAAAGGATTATGGTGCTCTATGATATCACAAAAAAATAAAAAGTTGTTAATGTCAAGAACTAAGAAAGGAATTTATTATAGAATAATTAAGGTAGGTATGAAGTGTATTTAATCTCAAATTGATCAAAATTGATACTATTTGAATATATCAAGTGTATGCAAGTGCTAACGAGGGAGAGAAGAAAACTTTTGGTGTGTTGCAAAGAAAACCCTATCAATAATTTTATAGGTATTTTTCTAGTTTTTTTATAAAACCCTAGTATCAGAAAGTGGTATCATGGCTACACCAACTATCATTGATGTTACTGAAAGGCCTAGGCCCAAATACAAGAAATTTACATTCAAAACTATAATGGAGGTAGACAAAGATGGTGTATTTTCAAAAGTTTCAATGGGTGTTATGTATTGCGAAGAAATAAGAATTTACATTCATGCTCAGTTGAATGAAATTAAACATGCCTTTTTATTTGAAATGGTATGGCATGAGCTACTAAATGAGAATGTAGGACACAAACTGGAGTATGGGAATATTTTTGCAAAAGGGTTGGACATCTGGAAAGACTTTCCAGACTTCTATAAAAGCGAGGAATGGGTCAGAACAATCTTCAGCCATATTCATGATGAATTTATTTGGTTAGACAAACCCTTCTTGATAAAAAAGGATGCTATTAGAGCAGTTACTGGCCTTTGTGCCTCTGGACCAAATCCGGTGCTGAAATCTATAAATAATGAAATTGTTATGGAACTCATTGGTTCTAAGTTTGATAAGAGAACACTAACAATAAAGGATATAATTGATTATGATGTCCAGTATGAATTAATGGGAATTACATACAAAATATATTTCATAGATAGGGAAGGTTTTACCATCGCCACAACAATTCACACTACATATCAATTAGTGAAGGAAAATGCCAATGTTGACCTATGTGAGTTGTTGAGAGAACAACTGATGGAGAACCTGAAAAGAACAAAGGAAACCAAGTACAACTTTAGGTTTGGTTCTTTGATCATATGTCTTACTTTTTCTTCCTAAATGAATTACCTAGCTTCAAAGGAAAAATTTGGGATAAATTCACTTTGTTAGTTGCACAAATCAAGAGACATACATATAGTTTTCAAGATGAACAATCATATACTACCATATAATAGGGTTTCTTTAAAAAATTGCAAATGGAGTTGTAGGGGAGATATAAGATTCTATCCAGTTTGGTTCGAAAGTATGAAAATGAGATAAATTTTATGGTAAACAAGGATCATTGTAATATGGAAGTAGTAGAACCTAGAACTATATGGATATCTAAGCTACCTTATGAGGTTGAGGATGAATTGTACAAATTTACATAGATATTCTATTGCCAAAACCTAAGGATCCTAAAATAAAAATATTTGGTACATATAAAGAGATCATGGATGAAATTTACCAAAAATAAAGAGAAGAAACTAGTGAAAATAAAGTTGAAAAAATATTGAAGGAGATGGGTGCCTCGCATTACTCAAAAAATTAAAAGAAAAGAGGATCTTTACAAAAATGTAATACCCCTTTGTTTTTCTCTTTGTTTCAGACAGTGTTCTACCTTGCTTAGGTTTTTTTTCTAGTTTCACTTATACTTTGATATACTCTATGATGTTGTTTATTATTTGATCACTATTTATAGAGCGGTGTGGATTATATGTTGTGATGTGATGTTACTCTCTTTGATGTTATTATTTGACATGTCTTTGATTAGCATTATGATTATTTGGAATAACATAGTTATATGCACATGAGTAGAATATATATGTTAGAACTACCAGTTTCATGATAGTGTATTGTGAAGGGGATGGAATTGCATCACTCGCTTGCAAGTGCCCTGCGATTCTGCAACTTCCTCTTCACGGTGTGTTCTATTATGATGTTTATATACATGTACTATTTATGCCTTTTTGACAGATTTGCAGGTACATGGCATTGACTCCACCTGGCTTCACATGTTTGAGCATGTCAACCCAATAGTTATGTTGATTGGGAGATAGTAGCTAAGATACTTGTGTCAAGCCTTTACCCTAGTCTCAGTGTGTCATTTGGTCTAGTCAGTTTTGCTTCTTAAAAGTTGTTTATTATTGCTTTGAATTATTATGTTAAAATGCTTAAAAAAGGAAGTTAATGAATTTAATCATTTAAAGTTGATTATTAGATTAATTTTATTTTAATGTTAGAAGTTTTGAATTAATAAATTAATTAATTTAATTTAATTGATAAATAGTTAATCCTAGGATTATATTGTTTATTGATTAATTAAATTAGTTAATTAAGTTAAATTTGAAAGGGGAAATGTTTTGTAATTATTAAATATTTTAATTTTAAATTCTCGGGGATTTTATGTAAAATGGGTTGTTAGTGATATTTTGTGATTTTTAACATGTGTTAGAGGAATTAATGAGTTGGTTGGAAATTTATTCACGGGGAGAAGATTGTGGCTTTGATGGAAGAAGTTGGAAGCTTCTTCACGACAGAAGTACGGGGATATTTTGTGTGTTGGGAAATTGATTGAAAAAGAGTCTTTCTGTGATTTGTTGGTGTTCTGAAAAATATTTGAAGAATTGTTGTAGGAAGAGATTTTGTGTTCTTGAAATTTTAGAAAAAGTTCTCAGGAATTTTTGTTGTGTTCGGGAAATTGTATTATTCTGAAGGAAGCTATTGTCTATCTGGGAAAATTACTTGGAGTTATGGAGGAGGCACTGCTTCAGATTTACAAATTCACAGGCATTAAACTACAAGTTCATTCCATTGATTTTGTTAAGTTTTAAATTGAAAAGCTTCTAGTTTAGATCTTCTTTTTAAAAGATTGCATGTGCAAAATTTTAAGTTTGTGTTTTGTGTTAAAAATTGTACCGTCGTAAATAAATTTCTTTGTAGAATCATTTCTTCTATAGGTTGAAATTATCTATGGAAAACTTTAGAAAAATGGTAAATTGGTATTATAGTGAATTTAGGGGAACCCAAAAGGAAACACTTAGGGATCTGCAAAGAAAACCACCTCGAGAAATTTCTTGTAAAATTAGTTTGTGAGAATTTTATTTATCTTTCTTCTTAAGATTTGTCCCTAAGCAAAGTTTAAAGTTTCCTCTGTGATTTGTTTGAGAAAAGTTGGCTTTTCGAATGTGTGTAAAATTGGGTTTTTATTTCTTGTAGCTCATCAGTTTTGATAAAAAAATTCCAATTAAAATTACTATGTTGAATTTCTTTATATATATATTTACACACACATATATATATATAATATATATATATACTGTAATCATTTCTATGTTCTAGAAATTTTATTTAGAGAATTTCATGTCAATTCTGTATGGCAATGGAAACATGTTTAAATGTCATTTTTATTGTTTTAAAAAAATGGATGCCTGAAATTTGTTTGTGTAGGGTCCCTTTGGGGGAGCCGACGACTACCCCAGCTGACCCCCAAGTATGGGGAGCCAGTTGTGGAAGTAGTCATCGCCCCCACACTTGGGAGCCAGTTGTGGAATAGTCGACACCCCTACTTGAGTTCGTCGACCTTATCTTTGGTGCAACCATTGTATGGCTTAACAATTTTGAAGACAATATTTTTAGCGAACGAAATTTTATTTTATTTCGTCTGCCTTATGAAATATGCATTGCGATTTTATTTTCAAGTAATAATATTATAATATATAGTATATGTGAATATATATATATATATTATATTTAATAAATATATATATGTATATATACTCATTATTTATTTGCTATGGGGTTTGTTAAATATTTTAATATATATATTTATTGTATATACACATTGACATATATATAATTATATATTTATATATATATAGTTAATGATTTTGTTTTATTTGGGTTCATGCATTAAATGCACCATTCAGGGATTTTTTTTAAATATTAAGTGTTAAATAGAAGAATTTATATTTTATTAAAAATAATCGAGGAATTGAAGTATTAGACAAATTGGTTTTCTTCTCTATTTGTTAAAGGGTTTTAATTTAGTTAGTGAAATTGGACAATTTTTATATTATTGTTTTTCATTGAATGAAAATGGATTTAGGATATCCAAATGATAGATTTAATACTGGTCTTGATTGCCTTTGTATTTGATTTCTTCTAGTCATGTTTGGGGGAAAATTGGTAAAGTGTTAGTCAATAATTTGTAAGTCTTCCAGAAGGATATTTAGATGATGGGGGTTGTTGTATTGTAATTTCAGCCTATTTTAATTTCCCTTGGGTAGTGCATGGAGTCGTTTCAATGATTGTCGGTTTCCATGAATGGGGATATGTGCCTCCAATGTTTGGAGTGGATTTTGTTGTGTTGCCTCCTAGGATTGGAGTGGGTTATTTTATCTAGTTTTGTGTGCACTTTGGTACCCTTGGTGGTTGGTTTGTTATGTGTGTTTTCAAGTAGAAGAGTGGATTCTGCTAGGCGCCAAAGCCCTAAAGAGGTAAACTGGATAACGTTTAGAAGTAGTTAATCAAGTGAAAACATAATTAAAGTATTTATGGGATTGGGAAATATTTCATACTAATTAAGATAAGTAGCCTCACTCATGGGCTCAAGTGATCATTTGGGCTTGGGATGAGTGGGAAGGCCCAGAATGGAAAAGGTCATCTACCTTGTCTTTTTGAAAGGTATTTGATTTTGCATGAGTGAGTATGGGGGCCAGGGATCAGTTGAGGCTACCAGGATATCCCAGGATGGGGGTCAGAGCCCAAGAAGATCCTCATTAGATATCCCATGTCGAGTTGTGTGATGAAACTCTTTCTACGACAATGTTTGGTATGTTGGTTTATGTGTATGGTTTTGTTAACATACTTGATTTATTCATCTCTAGAAGCAATGTAACCTTTGTAATAGTGTGGTTCTTGTACTTGAGTTTGTTTGAGTCAGTATGTGTTAGTATGTGTCTAGAGGTAGCAATTTTGGTCTTGGATCCTTGTTACAATCTCCTAGCATGGGCGGCGGGCCTTCGGGTACCACTTGGTTGGGAGGAACGTGCACCCTACACCGTTGGATTCCCCTTTATCTTCAGATCGTGACAGCGAGATTTCCAGTTGGAGAGCTCATGGATTTCAGCTTATATTTCATGCTTTGTAATTGTTTAAGATGACTCTTGTATTTTATTATCCCTCAGTTGTATTCGAGGAGGTTTCATTTATTATGTAACACATTTGTATGAACTACCTTATTCGAGGAATGAGTGATGTAATCTTATTTGATGAGTAATGTTATTTTGGAACTTGATGTATATCTTATCTTTATGATGTAATTTTATGTATGGAATGTATGAACATTTATTTCCTTAAGTAGTTAATCATGCTATGGATGTACTTATGATTTATGTTATGGGTTTAGATGTAACCTTAGTCTCGTAGCCTTAGAGGATGTTGGTGATAGATAGTGAACTTTTATGTTATACTATTCTTTTAAATAACTAAAATATTGTGCATTTTTCGTAGATTATTGCAACTTCCTTTAGGGTTACGTGGCGGGGCATTACATAGTCGTAGTCTAAGGAGATATAGTATATCCTCTCCTATTGTTATATTTTCTCTGTTACCTTCTTAATCCATTGAAACAACCAATAGTAACAAAAAAGATACATCTCATATCACTCTAAATAAAAAGGCCAATAAAGCTAGACATGCCAGGCCTAAAAAAAGGCAAAAAGAGAGAAGTAAAATGAGAAATAGTTAGGTGTTGTTGAGGAGATTCATGAATGATGATAATAGTGAGATTGTTAAGGATACAAAAGAGAAGGTTGTTTAGAAGCAAGATGCTTTTGTGGGTAAAGGTCAAAGTTTCTCATCTTTAGATTCACTCAAAGACCTATTGCCTTTGTAGATGCAATTCCAACCTATGATATCACCTCAAATTCTAAATATCCCCAGTCATGAAGGTTAGGTAGATATATTTAGTATGTCTCCCCTTCACAAATTACAACTTGGTCATATTCCACATACCTCCGCAAGGAAGGAAATATTACAAGAACTTGTAAAAAAGAGTGAATTTATTGATGATGTTTTAAAGATAATTTAGAAGGGGTTACTAGAAGTAAACATTGATTTTTCCTTGCCTTTGAATAGAAATTAAAGTTTTTAATGGATTCCTTCAAGTATCATTTCTCTCACATGGAGAAAAATATAGAACAAGAGGCCATAAGAAAAATAAATGATAAAAGAATGGAAGAAGTATCTAATCAGTGTGCTAGTGCACATAATAAATTGCAAGAAAACTTGAAAATGTATAAAGAATGTGTAAATGAAGTGACTACTTTGTATCATTTTTTCTTGAAGTGGCCAAACTCCACCAAAAATATCAAGGATCAGATTGACTCCATTGAGTCACAAATTACTAAATTGGATGAAGTGTATGATTTATCAAAGGATATGAATGGATCAATAAGATCTCAAATAGAAAATATTCATCTAAAGTTGACATTTCTTCAAGACCAGAGAGAGTGGTTAACGAAAAAAATCGGTCAGTTGAGGGAAGCAATCAACTTAAGACTTTCGTCTATCTAGATTGCTTCTTAATTCATAAAGTGTTGATAAGAAAATGAAGGCTCCAAGTAATGCAAAGGAGGTTGAAGATTTGTACATGCAGTTTGAATGCCAAAATAACATTCTTTCCTCAACAAAAGTAGACTAGGTTGCAACTTTGGTGCAACTCAAAGAATTTCACAAGAAAATTATACCTTCTAAGGAAGGTACAAAGGTATAATTAAGATAATTCTGGTCTTTGTAGAGTATTTTTGTGTATTTTGGGGTTTTATTTTTTACATAGCATCAGTTTTGAGGCACCTCCATCTCAGGTGTAGTATTGGTTTTATAATCCATATAAGGGAAACTCATACATTTTTTAGAATGTTGTAAATAAACCATATCATGCCCTTTGCCCTTGATGTCAAATCGGGGGAGAAGCATATGTGTGTTGCCATCAATGACAAAGGAGAATATTGTTGGAAATAAGAATTTTCATTGATGTGAAACCAATATGGGTTGTCATTGATGTTAGATGAGATACTAAATGATGTACATACTCCACAAATTGTCATTATGATACTATATCAGTTGATGCATGTCCGTAGAGTTGTATAAGGAAGAATAATGTTCAGTATGATAACTAATTGTAATGCGGAGGATGAAACTCTTGTTATGATATGCCCACAATGTGTTTACATTGATATCATCTCAGTTTGATGTATAGATATATGTTGCAGAAGTTTTGGTAAGGAACTCACGGGGAAAACTCTAAGGTAGAGTCATGGTATGTTGATCTACATTCTTCCATAGAGAAGTATTTAGTTATGAGTTTATAAAGAAAATATGATTGAGTTATGAAGGAGCTACATCCAAGAAATCAAGCCATCACACATTTCATGGTGAAATTTGCATGTAACAGTGTTCTAGTATGTGCTTTGGCTAAGTACTGTACTGATAAATACTTACTGGAATGTTCTACATTCCTCTAGAACTGAAGTATCTACGTTGTGGATTTGTGAACATATTAAATAGTTCCTAAATCATACTACTTAGCAGTATCAAGTAATGTGGTTATTTGCAAGCTTTATTTTTGAATAACAATGTGCTACAATTTGTTTGGAATGCTTTTACATTTCTATTTCAATAATTCTGTTCACTTGTGCAAACATAAGATGATCAATCTCTTTAGCAAATGTTGAGGAGATATTGTGCATGAACTATAATGCTTGTATCTTGATTTTCATGATGGTTTTGGTCTCTCCCTGACAGTGTAAAGTTGAACAGATGGTAGTTTTGGTGATGTGGTCATTAATTGGGCCAACAAACTTATCTCCTTCATCAGTGGTTGCTCCTAATTAGTTAATTTTATTTTGGATATTTTTTTATGATGTGTTTCGGTCTTATAACACCATGAGCTTATCCATAATTATCTCTCTTGCAAATATTACACATAATTGGAGCCAACCAGTGAGATATCAATCGTCTCTTCTAAAGGTTAATGTAGAGACAACCTATTAAATTTTTTGAGTTGTTGTAGAGGATATACATAGAAGAGGGTGATCCCACAATACTGGTTTACAATTTTTTGGCCAAATTGGACACTGGACTGATTTTTTCTAACTAAATCTTCACTTTCAGGCACCTATAGCAGCTAAACTGTAAGGAATTTAAAGATGATGCAAACTAGTGATTTGTGACATTTTATCTGTAGATTCTAAATATACTTTTTTCAAAAAAAATGGAATTAGATTGCACTTCTTTTTCCATTTCCTTCGAAAACTATTTTTTATTAGTAAACACCATTTTTAAGGAGTGATGTTCACCGTATAAAACATTAAAAAAATTCTATGAAGGATAAAATTCTCATTTTTTCGAATTTAGATTTGTAAGTATGATATCTAGCCAGTTCATTTGGTTTCATAATGTTTTATTGAATATTTTTTCCTTAATCAAGTTTTCAAGTCAAACCAATTACAATTCAAACATAGGCGAATTTTTCTGTATGTATCAAAATTCAATTTTTTTTACTGGATCAAGGACATCAATACCTAGCCTAAACATATTTTCTAAATTTTATTTTAATAATCTGCTATTTTTCCACATGTGAAGAACAAAGAGCTTGATTTTGGTGAAAACCTAAGTTTAATCAAACTAAAAAAACAAATACATAATAAAATAAAAACATATTAAAATTATATTCGATGCATAGCTCGTTTTGAGGACTACCATCATCCAGTTGGGTCTGTGAAGTATCCTCCATTTTCATCCTCAAATTGAGCTTCTAAGGGAAAAAATTTGTAGAAATTTGGTGCTAGAGGGTGAGAAAATAAGAAATAAAATATTAACCTTTAGAAGAGAAAATGTTTTGGGAGAAATTTGGTGCTAGAGGGGAGAGAAAATAAGAAATAACCTTTAAAAGAAATGGTTGATATTTCACTGGTTTGCTCCAATTATGTGTAATATTTGCAAGAGAGACAATTGTGGATAAGCTCACGGTGTTACATG
Organism: Sequoiadendron giganteum; assembly: GCA_007115665.2. NCBI lineage: Eukaryota > Viridiplantae > Streptophyta > Pinopsida > Cupressales > Cupressaceae > Sequoiadendron > Sequoiadendron giganteum. Next base: position 369,626,270 of record CM021105.1, on the reverse strand, counting down.
ACCAAAACACATCATAAAATTATATCCAAAATTCTGACATTAAGGACAAAATATGGAATTGAAATAATTGGACTTATTATATTATTGCAAAAATTGTGGTGTTGGAGATAGTTTAGGAGGCATATTTTTATTTTTTGAGGTTCTAAAAGGAAAAAATACATTTTGGGCGTGGATTTTTGGGGAAATACAAGTGGGGACAACTCATTAAAGCTCCTTAATTATATCATGGAATATTTGGATGCTCAAGTTGTGTAACTATTGATTTTTTCCAAGTTTGGCTCCTATTTGTGAGGAGGTGGTTTCTTTTTCTTGGCAAATCATAGATGGAGGTTATAAAAAGAAGTTTTTTATAATTTAATGATTTTAAATTTACTTTTGAAAGAATATTTTCCATTTCTTGTCATAGAAAATTTGAAGTTACAAGAAAAGTGTGAAGGAGTTAATTTATATGTTTTATTTTGGTCATTTTCAAGGGTTGTTGCTACCAGATTTGAAGCTCATCATTCTAAGGCATATCTTCTTGTTCGGAGAGGAAAAACAATATGTTTTTGTAGTTTTGAAGAGGTATTTTCAGCAAAAAATGGATTAGAGAATCCATGATTTAATTTTAGTTGAGGTTTCAGTTGAGGATTTGCAAGTTGTAGGAGAAAAAAACTTATGAAAGAATACTTGTTGAAGGAAAGAATTTTGTATTTGTCTCTTTCTATTTCTTATTAGTTTTGTTTGAGATTTATAATGAAATGCATCAGCCCATATGGTTGTAAATGAATGTATTTTTAGCTATGCCTTGAAGTTGTAATAATTTAAGAGATTTTGAATGAGGATTATGAGACATTTCTAGTAGATTTGAGTTAATTTCTTGCATTTTTCTGAGTTGCATGTTTGTGTTGTGAGTTTGAGAATGAGGGTTGAGTTTCTCTTACATCAGTGGTAAAGTGGGAGTTCCTGAGAGTGCAGGAAAAAGTGTCGATTGGAGGCAATTTTCACTGAGACCTAAGGGTGGAGAGTGTGTGGATTTCGTTTGTAGATGGATGTAAAACCTACAATTAAGACATTTTCAGATGGTTTGAGGAACTGAGGTTCCCATGGTTATAAACAGATCATTAAAGGAGGTAGTTTACAATAATATTGGTGAATATTGAAAGAGGGTTCTGTAAATAGATCGTTGAAGGAGGTAGTTTACATAAGTAAAAATTGAGGATTTGAAGATTTGCATTGAGGCTTTGTGAGGCGTTGAAAATGGAAAAGAGGAAGAAGAAAAAGAATTTTTTCATTGGATGGATTTTGAGGATTCTTGGACTTGAAAAAATTAGAGATAGAATTAGAGAGAGAGAGAGAGAGAGAAAGAATAAATCAAGTTGAGATGATAGAATTGCAGCAAGTGGGTGAATTAAGAAAAGAGATTGAAAGGAGAAAATGAGAAAAGAGAAGAGTTGAAGGTAACTTTGACTATCCTTCTAATAATGTTTTGAATGCGGGAAATAAAAAAGATGTAGCAGAGTGTCATGCACGTGACATTGAGGAAGAGGATGGGAATGAGTACAAAAATATTGAATAACTTGAACCTGGGGGATGTCTATTGGAAGACATGGATGATGAGACTACAAATATTGTAGAAATGAAAGAGATTTCTTTAAAACACACCAATGAAGTTGAGAAGGATGATTTACTCATTCATATTGAAAGATAATGGGAGAAACTTATTACAATGGAAGAAAAACTTGCAACAGGGGAGGATACTAAGTTAAAATTTAATTCTGATAAATATTGTTATGAAGATGAATGTGAGTATAATGAAGTTGCAGTAGAAGAGTGTCCTTTGAAGGGCATAGAAGAAAGTGAAGGGGATGATTTATTGATGCAACTGGTAACTATTGAAAGAGAATGGGATGAGTTAATCTCAGGTGAGATGAAGGTTGCAATAGAAGGTGAGGTAAAATCAGATTTTGATGTTTGCTTTGATGAAGAATTTCTTGCAGTAGTAGATCAATTTGACAAAGTTGAATTGGAAAAGTGTAAAGAGAAGGTAAATGAAGAGATTTTTGATAAAATTTTGTTAGAGAAAAGTGGAGATAAAGATGTTTTGATTTGTGATTGTGATTCCTTGTTAGGGAAAGTGGAAAATGAGTCTCTTGATAATAGCTATAATATTGTTTTGAGTGAAAGAAATAATATTGTAGCGATGGTGTGTCTTACATAAGGCATTGAAATGGTGAAATTTTATGGAGACATGGTGGAAGGAGAGGAGAAAGGAAAAACAACAATAGAGGTAATGAATTAAATTTGTTTTGTTGAAGGTGGAGTTATATGTTTGATTGTTAGTTATGTTGAAATATATTGGTGGGAGGTCAAATTAATAAAATTTAAATTCATGAAGGATAGAGGAGAAAAGATGAAAGGATATAATGTCATAAGTTTGTAGAAAGTGGTGCACAAAAATATTCCAATGGACAATGAAATAAGGTGGATCCAAGATAGAAATAGGCTCTATAAATGTTTTTAAGTGCAACTCATGAAACATTTCTTTCTAACTGGGGTTTTTGATGCAAGAGCATCCTAAGTGCAAGTGTGATCAACATCAACCAAAAAAGGAGTGATTTTAGTCTAATTTTAATATTTTTTTTGTAAGAAATAAATGTGACATTAAGGTCAGAATATGGAATTATAATAATTGGCCTTATTATATTGTTGCAAAAATTGTGGTGTTGGAGATATTTTAGGAGGCGTATTTTGATTTTTTGAGGTTCTAAAAGGCAAAAATACATTTTGGGCATGGATTTTTGGGAAAATACAAGTGGGGACAACTCATTAAAGCCCCTTAAATATATCATGGAAGATTTGGATGCCCAAGTTGTGTAACTGCTGATTTTTTCCAATTTTGGCTCCTATTTGTGAGGAAGTGGCTACTTTTTCTTGGCCAATCATGGATGGAGGTTACAAAAAGATTCCTTTTAGAATTTAATGATTTTAAATTTATTTTTGAAAGCATATTTTTCATTTCTTTGCATAGAAAATTGGGAATTATAGGAAAGGTTTGAAGGAGTTAATTTATATGCTTTATAGGAAAGGTGTGAAGGAGTTATACTCTAACTATGTACAAAAATGAGCTAGAGCAGCTTAGGCAAGGAAATAATGCTTCAAGTATTTCTCGTTGACTGGAAATGAAACATCTTCTCTAGTAATTATTTTTAGGCAGAAGGCATTATCTCCCAATATTTCAAAAATTTGGAAGGGGCCAAGCTAGAGCTTGTCGAATTTATCATGTCCCCCTTTATTTTCATGGGCCTTGTCCCAATATAACACTAGGTCAACAATTCTAAAGGCCTTGGATTTGGCTCTGCAATCAAACCATCTTTTGACTTGCCTTGGTGTTTGGAAAAACTTTCTACAACTTTTTCTTATTTTTCCTCTAAGTGGAGAAGCTCAGTCAAACGAGATTCAATATGTTCTCCTTCCTCATAGTAGGTGTTAATAAACTACAACATGGGAATCCTAAGGTGGATCAGGAAAACAGGTTCCAGACCATAAACCAAGTAATATCTGGAATTTCCAAAGGTTGTTTTATGTTGGGTACGATCTTCCCATAGAGAAAACCATAATTGGGTGTGCCAATCCCTTGGGTTCTTATCTAACAAATTGCGGATGATAGTCAATAAGTTTTTGTTCATGGATTAAGCTAAATCGTTACCCTGAGGATAGTGAATTGACAAGAACTTCAACCCAATTACATAGTTGAAGGCCTAGCCCACAAATTTAAGAGAAGAAAATGCTATACCATTATCACATACTAATGCAAATGGATATCCAAAATGATTGATAATTTATCTTTCAAGAAAATTAATTACTACCCTAGTCATACATTATCTACAAAAAAACCTATACAACCTAGTACAATAGCAGTTGGAGTTAGAATATTGCACCTATGTGCCACTAACGATGGAGGATTGACCAGACTAATGAATTCTAGTCCCAACTGAGTGAATGGCCTTACATCGACAATTGGTTGTAATGGAAAAGTGACATACCTCTCCCTGGTGGCGGTAGTCTAGCACATGTAACACAACCGAACATGGTTGTGAGCGTCTTTGAATAGTGTCGACCAGTAGTATCCAACTCTTAGAATCTAGTGGGTTGTTGAAGGAACCAATCCATGCCCTGTTCCAAATTTATCATGGAATTCCTTGAGCACTTCAGGCACTTCAAATTTTCCAAGGCATCAGAGGTAGATCCCTTCATGATTCTTCTTGTATAGCATGGATCCTTTTAGCATATAACTATTACTCTTCAGCCGTAGGGCTCACTTTTGGACTCCTTGCAAATGTGGTGGGCACTTGTGGTTCAACAAATAGTACACAATGTCATCATACCATTCATCTAGAGAGACATATTCTAAGTGGTATTGTTGGGAAATGAGCTCTATTTTTTTGTTTCAACCATCGTGCCTGTAAGATTCTATCCTTGAACTAGCTTCTTTGGTTGTATTTCCATGTCATATTCTTGTAGCAATGTAACCCACTTGGCTCACCTTTCCCATAGCTCATTTTGCATCAACAATATCTTAATTTTTGGGTCTGGGACAATAGAAAATACATTGATTCTTAGGATGTAATGCCTGAACTTCTTGACTCTATGAACTAGGGCATATGTCTACTTTTCAATACTAGGATAGCGCAGTTCAACATCCTTTAAAGGAGCACTCATAAAGGCTATGGGATGCTCACTTCCTTTATCATCCTTTTGTGTTAGCATGTTTGCACATGAGTAAAGAAAATAAATATATATAAAATGGCCTTGAATAATCTGGGCTTACTATAGGAACATCTATGATGTCTCTCTTTATTTCTGCAAAATATTTCTTAGCCTCAAGTTTCCATTCAACCTTAGCATCCTACTTAAGTGTGGAATATTTAATGGCTTAACGATCTTGACAAACCCTACGTTGAATTTCTTCACAAATTTAATCTTCCCAAAGAAGGATTTCCTTTCTTTCTTGCTCCCTAAGGGATGAATCTTCAACATAGCCTCAATGCGTTCTAGATCAATTGGTATACCATTCTCTGAAATTACATATCCTAGCAGTTTTCCCTCAATTACTCCAAAGATACTTTTTGGGATTAATGAAATTCCAAACTCTCAAAAAAATTGGAATGCCCTACATAAGTTAGAGACATGATCTCCTCTCTTTTTTGAAAAAACTATGAGTTCATCCATGTAGATGATGATGCATTTACCAATCGGATCCTTAAAGGATATATCCATAACACACTAAAATGTTGCACCTGCGTTGATCAAACCGAATGAAATCCTTCTATATGAAAATGTACCCCATTTTGTAGCAAAATTCATCTTGTGTTTTTCCTCGTACTTCACCATTACTTGATTGTATCCTGAGTAGCCATTGAGAAAGGACATCATCTATGAACTATTGACAAACTGCAACACTTCATCCAAGTAAGGCATTGGATAATTATCATTTTCGGAGGCTCGGTTTAAATTTTTGAAATCTACACATAGCCTAATCTCCCTATTCTTCTTTCTAACTAGAACCAAATTGGCCACCCAATTGGAATTTCAGACCGAAAAAATGATATGTGCATACAACAAATTCTTCACTTCCTTGAAAATAATGGGTTCCAATAGTACATTAATTGAACATTGTCATTGCCTAAATGGCTTCGCATCCAGCTTGAGGGGAATAGTGTGATTAATTATTGAAGTATCATAAGTCTCGAGGTCCTCATTTCCCCAAGATATCACATCATGGTATGAATGCAGGGCATCAACTATCCCTTTCCTTTCTTCTGGGGTGTAGACTTTTCCAATAAAAACATTCTTTACATTTTCTATAGCACTTAGGTTATGTGCATCACACTAGTTTCATATGGAATCCCTTTTGGTTTGCTGGTCTTGGTCCCTTATATGGTCAGATTCAATGATCCTTTCTAATTGAACCATACCTCTAGGTATTGTGTTGGTTTTCAATTTGATGACCCCTTCAATATCAAGCTCTTCTTCTTTGGGTTCTACCTCATCTATGATCTGGGAGGCGAACACATCTGAACTAGTAATAAAGTATAGGATATGTTTTTCATCCTCAAACACTTGGAAATTGGTCATGTTATCTAGCACTGACGAGGTGGGAGTGAGCTCTACTATGAATTTATTCAGGCTAGTCAATGACAAAAGCTGCAAAGTGGTGGCTACTTCTGTTAACAAATAAACAATTTGGTTTTTAGTTCATGGAACTAACTGGACATTAAATGCATCAAACCCCTCTATGGGATCCCATACCCTAATCCTATAGTAGGCTAATCTTCAGTCATGACATGAGTATAATTTTTTTACTTATTTAAAAACTAGCTCCAAATCCCCAAATACTTGCAACATTCTAACTCTTTTTCTTAATACCATAAGCAACCCATGAACTAATGCCTCATATTCTGCTACATTATTGGTACAACAAAATTGCAATCTATGTGCAACAAATTAGGTCTTACCCAATATGTTGATTAGCTTAAATCTTGCTCTCGCTCCTTGCTTGGATCTAGATACATCAAAGAGAAATGTCCAAAACTTGGAGGGATGCCCTCCCTTGGAGCTAATAGAGCACTCCTCATTTTCAGGTAGCACATCTAGTCCTTCACCTTTAGGTTGTTTGCATTGAGACTAGTTTTGGTCTTGTTTCTTTTATACTGACACTTTTATTGGAGTGATCTTCCTCTTGATGTGGTCTACTATTTTTTGGAAAATACAACACTCAAAATTGAAATGAGATGCGTCATACATTCTTCACCAACTGGACAACAATAGTTCCATGAAATCCATTATGGATCCTAGACTAAGATGATCTTGTATTCACTTTTGCATGAATTCTTGAAAGCCATCAAACAATCCCAGGTTGTTGTCTTCTTGAAAATATTCATCATCAGATTCAATTAACACTTTTGTGCTACAAGGGAGGGTAATCAAGTTGGAAGAGGTGTGGCACAACACTAGAAATTCTTTTGGCTCCTCTCCTTCACCCTCCTATGTGATTGGGAGATAATTTCCTAACTTTGTTTCAAAATTAGTACTTCATTTGTCTTGTTGTACTCGGTGATAATGAATCTCATCCTGGGCTCACATTTGATCCAGATCTGATTGGGTGGCCCCTTTAATGGTAGACACATCTATGAATAATCAGTGGAGGTGTAACCATTGAGGTCTCGACTAACATCCCTTCCTAATATGGTACCATAAGTATTGGGGATGTTTGCAACTTGGATATCAATGACTTGTTGCACACTTGGGTCTGTTGCAATATAAATTAGGATTTTGTTTAGCTCTCCCACCATGTTGACCTTGGTCTTATCCAACTAGGTCACTTATGCTTGGATGGGGTTGGGGTTATTCCTAGTGCTTGGAAAACTGTAAATGGAATGACATTGGTAGAGGCCCCATAATCTAATAGGCAGTTGTGTAGATTTTTTCCAAGTATGTAGATTGTCAGAAAGAAAGGAGGGGTTAGCATTCCTTCCTTGAAGCAAACCTACAGAGGCATCAGCTTGAGCTACTTGGGCCTTATCCTTTTCATTGTGTTTATCCTTTGTTTGTATCACATTTTTTTCCTTAGTTGTCTACTTATCTAAATGCTATTTTTTATTGAATGGCTCATCAAAATTATTCCATACAATTTCCCTAATCACTAGCTCATTACTAGGGGTATCAAATGAGACCTTCTTATCTACTACATCTTGGGCTCATTTTGACAAGAAGTCCCATTCAATGATTGAAAGAAGCCATTTCTCATGGTTGGTACTCTTAGCAACTCAAAGGCTAGCAGTATCACTTTCACCTTCTTTAATTCTTCCACCACATATTATCCCATTTGTTCAACATATGCCTCATATGGGTTACCTTTGGCAGGGACAACAGGTTGTTCTTTGGTAGGATCAAGTTGCCTATTCCTATTGAGGTATTGAGTAGGTACCCTAGGGTAAGGCGGGTTATTGCTAGCTTTTGGATTAGGTGACATGTTGAAATTGTTGGGTGTAATGGAGGTTGTAAATGGACCATTGAATTGTCTATTTCTCAAGTTATAAGGGGTCGGGTGTTGGTGGAACATCTGAACCTCTTCCTCTCTTTTTTCTTCCTCATCTTTGGGACCATTATCTATTGAATCAAACATTTGAGATAAAGCTCCTTAGTTACATACCTTATTTGTTTTGCATCCCTTTTTTGCGATCTCCTTCTTAGGTTTGTTCTTATCAGTTGCCTTGAGGGAAGGGTGTGTGGTTGACAACCAAGACCGAATCATATGGCTCTGAGGGCACTATTTCTCTGCAACTTGAGCTATCAACAATATTTTTCACCTCTAATTGAAATATTACAACACTATTTTGGAACTCCGAACACTCAATCTCAGAATGCTTATTTTTTTGATGAATTATACACCATCTAGATAATGCTACCTCAGCCAAGTACACTTCACTCGTCAACTTATCTATACCACTATGTGGTTCAATAGGTGTGGGTACCCCTCCATTATTGGGTATGGTATTCCACATTCTATTTTTCCTTTGGGGCTACCTTCTTTCAAAGATTTTCCCTAAATTTTGACCTGCTTCATAATTCTACCCTGAAGCTATAGTTGAATCATGGTTGTATTTGTGGTAGTTGGCCTGAATTCTTCTTTGAGATTCTTGTAGCTGATTTTTATGGTTTCTCAAATGAGTAACTTAAGTAGAAAACTTATTTAATTCCTCAACCAATTCATCAGTTTTCTCCTTGTCTGAGTTACTTTGCATTGGTACTAAATTTTGGAGGAAAATAGGGTGTGTTTTAGGAAAGTTTTGTTGAGTAGCTGAAGCTTTGAAGTTCTGCGGGTATGAAGGTGTGTTATGCTACTACAAATAGGTTTTCTAGTTTGAAGTTTGAAAATAACTAGGTATGGGTGGAGCTTGATTCAATGGGGACCCTGGATGTAGCATAGTAGGAAGTTGGGGAACCTGATTCATCAATGGAGTTTGATGGGATAAGGAATGGCTAAGCCCATGAAATTTTCCAACATTGGAAATAATTCCTAATAAAGGTAATGGACCAGCCAAGTGTTGTCCCAAATCTATGCTTGTCTTCACTACTTCTGCATAAGCATCCACTAAACGTGCAAGGGGTTGGTGAATTCACTTGACCAAAGTTGATGTGAGATTATATAAGGCAACACAATATATTGCTCTTGTTGAAGCATCATCAACCACATAAGGTGGTTGTAACCTTATGTATGCGCAATGAAATATATTATTAAAGGAGTTGATTAGCTCATTAACTTCCCTCCTAATGGACATGAACTGGTGGTATAAATCTATAGGACTGACTGATATTTTAAATTTCTACAAGAAAGTGTCCTTCATGAGGTTCCATGAAGTGATTGACCCCATAGGTAGATGAATGTAACAATAAAATGCCTCTTCTCCTAATGAATAAGGAAAGAGTCTACAAGAAACATCTTCACGTTCAATTTGTATGTCCTTAAGGGTAGTTTGGAAAATTTTGATATGTTCTTTAGTTGTCCTCTGTATATCATTTGGGTGAAACTTGGACCATAAATTTTCTAGATTATTTGGTATATCATGGTAGTCGTTGAAGGACAATGGTGATGGGTTTTTTCCCAACCAAGTCATTGATGGAGGTGGGGTGGTAATGGTTGTGTTTTAGCAACTTGTGGCTAAAATATGGTAGTTGTAATAGTACTTTGGATGTGGTTGGTAAATGGAGAAAAAGTTGGTTGGAGTGAAGAAAAAGATGGAGATCAAGGTGATAGATGTCGAGTGGGTGATTTTATTGCTGAGGTTTCCCCTTTCTTGGCTCTCCTATCCCTGGTAGGGGTCTTTAGTTCTTGAAATTCCCTCTTATCTGTTGTGGATTCTCTTACCCTATAAAATCTTTGTGGAGAGAATGACCCAATTCGATCCAGCTTCATCCAGCGGCTTGCCCTCCTTCTAGCACTAGATCTGTTGAAGGGTTTTTTTGCACTTCTCAACATAGACAAAACACAAATGTAATGTCTCTCTTGAAAGGTAAAAATCTACAACTAAGTTTCAGGAAACTACCCTAAGGTCTCTCAGATGTTAGGTCATGACTATGCAAAATAAGCTTAGTGTTGATGTGTGATTTGTTGGTAATCACAAGGGGCCTTTATGGTTCACAAAGCATGGAATTTTTAGGTCTATGATAATTTTCAAAATTCTACTAATTATGAACAATGACAAAAAAAAATTGAACAGTAGTCTGAAACTCATCTTGTACATCAGATTTGAAATTACTGTGATGCTTTAATTGCAGCAACAATCAAATATAATATAGTAGACATAATTCCCAAACTGAGTTTTTCTTAACCAAGAACAGTCTATAGTGTCACAAAACTAGTCCAATCTTCTAAGGTTCTTTGCAAATTTTTAAACTGTAACATTCACCCATGTAGCATGGACCTGCAGTTGAACTTAGGTGTAGCAAGTAAAAGAGCTCGAAGTAACTTTACACAAAAATCTATCATCAATAAATTACTAAAGTTATGAGTTGGAATTGCATCAAATACTGTAAGATGCAGTCACCATTAAAGTTAAACATGAACTAACAAGCTAGAAATGAACTTAAACAGTAAATAAACAAGTTGAAATAAAATTGGAGGTTGAATCATGCATACACAATGAGAAAACTAAAAAAAATATCAAACTTCAATATTTTCTTATATATTGTTATAGAGTGTCTTTACACAACAACTCATCTCTCTCTTGAAAATGAGAGGATGCCCCTATTTATAGTTTTCTAAAACCCAAATGAATGGACAAAATTGATTTGCAATGAATGGTCCATATCCATTCTAGCGTAGGGTTTTCACATTACCCAATATGAGTGCAAAATTTACAATATAAAATAGGCTACTTTGTCTTTTTCTCTTTTTTGTCCTTTAGCCTATTTTTGTCTTTTTGCTACCTTTTTAAATATTCATCATTTATTATAGGATTTCTATCCTCCTTTTACACTAAATCATAATAGACAAACTTCCCTATAACAACCTGTAGTTTATCCCATTCGATGAAGTCAGACTTGGCAATACAAAAGGCAATCCTCTTGAAATCATCCACCATTTCCTCATGATTCCACACACATGTATCTCCTTAACCATTTTTTTTTATTCTAAAAAATCCCACGTAACAAAATCCATAAAATCAGCTAACAAAGTGTCATCAGCTCCTTGTTCAATCCTCTTGTGAAACTCATGTTTCACCACTTCTCGATCCAATTCTTGAGTTGGCTTCTTGTATCTCATCACCAATTCTAAGAGGTCGTTAGCCTCAACCAAGTGGGCAACAACACGAGCATGAACGACATCTAATTTGATCAAAGAAATCTCTAGAATCCCTTTTCTGAACTCAAGGTTAAACAACCAGGCATTGCACAGGATGTGGTCCTGTTTTGACAAAGCTAACTCTTTTTCCCAAATTTCTATAGATAGCTTCAAAATGTTATGTAGCTTGGGGTATGTGATTTTGTAAAGATCATGGAAATCTTTACAAGTTTCTACCTCTTTTTTACTCTCTTTTTATAGGACCAAAAAATGATTATGCATTTTGACTGCATAATGGATACCCTTATTGCCCATGCCAATGACTCTTTTGAACCATTCTGATGTGGACTTGGTCCAATTCTTCATCTTTTTCATCTTATTTATTTCTTACTTAGACAATAGGGCAGGTGCAAGTGATTCTATTGGAGCTTCTTCTCTGGTGGTGGTCCATTGTTGTATATAGGCAGTCAATTCTTCCACCTATGTTTTTAATTCTTCTTTCATGGATTGATCTTATCCATCTATTGCAGAATTATGGTAAAGGACCCTTGAAAATCATCAATATTTTGAGCTCTAGATGCAGGGACTAGGTTGATGGTTGTTACTTGATATTCTTTGTCTTGAAGAGTATCAACATCCTTATCTGTCACTGGGGTGGCTACCTGCAATATCCTAGAGCCTGGCGTGTTTGTTGTGATGTGTGGTATCACTTTTGGCTTCTTATTTTCTTGTGTCTTCACTTGGGGTCAAGCTAATATTACCTCCAAGCGGACCTTAGGGTCTGAAAGCATTGGATCCTTTCTTTTTAGCTGCTACTCCATCCATGAAGGGACATTTGTTTGATGGTCGATTACTCCTCCTCCTCATTCCTAGGAGCATCTTTGATGTTATCTTATTCCTTTTCTTGCTCCTCTTCTTGTATTATGGCCTTTCCTCTATCTGGCTCAGTGGTTTCTTCATTTCTTTCAGTAGTAATTTCTTCTTGTGTTGGCCTTTCATCTTCTTCATGCTTAGTCTCAATTTCTTGATTGGTCTCAACACCCTTCTTATTTGTATTCTCCCCCCCTTTATCTTGCTCTCCTTCTGGAGGCACTTCTTTGTTCTGCAGACCCTTATCTTGGCCATCTTATGGGAGTTCATCACTTTCCCCCACATTAACCTTTGTATCAATATTTTCTTCCTTAGAGGGATTCTCATGGGGACTTGATTCTTTATCATGTTCTTTATGTTGTTCACCCTCAGGCTCTTGGTCTATGGTCTCCACATCATAATAAGTATCAAATTAATTGTTTCTCCATCCTTGGGAATTTTCTACCCATCTTCATCTGAATCTACTACATCTAAATCTATTCTTAGGCCCTCCTTAAAATGCTTGTAGTAGTTATCACAATTTGAGTCCTCGGGATCCTCAGTGGCATCCATTGTTTCTTTGAGTTATTCCCCGCTTAGTCTCTCCATTTCCTCATGAATTTGCATCGTAGCTTCCATCATGGGTGCCTCAATAAGAGGTGGAGGGATGGGTAGAGATGTATTAATTTAATCCATAAGAAATTTGACCTAGGGATTCAACATAACTTCAGAGAACTAGGGTGGATTTTTTTGTAAATAAGAGATAAAAGTCTCAAGAAAATTAATGGGTGCCATAGAAGTTGTGAGCATAGAGGGTGGCATGGTAGAGAATGTGGTCAATGGAGGCACTAGGGGGGGAGATTTTTGGGGAGAAGTATTTGAGGAAGAAGAATCTATGACAACCATAGGTGTAGTAAGAGAGGCAGAAGTGAGGTGGACAGAGATGTCCACTGTGAACAAAGACGACATAGGTAGTGATAGGGGAGTAGAAGGATATGGCATAGTGGAAACAATTGAGGGAAGTGCAAAGGAAATACATAGAGGAAATTGTGTTTTCTCTTCTTCTTCATGCAGTGGGGACTCCTCTTCTTGGATAACTTGCATATCGGGAACAAAGATTCCCATCCTCTTAGGCTTCTTTCACAACCTTTTCCCCTCAACAACCTTTCTAGTATATAACTTTTGTTTTTTCTATCACTCTGATGCATCCTTCATTTTCCTTGATTTGGTAATAGGTGGAGACTTCGGAGCCTCACTTGAAGAACCCATAGTAGTGCTACTATTTTTCTCGCTTTCAATATCATCTTCTAACTCCTCGTATGTTAGCTCTACGCCCTGTTGTTGCAATTGGGACACTTGATCATCAATCCACTTCTTAGTCCTTTGCTCTATTGGGGAAGTGATAATATTCAAATTTGTGACCTCTGGCTCTGTCTAGTCAATTATCGATAATGGTACATTGGCAAGAGCATTGTATCTTTCACCAAGAATGTTATATTATTCGACCACCTAGTCAATGATTAGAAACAAATTAATAGACTTAAAAAAAAATTGCAATCATCCTCATGTATTATCTCCTTCTAACCTCATCTTCATCATTTCAATTAGCCCACAAATCTTCAATATTTTGTCTATGGGAATATTTCCTTCCAACGTGCTTCTATAATTTCCCTAGAAGATCCAAACCTCCTCTCTTTGTGTGTAGTTCCAAGTACTCTGTGAGCTCCTTTTCTGAGTATTCTACACAAGGGGTATCGGGGCATGAATATACTCCTTGATCAAATACGATGGGTTACAGGACCCAAGCTTGGTGCTTGTCTTTCATTAGCAAATAGGAGATCTAAAACTGTCAGGTGAGATCTAATACGATTATCCTGTCACTAGGGTACTAGGGCAATCAAAATGGAAACCTTGACAATTGCTTAGCCCTTATGTAGGTAAACCTGGGGAACTGAATGAACCAGTACTCAAAGCCCTTAACCAATTCCTTCATACTATGAGACATTCTTCTATGATAATCCTTTGCTAATGTCCTCATAATGTGCGTTATAAGTCATCATTAACCCATCTATAGTCTTTTTTGTTGTTTTTGTATTGAAGTTGTGGGTAGCAGTTGTAGACAAGTTTGTGCCCCTTCTTTGTTCCCAATTGACTAACACAATCCAATCCCTTATATGGAAATGTGATCGCTAGAATACATACAATGTAGGAGGTCATATATAACTCTTAAGTATTCTTTACTGCAAAAAAAAATTTATGCATATTATCACTGATTATCTTTTCCCAATGGAACTTCACTTCACCTTGGAGGATTTCTTCTATGAATTAGAACATCCACTCCTCATAGATTGAGGAAGTATGGAGGCCCATCACTTTTCTTAGGAGTTTTATGAGGTTGTTAACCTCTTCCATAAAGTCGCTCCAATAGAGCTTCTAAGGTACTTTGTTAGCACCGCCCCTCTTGTCAAGAAGCCATGTTTAATTTATGGTTCTTTTGTAGTTGGTGGCGTCTGCTTTCCTTACATTCAGAGCATACTCTTTTTTTCATCTCTTCTATTTTTTCAAACAAGGGGATGCCAAATGTTCTCCCAATCAACATAGGAGTCAAATCAGCTAGCACTTTCCCATCCACAGTGACTATTCTTTTGGATTGTGAGTGGTAACATTCTTGGCACGTGAAGACCAAATTTGGTCTTATTAAGGCTGGAGGAAAACCTACTACCTTTGCAATTCCACTCTGCTTTATCCTCAAAGCCTCCTCAATCCTTGTATTAACCAAGACCTGTTGTCTGAATTCATTGATGCTGACATGTCCCTAATTTGTGTCTGTTAGCTTGTCCCAATTGGATATGATCTTGGAGTTGCATTCTACTCCATGGAATTCATAATTCAATTTAAACTTTTCTTCCTTTCCTCTGGTAGCTTTAGCGGTCTTCTTGCACTTGCCATTTTTCTAAGTTGGTTCCATAAAAACTACACAAAGAGTGCGTAGTAAGTGCCTAGATAAATTAAGAGGGTGAAACACTAGTTAAATTAGGTGAAAATGCCATTAAATACATCCATACACCTTGAAGAGCTCATTGCCTCCATCAAATTTCATCATTTTTTGCTCGTTTGCTCGTTTGTAGTTTTGCGGATTAGGAGTTTCGTAGTAGAAGCCGCCAGTGTGAATGCCATTAGTAATGACTCGAGGAGCACGAAAACCCGCAAATGGAGTTTCAGAGGAAAATTCTTGTAAGGTTTAAACATCAAGTAACTTTAATGCAAATTCATTAGTCACATGAGGAATACGTTTTGGAGCATTTGGAATCATTTCCCTTGGTCAAAACGGCTTCTTAGACTTCTAGGACAAAGCAAGGTGAAAAATCCATCACCCAGAATGTCGTGGGAGTTTTTCCCTTGAACAACAGCTTAAGGTAGACGGTGTTTTATGAATGGAGTCCTGTAGTGTGGAACCCATAATGAATTTTCACTTTGTAAACTTTTTTCAAGTCCTTTTAGCACATGGAGAAAATAATGTATGATTATCCTACTTGAAAATTTCATCATTTTGTGGATTGTGAAAGTTTGGAGGGAAAACACCGTCGAGGTGAATGCCATCAAATGTTTGGCAGTTAGAAGATGACTTTGGTGGAATGGTGTACTGAGGGTGGAGCTCTGCACGATAGAACCTGCAAAGGTGCATTGACTAATAATTTGTATTATCATTCAACTGGGTGAATGTGACGATGCCTTAATTGATGATTACTTCATTAGATGTTAGCACTAAGTGCTTGCAGAAAACTTATGATCAGAATTCATCAAGCTGAGTGTTGTTTGTAGTTTATCATTGGAAACAGCTTTAGTTGGACGTCTTCTCACCTATGGAAGCTCACAAGGTTGGACCCGCACCAGCCTTGGAATTAGCAATTTTCAATGTTTGGTTTTTTTTTAATTCATTCGGGAATGAATGAAGTAGGAACCATCAGGCATAAATTTGCATATGATTTATCAATTACAATGGCCATTAGCCCTCGACGACCCACAAAGCGAACCTCGCACAAGTCAAAAGACAGTTATTTTTGAGTGCTTTTGCCTGAAATATTATGACGAATGGGTGGGCCTAACCCACCAATCGAGAGGACGAAGAGGCTCTTCCTTTGGAGATGGCTTAGACCGAATGGTCCACCGCACATGAAATCCCATATAGAGGGGTTCACAAGGGTTTAAATTCAAAATGATGATTTTCATTAAAAATTCAATAGTTTAAGCAGCCTGATGACCCATGCATGGGAATGAAAAGAGTAGGGACTATGGTTGCTTACATCATTTGAAAACGGTAGTTTAGATGGGGGTTTCCCCAAATGAGAACCCGCAACACCTTACCATTTGGAGATTCCATGGTCTAGGGCTATGTTGGCTTTGATAAGCTAGGGTTTCATATTAGAGTCCTAGGCTTCAACGATTCTTACAATGTTGAAACCATAAGCATGTAACTTATGGACAATTGATAATGCAAAGATGATAAGGGAGGATCAAGGTCATACCTTTATCACATGGTAGGAAGAAACAATTGAAACTCGAGCCTCCAAGCTTTCTTATGCATGTAGTGGTTTGTTTTGCTCCTCAAATTTCAAACTCAAGTGAAAATGATAGGTGAGTGGTCTTATATTTCTAGATGTTGGTGCCATTAATTTGGGTATAAATTGTAGATTTCAAAATGTGCATGGTAGGTGGAAATGTGGAAGCACGATGAGAAAAAGTCATGGAGAGAAAGTCTGTTGCAGGAAAATTGAGTGTGAAAGTAGTGTGCGGGAAGTTTTCTGCAAAAGGATGGAGGGAAAATTCCATAAGCAATGGAAAAGTTGATACGAAAGTCTGCAGACGAAAACTTGCAGTAGGAAATCCATAAGCGGGGAAAGGTGGCATGACTTTTGCATGGAAAAAAATCATAGATATTTTTTCGTAAATGCTCAAAACCTCCTATAACTTTCGAAAATGACTTATACATGATGGAACCTTGCAATTTAAAGATAATTGATCAACTTGGGTTCAAAGTAGAGGCATAAAGATTGAGGAAAATGTGAATTGACCCAGCAGAGGAAAAACGACAAGAGGGGGGTCCCCGATCCAAGCAGGGCGTGTGTGTGAAAGGCACAACAAATGAAAACTCTATTGGGGAACACTCCAGAGATTTTCGGGGATAAGGATTCATCTAGGACCCAGAATCTTTGGTTTCAAAGACTAGAAACAAGTATCATCAAGTGAACTGAAGGCTCAAAGGAGACTAAAATCCTTATCTAAATTGATTCACAAGCATCTCAAAATGTGTGTGCATAGTGAGTTTATTTCCCTCCCTCAGAAAATATAGAGGAAAGTGACCAATCATCCAAGACAAGCTACTTGAGCAATCTAACTCCAAAATTAGCATGTACATTTCTCCACTGCCAATCAGGCATCCATAGCACCGACGGAATTGTCGTTGCAATCCCCACAAACATTGCTCTATTGCTAGTCGAGCATTCATAGCCCCGATAGAGTTGTCTGCACACCCACATAGTTGCTTGTTTTTCAATATCTTCTTTCTTTTCTTTTTTCTTCTTTTATGCTTTATTTTTGTACTTTCTTGCTCAACTGAATAAGCCTCAAAGCTTATAGCAGGGTTTGGAGATTGCAGTGATCACAGAAGTAGATTTAATATTTTTCACTTTTTGAGGTTTCGTTATAACTATCGTATAGCCTATTAGGAGAATTAAAGATGTGTATATTACGTGGGATCTAGGATAAATGTGAAAGGATACATATAATGGTTTCATTCTAGGTAAAGTAAGAGTTCACTTGAAGAGACTTGATCCATGGAAGCTAGCAAAAATCCTTGATAACTCATGAAGACTTATCTATGGAACAAGTGGGAGCACACAACAAAGTATACCCTTAGACTAGGCTAAGCACAACCACCACATCAAGATCGAACAACACCCTCAGCAAAAATGAAAGCTAGTAAAACAAACGAAAGCAAAGAAAAATAAATCATAAAGAAAAAAACCTGCTCTAACTATCTACAAAAATGAGCTAGAGCAGCTCAGGCAAGAAAATAATGCTTCAAGTATTTCCCGTTGACTAGCAATGGGACATCTTCTCTAGTAAGTGTTTTTAGATGGAATGCATTATCTCCTAGGATTTCAAAAATTTGAAAGGGGTCAAGTCAGAGCTTGTCGAATTTATCATGTCCCCCTTTCTTTTTGTACAAGAGTGAATTTGCACCCCTTGTGTAAATTCCCCTTTTGCATACCCTCACCTTATAAAATCATACCCAAAGGCATAATTCCAAATCACCCATCTTAAATCCATCCACTTGGCATGTGTTGTGTGTATTGGTGGGGGAATTTTTTTCAAGGACATGAGTGGGGTGTGCAGACATTTGTGCCGCACGCTACCGTCCCTGATAGATTCCCACCTCTGGAGTCCATAGGGAAGATACATTCCTCATTGGGGATGAATTTTAACACCTCAATGCGACCAACCAACCCAAAAATGACTTCTTTCCCTCTCATTTTGTTCTTCAAAGATATTCCTTTCACAATCTCTTCATCTCTTTTAGCAATTCCATTCCATCTTTCACATTTCAACATTCTTCTCACAATTCTAGCAATTTTCACAAATCCATTGAGCATTGCAATACTTTGTTACTCCATTCATTCCATCTTTGTACATGGGGTGCTACCATAGAAGCTGAGATTTTGGAGTCTTGTGAAACCTTCCTTCGTCATTGTTGCAACTGTGTCCTGTTTTCCAAGATCGTTTCTTGTATTCTCCCTTCATTGGCCTTGAGTGCCTTTACATGGAGGTGGTAACACTTCATTTTACTTTTATGGTTTGATAGAGTAGAGTAGCATCTTTTATAGTTTTCATCACTTTTGTTTCCATTTCCTTTATCGTACTTTCTGCTTCGTGGCTTTTTTGGCTGTCTGTGGAGGTGGAAACATAAAAGAGGGGGTTTGACTAAGGCAAACCCCTATATAGCCCAACATTTTTTCCCTCTTGCTTGTGTGTAGATGAACGTGTGCATGGAGCTTGTTGGTGAAATAGTATTATAGTAAGTTGATATTCATCACCCTTGTCTTCATCTACTTTCTTTAACTTTTATGTAGTTACTTTTCGTACTTCATCATTTTATTTATTTCGTTAGAACAAGTTAGCTTGGAAGTTAAGTAGATTTCTAGTATTTTACACTACATTTTTGAATTTTTTGGTCATACGGATTCCAGCATGCCACACTATCATCCCAGACCTGCATTTTAATCCCAAACCCGTGCTACCATCCTCAAACAGAGAGCTATCTAAGGTGCAATTAGGACTCTAAAAACTGACTCATCTAGCCCCATTTAAACTTCCAGATCTATAGACTGTCAAAAGAACTTGAGAGTGATCTTCATTCTTAATTCTTGTCCTAAACACCCATTAGCTTGAGGTAAGTAATGGAAGCCCTCTACTCTCGACTCTTCATGACTTAGAGCCTTGGTGGGGTTGGTCCCCCTCTCTTACATTTTTGTTGAACCCAACGTGAAAAGCGTCTATCCATTTTCGTGTTTTAAGAATTTTCCCTCACATCGAGTAATTGTTGTAAGCCTAAGTGTTGTGAAGGTTTATGAGCACCACAACCCAGTCCACAACTTCTAGGTATGTTTTTAAGAGAATTGTGCAACACCTACCAATGGAAAAGACGAAGGTCACTTCTAGTTTCACCTCTAGTTTTTCCATTCGTCTGACCACTGAATTTGCCACCAATTTTCCTACAAGTTATGCTGACGAGATGGGTTTCATAGATGATACCAATCATGCTCCTACCCCTCTAGCATCCCCTATAGATTTGTTGGATTAGGATGAGGTTGTGCATATCCCTGCAATAAACCTTTTAGCATTGTATAATAGATTGTCAGAACATATGAAGCATTTGGAGATATCACCAAGCATGGCAAGAGATGTTAGGCTTACTAGCAAGGTGAGACATCTATTAGGGAAGGATCATAAAGGTATAGAGTTCTTACATGGCCTTGTCGATCTAACCGAAGCTTATATCCCCTTGTATAATCCAAGGTCAGGCACTACTTGAGGAGAAGTGCTTGATGCCTATGAAAGACAAATAGGTGTTTCAATGCCCACCATGTCTATATGCATGGTTAAGATAGGCCCTTCGATCAATGTTTCCTCTGCTTCTCAGAAGCCCCTTGCTCTCAAGGTGAGTAGAATACCCCTTGGGTTCAATTTCACCCCTCCTATTGCCTCTAGTGGTGGGGGCTTTGGTGGAATGAGTGGTGGCGGTTTTGGTAGCGGGGGTGGTACTGTTGGAGGTGGCCTTCATGGAGGCCATGGTGGTGGCTTCAATACTAGAGGTCCTACTAGTGGTAGTGGCTTCGGTGGTGGCTCTGGAGGCGGTTCTAGTAGTGGTGGTTTTGGTGGCTCCATTGGGCCTTTGTCATCTTCTAACCTTGTTCTAAATGTTCTTCTCTACAATATGGGTCAGATAAAAACTATTTGGCAAGCCTTTCCTAGGCCTCTGCCTAGCCTATTTTTTAGCCTTTCTTCCAACATAGCCCATTTTTGGTAGCCATCCTAAGTACTCCTTTCCCTTAGGGAATGGATATTCCTAAGTTTGAGAAGTATGGTGGTAAAGGGGATCTGTAAACACATGTGTCAGCCTTTAATGCCATGTGTATAGATTTATTTCATCATGATGCTTTGATGGAAAAACTCTTTCCTCAATCTCTCAAGGACACAACACTCAAGTGGTATTGTTCCTTGCCCAATAATTATATATTCTCATTCGATCAACTCGTGAATCAGTTTCTCCGCCAATTCTAGACTATCGGTCTAAAGATGACCTTCTCAGATGTTATCCAATGTAAGCAAAGATATAATGAGAAGATAAATGACTTCATAGTGTGCTACCAAGCACTCTTTTCATAGATCTCATACTTGCTACCCGATTCCGATATGCAAAAGGTGTTCATAGGCAACATGCAACGAGCTTGGCAAGAAAATTTTGCCCTAATGAAACACCCTTCCTTTGCACATATATGTGTCGCATTGTGAGAGTATCAAAAAACATGAGTTCAATTTAGGGGACATTCCTCGTGGTAGAGCTTATGAAATTTTGGATAAATTTTAAGCTAGTTCAATGCTTAAAATGGTTTTTTTCTTATGTTCTTGATGAATTTGGTCTAGGGTTTTAATGTCTAATACTTTTGTTTCAATTTTCTCAAGTCTTAAACCCTTACATTTTATTTATGTGCTGAAATTTTGTACTAGGTTGTCAATTTTCTTAGTTACAACCTAAGTCATCTAGCCCATTATCTATACCGGCCCCTTCACCTAAGCCCATTAGTCATCGGGTCTCTTTCACTATTTTAAATCTTGCAAGGTTGGGCTGAAATATTTCGCCATTTAAAGACTTAAGTCCTAAATCTTTAATATTTTTCCTAAAGGGTCATATCCCATTAACCTAATCAATACCCCTTCTTTATGACTAATATTTTTTTCACTTGCAAAAAATCTGGCCCATCAGATGTAAGGACTGAATCCTCCAACTATGCGTGCACACCATGCATCAATTAAAATATGTATTTCTAAACGATCGTGTGGCATGTGTGATTGCACCACATGTCTTTTGCATGATGTGGTACACATTCCCCACTATCGGGCTTGACCTCCTAAGGTTCAGAATCAATGGTTGTAATGTGCCACCTGATTTCAATTTCCGTCATAGTGCACGTGTCGTGCAGTGTCTTAAAAATTGTTACCTAACTCGTTGCACAGTCTGCGCAATGGTGACACATGGAATTTTTTGGCGGCATGAAGAGGATGGGTGGGACCCATAGGTTGAGGATGTGGCTTTTGAATTGGATGAGCACTATTGGCTAGTTGATTGACATTCGACAATGAGGAGATTTTGAACATAATTGACTCAATCTGAGTCATCCAAAGGACTACCTCATCAATAGATCGATGAATCATTCAAAAACTAGAATTAGGCAAGTGATAGTTGTTTTGGCTCTACAAAGAGTGAGAATTAATGGTGAATGCTCTTCAGAGGATATCAAGTTGATCTTCATCCATGTGAAGAACTATTTCCTTGCAATTATGAAGAATGATACATAGATTTTCATGTACCTAGGAAATTAACAGTGGTAAAGTGGACGCCAACGAATAATCACTCGCTCACTTGTGTTTTCATTGACCATCAATGATTGACATCATCAATTTTCTCAATAAATGTGGATGGAGGTTCGTCATTTTCACCATTGCAATCAGGAGTCTAATTTTTTTCTACTTGTGCAATGAGTGGTGATTACTCTTGTGTAAGTTCATAAAATTGTATATCTATGTAAGCTGAGTAGGTTGACCGCTTCCCCTCCATCAGTGCAAAGGTTTGCGAGGTTTAATGTGTAGAAGTCTCATGATGATGTTTCAATACGCGAGAAGTACACTCCTAAAATCACTTCAATCCTGAAGGGAGAATGCAAGGAGCACACTTGTGGCAAGGAGCCCATATCAATTGTTTCTAGAGGCAACTCTCAGTTGAGAGGCCAAGTTGCAATTGCAGAGGAAATGATGATGTCAAAGAAAAGAAGCCTATGGATTTCATGCAAGGATCAAGAGAAAAGATAAGGTATGGTCAAGGAACTCTAGGAAGGTAGAATTCACCTATCAACATTTCAGACTGCCCTCTTGATAGTGACACAAAATCTGACTCCAGTTATGGCCTTAACTGAATTGGCTGGTGTGAATGAGGAGGTGATCACAATTTTCCCAATTTCTATGAAATCACCATGTGGACGTACTAGTTCTATTGTTAAAAATAATATTGATGAGGAAGAGGGAGCATTTGTTTCTCCTCCTATTGTTGCGAAGACACGAATTGGGCACGTGTATCGTGGTTCTGGTGTTGGTGTCGGTTTTGGGTGATGGAAACAGTGTCTGGGTTTTGAATTTTTGGTGCGATGATGATAATGTTGTGATATTTTTTGGCTCGATGTGGATGCGGAATGTAGGTTTTCATTCGAAATTGAGGGTAACTCTGGTGGCACTAGTGAACCTTTTGGTGGTTGTTATAAATTTTGATTCCCTTTTTTGGTAAATGATTACGAGTAACCGTCTGGGGAATTTTTGAAATACAATTGAAATTTTGTTCTGAAATGAAATATTTTTGAAATGTAACTGTAATGAGCCCGATGCTTGTTGCTCCCTTAGTCTATAAAAGGGATTTGAAGGCTCATTACAAGGGGTCAAAATTTTTGAGTCTAGAAAGGTCTGGGTAGAATTTGAGAGCAAAAAATAGATATAATGCAGAGCACTTGATAAAGTTGCTAGTAAATTATCTTGGGCATAGGTCATAGACATAATATTCTTAAATTGTTCTATATAAATTATTGATATCGAAAAAATAAAATTTAAAGTATGTACTCTCCTGTGTATAGTTTTTGTAGATTATGAATGAAAATATGAAGCATCTTTTTGTTTGTCTTCAATGGTCTAATTGAATGTATGGCTCTATTCTATGCTTTAACTCAAAGAGTTAATTAAATACTTGAAGAGAGTTGTATAACTCTAAGAACTTGAATGGGATTTAGTAAGAAGTAATGATTTAGATAGAATGAGTTTTTATAGTGTAAGGCATTACAAGGATAGTCCATCTATTTCAGAATTAAATGATTTGTGTATTACTAGGTATTCCATATTTGACTCCATTTTCCCAACTGATGAGGCACTAGCCTCTTTGTCAATAATTTGTGCAATTAATGAATTGGTGATGTGCCCAGCCATAGGTTCAAAATAAGAATGATACTTATTAAAATTTTGTTAATCTTGAGATGTAAGTCTAAAACACACCCTTGTTCCTAGTAAATAGATAGTTATTTACTTAAAGACCAACCAAATCTTTGTAGATAATATTTCTTTTCCATCAATAGGAACCTATTTGTGTAGAAGTGTTCTCCATTTAAATAAATAAAAATCAACACAATAAGGAAATACTCTCCTAGCTCCCACAGAGCCTGAAGTGCAAGAGTAAGAACCTCAAGAAATTTTTACTCGTTGTGTTGGCCACTAGCCTATAAATTTCTTAAATATAAGGATTGGCACTCCTTTATAGAATTCCTAGGTTTAGCTGGAAAAAACACCAGCAAAAATGGCGACTCCGCTTGGGAGAAATTTTGTATCTCCAGTTGCAGAATGTAATATCACAGAGTCGAGCATTTGATGGATCTGAACATTTTTGTTCAGATGTTGAAAATTTCCTAGACCTGGAAAAGGTTTTGTTGTAGAAAAATTCAAAGAATTTATGAGTGACTCTGCTGGTGGAGAAAACCCAAAACGTGATTTACTCTCGAAAGAACTTCATATTTATTTGAAGTTTAATCCTCTGTGAAGGAGGTGGAGACTCTAAATTGAGAACTTGATAAAGAACATGTAGAAGTTCTAGATCTGCAAAGTTTGTGGTCACTAAAGATATCAGTAGTTGATACAAATTTCTAGGTATTCTCATAAATATATTTCATGTTAAGCAAGCAGTTTATGAGAAATCTTCAAGAATAGAAATGTAATTGGTTCCCAATTAAGTGAAGAAGCAATGATAAAGGGGAATTCTAGTGGATATTTTTCATGTTTCTAGAATGTAATGTGAAATTCATGAATTATAATAGAGAAGCATGTTATGTTTTAAATCTTAAGCAAATAGACAGACAGTTTGCACTATAAAATCTTGAGAGCTTAGTTGCAAAGAGAATTTGAATTACTCTGACAAAATCTGGCAAAGATTGCAAAGGAATGCTAAAATGCCTTATCAAATTGTGTACCCTGATATGAATATGAATTCAGCAAATAAATAATAGATATACATCATCACACCAAGGAAATTTTAGTACTGAAAGGTACAGAGCTATAGATTTTAGTAACATCCAGGGTTATCCAAATGATATACCTCCTAAGATCAGATAAAAGGTACCTAAGTGCAAGGGATTAGCTCTCTTTTCTACTAGAATCTTCTATACATTCTTGGTATGATTTTAAGCTAGCATTCATGGAACAATTTGGGGAGAGATTAAACCCTAGTGTGGTGAGCAAAAAGTTTTATAGAAATCCACAAAGAAAAGGATGAGTTGGTCTCTCCTATTAATCTCATATTTTGAAAGATCATAAGGGAGATCCTTGAGAATATAAGACCCAATGATGTTAAATTTTTGGTTGTATATTTAGGTGCATTTGATAGAAAAATGAGTTATTTATTAAGAGATAAAGAGCCCACAACACTGTGCCAAGCATATCAAATTTCTATAGATATTGAAAATAATTTGAAATATTCAATGATGAAAGGATGCTTGACCTCTACCATTGGTCATCCTAGCACATTTGTAGAGAATTATGAAAAGAGGATAAGGCTTATGCTATTCTATTTTCTCCATTGCCACAATGTGTAGATCATAGTGATCCCCAAGTGAAGTGTCCACAAGATCCAAGTAAAGTTGATCATGTATCTTCTACTAATAGATTGTATGAAATAAAAATACATCAAGGTTAATCACCCCATGAATGATTTCATAGATTTGTGTAATTTTTTGTTGGAGATACCATAAAATTTCAAGCCTAAGGATTCAATTTGAATTGACTTGTTTTGTGAAATATATCAATCAGGACTGAGTGTGTTACCAAAGGAACTGAAACCTAAACTTTTGATCCAAGTAGTTGACTGGACAAAGTTGGTAGAGGGAATTGGGAGTGATTATGCACAACATGAGATGCACCTGAATAATAATGGTAATAGTCATGCTAAGGAAGAGAAATAAATAATGCAAATATGTGAAGAAAATGAATCTAAATCTGAACATCCATCCTATTGTATAGGAGAATATAATGATTGTAATCAATTCATCGGTGGCACATGGGCATATCATTACAACAGTGATAAAGATGAAGACATGTATTGTGATGGAAGGTATGATGTGTCTGACTCTAGTTCCTGGGAGGTCTTGAAGGATGAAGAGCTGGAAGAGGTATGAAAGATTATCCCATTAAGATATTTGATCAATAGCTATGATTCTAACGTTGATGATGCTTTGTCACTTACCAACGATCAAGATATTGAAAGTAAAAGCTATGACATTCAATTTGGGGGGTCTGGATGTAGTATTACTATTGATGGATTATCATGTTGTGGTAGTTGTGATTACACTGAGTCATATCATTCCTTTTTTGAATATGATTATCCCTACCAAATGAAGGTGGACCCTCTTTTAAATGCTTACAAGGATTTTGATAGTGATAAGCTGTAAGGTTTGCATCCTCATATAAAGGAAGCAAAAAATTCCTTAGCAAAGATGAATGTAATGGATAATCCTCTTTTTGATGAGCCTTTATCCATATTTTTTAAGAAATATGAAGCCCCTTATTGGTGTAGGGATAATCAACTTTTTGAGGATTCTGATGATTCTTTGAATGAATGGTCAAGGTACGGGTATGAGCAAGTAGAGCAATGTAATAGCAAGATTTTTGATGGGAGTGCTTATGAATCCTTCACATTTTTTAGTACTATGGTAGATGTGACTAAGGATCAAGGGGAGATCAAAGTCTTTGAGTTTTTCTCCTTGGAATATAATTTACTTTATCATAACGACTTGAAAATATTTTAGGTACCTGAGGAAGAGCATGTTGAATTTGAGAGTGATGAAGAATATGACGACAAAAGGGCCATTGCTCAGTGTGTAGATATTGAGTTGAATGTCAAATGCTTATAGGATGATGTGTGTATTGATAGGGGAAGAGTTTCAGTATTTAGAGACCAAGTTATACATTTTTATGCACATATAGATCATGGGTTGGCATTGGGTCTCACAAATAATGAAGGGAAATTTGGCTCATATGTATGGCATCCAAATGATGTTGGGTATGATATTAACCAACATAAATGTGTGGTTGAGTGTTTTGCTGATGCTTCTCATCTTTTGGTCATCATTATGGATTTGTTTCCATTCAATGAGGATGACATTTATGTGAGACAAAATGATGACATTCTTGAATCTTTCTCTTTTCTTTATGATTCTTCAGGAGATTGTTGGCCTAGTATGTTGCACAGTGTTTTTGAAAATTTTCAATTTGATATGCTGATTGAACATGATGTCAAGATATATGATCAGGTGGAATATGAATGTTTCCTTTTTCCACTCCAACTTGACAAGTTCAAGGTTAGTAAGCAGGGTATTTTTGAGGTATGTGGGATTGAATGTATCCATCATAATGATGCTGACTATTTGGAAGTGCATGGCATGAAGGTAAATCCATTGCAGGTGACCAAGGATTAGTTCTTTGATAGAGAAAGGATTTGGTTCCAAAACTTGAAGATCCTAGAGTCACCGAGCTTAAAAAATTAAAACTAGTGGAATTGGATGAGACTTCCTAAAAGGGGGAACTTTGTACAATCATGTAACTTTTGTATATAAGTTTGGTTTCTTTCTTTCTTGGTGTGTTTGCTTGTCTTGTCTGGGAAAGCTCCTGGTTTTGGTCTTTCTGAGCTAGTCTACTTCTACCCAATATATGAATTCTCGCCATACCCATTGGGGGTATGCATCCCCAAGCTAGAGCCACTGGTAGAGATTATGAAATTTTGATAAATTTTAAGCAGGTTGCATGCTTAAAATGCTCTTTTGCTTCTTTGCTTCACGGATGTGGTCTAGGGTTTTAAGGACTAATACTTTTGTTTCAATTTTCTCAAGTCTTAAACCCTTACATTTTTTTTTTATGTTGACTTTTTGTACTAGGTTTTCGGTTCTCTTAGTTACAACCTAATTCATCTAGCCCATTATCTATACTGACCCCTTCACCTAAGCCCACCGGTCATCGGGTCTCTTTCACTATTTTAAATCTTCCAAGGTTGGGCTGAAATATTTCACCATTTAAAGACCTAAGTCCTAAATCTTTAATATTTTTCCTAAAGGGTTGTAGCCCATTAACCTAATCAAGACCCCTTCTTTATGACTAGTATTGTTTGCACATGTAGAAAATCTAGCCCATCAGATGTAAGGATCGAATCCCCCAGCTATGCGTGCACACTATGCATCAATTAAAATATGTATTTCTGAAGGGTCGTGCAACATGCACAATTGTGCCATGTGTCTTTTGTAGGATGTGAGACCCGTTACCCACTATCAGGCTCAACCTCCTAAGGCTCATAATCAATGATTGTAACTTTCCACATGATTTCAATTTAGGTTGTAGCGCGTGTGTCATGCAGGGTCTTAAAAATTGTTACCTAACGTGTTGCGTAGTCCACGTGATGGTGACACGTGGAGTTTTTTGGCAGCATGAAGAAGATGGGTGGGACCTGTAGGTTGAGGATGTGGATTCTGACCTGGATGATAACTATTGGCCAATGGATTCGATGTGTGACAATGAGAATATTTTGAACATAATTGACTCAATCTTATTCATCCAAAGGACCACCTAATCAATGGATCAACGACTCACATTCAAAAACCAAAATCAAGCATGTGATAGTTTTTTTGGCTTTGTGAATAGTGAGCATTAATGGTGTATGCTCTTCAGAGGATATCAATTTGATCTACGTCCATGTAAAGAACTATTTCCTTGTAATTATGAATAATGATATGTGAATTTCCATGTACTTGGGAAATTAACAATGGTGAAGTGGATGCCAACAAATAATCACTCACTTGCTCATGTTCTCATTGAGCATTAATGATCGACATCATCAATTTGCTCAATTAATGTGGATGGAGGCTTGTCATTTTCACCATTTCAATCAGGAATCTGATTTTTTTGTGCTTGTGTAGTGAGTGGTGATTACTCTTGTGTAAGTTCATAAAATTATATATTTGTGTAAGATGAGTAGGCTGACCGCTTCCCTGCCATCGGTGCAAAGCTCTATGAGGTTTAATATGCAGAATTCTCATGATGATATTCCAATACACGAGTAGATTGCTCCTAAAAGGACTTCAATCCTGAAGGGAGAATGCAAGGTGCACACCTATGGCAAGGAGCCCATATCAGTTGAGAGGCCAGGCTGCGACTACAAAGGAAATGGTGGATGTCAAAGAAAAGAAGCCTACAGAGTTCATGTGAGGATCAAGAGTGAAGATAAGGTATGGTCGAGGCACTCTAGGAAGGAAGAATTCACCTATCGACATTTTAGACAACCCTCTTGATAGTGACATAGAAACTGACTCTGGTTATGGTTGATATCTTATGGCCTTAACTAAATTGGTTGGTGTGAATGAGGAGGTGATCACAGTTTCCCCAATTAATGTGAAATCACCATGTGGATGTATTGGTTTTGCTATTAAAAAGAATAATGATGAGGAAGAGGGAGCAGTTGTTTCTCCTCCTGTTGTTGTGAAGATGTGAAGTGGGCGCATGTACCATGGTTCTGGTGTTGGTGTTGGTTCTAGGTGATGGAAATGGTGTATGGGTTTTAAATTTTTGTTGCGATGATGATAATGTTGTGATATTTTTTGGCTCGACATGGATGTGGAATGTAGGTTTTCATTGGCAATTGAGGGTAACTCTGGTGGCACTAGTGAACCTTTTGGTGGTTGTTATAAATTTTGATTCCCTTGTTTGGTAAATGATTACGAGTAACCATCTAGGGAATTTTTCAAATACAATTGAAACTTTGTTCTAAAATGAAATATTTTTTAAATGTAACTATAATGAGCCCAATGTTTGTTGCTCCCTTAGTCTATAAAAGGGATTTCAAGGCTAATTACAAGGGGTCAAAAATTTTGAGTCTAGAAAAGTCTGGGTAGAATTCGAGATTAAAAAATAGAAATAATGCAGAGTGATTGATGAAGTTGCTTGTAAATTTTCTTGGGCATAGGTCATATACGTAATATTCTTAAATAGTTCTATATAAATTACTGATATTGAAACAAATCTAAAATTTAAAGCATTTACTCTCTTGTGTACATTTTTTGCAGATTATGAATGGAAACATCAAGCATCTTTTCATTTTTCTTCAGTGGTCTAATTGAATGTATGGCTATGTTCTATGCTTTAACTCAAATATTTAATTAAATACTTGAAGGGAGTTGTAGATCTATACAAACTTGCATGGGATTTGGTAAGAAGTAATGCTTTAGATAATTTGATTTTTTGTAGTGTAAGGCATTATAAGGATAGTCCATATATTTCATAATTAAATGATTTGTGTATTACTGGTTATTCCATATTTGAATCCATTTTCCCAACTGATGAGGCACTGGCATCTTTTTCAAGAATTTGTGCAATTGATGTACTGGCGATGTTCCCAGCCATAGGTTCAAAATAAGAAAGATACTTATTAAAATTTGGTAATCTTGAGACGTAAGTCTAAAACACACCCTTGTTCCTAGTAAATGGATAGTTATTTACTTAAAGGCTAGCTGAATCTTTGTAGATATTGTTTCTTGGCCATCAATAGGAACCTATCTGTGTAGAAGTGTTCTCCATTTAAATAAATCAAAATGAACACAATAAGGAAATACCCTCCTAGGTCCCACAGAGCTTGAAGTGTGGGAGTAAGGACCTCAAAAAATATTTACTCATTGTGTTGGCCACTAGCCTATAAATATCTTAAATATAAGGATTGGCACTCCTTTAGAGAATTCCTAGGTTTAGCTAGAAAAAAGACCAACACCTTGTGCTCCCGTTTAGAAGGAAATTCCATTGAGTCTATCTTGAGAAAAGGTAAAGATGTTGTGAATGTAATAGCCATGACAAACAATAGTGGCCTCAAACGCAATAGGAAATTTATGAAGTTGGCAGAATCTTATTCTTCCATTTTGCAAAAGTTGTTGAACGATAAGATCATAACTTTGGAGAACCCTCAACCTCTTAAGGAACCTTATCCTAACTGGTATGATGTGAATGATTTTTTTCAGTACCATCAAGTTAATGGACATGATACCAAGCATTGTGTGTACCTGTGTCATGAGATATAGGATCGCATTGATGATGGTACCATTCATCTTGATGAGTCGAAATAAAATGCAAATAAATTAGTAGTGAAGGCCACTAGTGAGTTGCATATTTACACGGACCCATTTCCATCGCATTCTATGAACTTGATTATTGACACTTCTGATGCTTCTCCTCAACCCTTGGTGTACATTAACATGGTCTTGGTTACTCCTTCCCCACAACCTGTGATTGGTTCACTAGATGTGGAATTCACCTCGTAGGACTTACCTTTGAATAATAAGCCCTCTCCTCTATACATTCCTACTCATATCAATGGGAACATTGTAATAGTGGTCCTAGTTGACCCTACAAGTCGAGTAAATGTTATTACGGAGGAGACGGTATGGTTAAATTCATTGCAGAGGGAAGAATATGAATAAACCAAGTCTACCATATGTACACATGATGGTCTCTTTCTTAAACCGTATGGCTCCATAACCCTTTTTATCCTAGTTGGATCTAGGGTTGTGGATATAACCTTTGATGTTATTCCAGAATTTGATCTATTCAAGGTGAAGCTGGGAATTACATGGCTATCTTCCTTGAATGGAATCAATATTTTTATTCACAAGTGTTTAAAGTTTTCTAATGAAGGTGTTGTGCATGTTGTGCATGACACTAGATATCATCCATTGGTATCCCATGGGGGTTATTCATTGGATCATTTTTGACCCACCCCAGTTGGTCTGCTTCCCCCTAGAACAAACCTACTTTACCAAAACATGTAAAGTACAAGACCAGGGGCAAGGGACAGTCGAAAGTGACCCCTCTAATAGCACAAAAAAAAGCTGCCTCCTCTTCTCGAAAGGGAAAGGAAAGGCCTGCATGTCCTCAGGGTGCCTCTTCTACTCCCCTTTTTGAAGAGGAATTTTGGATCCCAGATTCCACATAAGAAGTTTGATGGTGCCTGCTTGGTGCAAAGCCAAGATTACGATATCAGACCTTCCTAATCTTTCAACTAGACCTTGTCCCTACTTGTATGGTGGAAGGAAGGGTCCCCATGTGGAATCCTCTATCTCTTAGCCTCCACGACCTCCTACCGCTCTTACTCCCAACGCTATGAATGGAAAGAGGCCCACCGTCGAGGCACTTTTACCAAATCCCCTGATTTTTGTTCCAACCTCTTCTCAATCTCTCCCTCCTACTCCCATTCAAGAGTCTCTCCCTCCACCAAAAATGGATAAGATGGAAACTTTGAAGGCTGAGCAGGAGCCCTCTATCTCATCTCAACTTTTGGCCTCTAGCTCCCAGAGTCATAAAATCCACCTTCCACATGAGTGCAAGCATCGACAAAAGGCTCTAGTGGTTGAGCAAGCCAATTTTCAAAGGAAAGAAGGGGAATCGATCACCCCTATTTCAAGGCCTCCTACTGCGTTCTCCTCTTTCATCCCCTTTTCTTTGGTTCAACCAAGTTTAGTTATGCTCCTGGCTCCTATTACAAGCGTGAACGCCCCTAACCCTAAAAATGTGCAAGTGTTTATCACTCCTTTAGTCGAACCACCTCTCTTGATGTCCCTCCAAGACATCTCACCATTCCCTAAACCTATGGACATTTCAAAAACTTCAATGGTATCCACTGTGGTTTTCTCCTCCTCCTTCGCTCGTTGAGGTAACACATGGCACTCTCATGAAGTTCATATTTAACTCTTTGGATGATGTCTTGCCCCTATCAGTGATTTTCGTGAAGTCACTAACCTTTTCTCCACAGGAACTAAGTGGATGAGATACTGAAGAGTATCATTACTTGGCTCTTATTGTGGGGGGTTGGAGGGTTCCCCTTTTAATATTCCACCACTACATGGTCATCCTCCTTCCCCATGTAATGATCTAGATTGGGAAGCAGACGACATCTTGGTCAATGAGTGTTAGGTAGGTGCCTCTTCTTTACCTTTAGATTAGGTGTGTGTTTATTGTGATGTGTTCCCTCGTGCTTGTGTTATGTGTTCCTAGATGACCCTTGTCACCTTTGTAGGTTCTTGGATATAGGAGTGATTATGTGTCGTAAAACTTCCTTTATTATGTGTATTGATTTTTGGAAAATTGGGGACGATGCAAAGTGTTGGGGGTATTTAGGCTTCCCTTCCATGTTGACCGAATTTTTTTATTTTAGTTTGTCTTCTCGTACATTCTTCATATGGTCTAATATAGTAGGGGGTTGATGATAGATCACTAAATATACTATTATTATACTTATATATATTTATGAGTAGCTCTGACCCTGAAACATCAGACTGCCCCTGTTCCTTGTTTATAATGTCATTGTCACTTTTTGCAGCGTTGTTATATTTCTCTCTTCTTTTCCTGAGTTGTGATGTTGTGGTAATCATGTGTTGTCCCTCGTGTGGACGAGAACATTACCATGGTTACATCTCGCTATGTCTTGTGGGCCACAACATCATTTTTTCATTCTTACTATTCTCTCCTTTGGTTGTTGTGTGCCTCTATGTTCAACACGCACCACCCTAAGGGGGGCTACCATATCAACTTTGATTTTCAGTAAACACATTCACAGTCAATGAATCCTTTTTTTGAAATATTTACGAACTTTTAAAAAAATCGCATTCTCAACAAGAAACCCCTAGTGGAACGTATTTCCTTCATCATGGGTTCGCAAAGAAAGAACTTGAATAATTTTCCTCCAAGGAGGGAGTAGCCTTTCCTGAAAGAAAATCCTTGACATTCCCCTCTTGAGGGGGCATTTTCTTCCTTTCGAATTCCTTGATGAATTGAACATCTTTTGAAAGGATTCCTTAATGATAAATTGATTTGTGAAAAAAAATTCTTGCACTTTAAAATAGTGCATCCCTCAAGTGGACCCCTCTTATTTTGAAGGGTTCCTGAGGGACCCCTTTGAAAGCATCTCAATTTCCTTGACTGTCTATGTGACTATTTTTTTTCCTATTCTAACATGTTTTATCTATGAATTAACATGTTGCGTTGTAGGTGCACCTCTGAAGCCGCTTTCCAATCTAGTTTTATGGAGTCCCCTTACATTGGGCTTCCTTCATGAGAGAGTACTTGGGGGAATGCCTTCTTTATAGGTCTGAGGGCTTGTAAAGTTCTTATATACTATGGGATTTATCCATCCTTCGTTTATGGGCCTTCAATGGACGTTGTTCAACTTCATAGTTCCACAAATCTACGAAGTCCTCTTGTTTGAACCTCCTCAGGAGAGAGTACATGTGGAGTCCTTTGCTTGCCCTACACTTTCAAGTTCGCCAACTCATGATCTACTTCCTTGATAGTTCAGGTATACCTTTCTAACTCTTCGATCTACTTTAATGAACACTCATTGATACTCATGCTCGCTAAAGTGGGGGGAAAATGTATAGGAGAGAATTTGCACCCCTTGTGTAAATTTCCCTTTTGCATATCCTTACCTTAGAAAATAAAACCCAAAGGCATAATTCCCCATCACCCTTCTAAAATCCATCCACTTGGCACATGTTGTGTGTGTTGGTGGGGGAATTTTCATCAAGGATGCAAATGTGATGCAATGGAATCTATGCAGTGTGTTGTCATCCTTGACAGATTCCACCTCTTGAGTTCGTAGGGACATTACACTCCTCATTAGGGATGAATTATAACGCCTATGTGTGACCAACTGACCCAAAAATGGCTTCTTTCCTTCTCATTTTGATCTTCAAAGGCATTAATTTCACAATCACTTCATCTCTTTTAGCAATTCCATTCCATCTTTTAAATCTTCAACATTATTCTCACAATTCTAGTAATTTTCACAAATCCATTGAGCATTGTAGCAGTTTGTTACTCCATTCATTCCATCTTTGTATGTGGGGTTCTACCATAGAATCTATGAGTTTGGAGTCTTGTGATACCTCCCTTCATCATTGTTGTGGCCATGTTGACTTTTCCAAGCTTGTTACTTGCATTCTCCCTTCATTGTCCTTGAGAGACTTTGGGTGGAGCTGGTAACTCTTCATTTTCCTTTTGTGGTTTGAAAGAGTAGAGTAGCATCTTTTATAGTGTTCATTGCTTTCATTTCCATTTCCTTTATCGTACTTTCTACTTCGTGGATTTTCTAGTTTTCTGTGGAGGTGGAAACACCAAAGTAGTGGTTTGACTAAGGCAATCCCCTATACAACCCAACATTTTTTCCCTCTTGCTTGTGTGTAGGTGAACATTTGTGTGGAGCTCACTAGTGAACTAGAATTTTAGTGAGATGATATTTGTCACCCTTGTCTTCATCTACTTGCTTTATATTTTACATAGTTACTTTTTGTACTTCATCATTCTATTTATTTCTTTAGAACCAGTTTGCTACAATTAAGTAGGTTTCTAGTATGCTACACTACATTTTTTGTTTTCTGGTCATACGAATGCTAGCGCACCCGAGAGACACCAACGCATCATGTTGTCATCCTTGGACAAAGATTTGTCTAAGGTGTAGTTAGGACTTCAAAAATTGGCTCGTCTAGCCCCATTTAAACTTTCGGATCTATAGAGTGATAGAAGCACTTAAGAGTTCTCTTCATTCTCGATTCTTGTCCTAAACACCTATTAGCTTGAGATAAGTTAGGGAAGCCCTCCGGTCTCAGATCTCCATGACCTAGAGCATTGGTGTGTTTGGTCCCCCTCTCTTACAATTTTCATGGGCCTTGTCTTAATATAACACTAGGTTAGGAATTCTAAAGGCCTTGACTTTTTCTCTGCAATCAAATCATCTTTTGACTATGCCCTGGTGTTTGGAATTTTTTTCTAAAACTGAATCTTGTTTTTCCTCTAAGTGGAGTAGCTCAACAAAACAGGCTTCAAGATGTTCTTCTTCCTCATAATAGGTGTTAATAAAATACAGTGTGGGAATTCTAAGGTTGATTGGGAAAACGGGTTCCAAACCATAAACCAAGTGGTATGCGGAATTTCCTAAGGCCGCCTTATGTTGGGTGTGATCTGCCCATAGAGAAAACCATAACTGGGTGTGCCAATCCCTTGGGTTCTTATACAAAAATTTCCAGATGACATTCAATAAGTTTTTTTTCATGGATTTAGCTAACTTGTTACCTTGGGGATAGTAATTGGATGAGGACTTCAACATAATTACATAGTCAAATGTCCAGCCCACAAATTTAAGAGAATCAAATGTCAGACCATTATCACATACTAATGCAAATGGACATCGAAAACGATTGATAATGTAACTTTTACAAAAATCAATTACTACCTCATTCGTACATTATCTACAACAAATTTCCTTTTTCCACCTAGGACAATAGTTAATTGTGATAATAATGTACCTGTGTCTCGTTGAGGATGGTGGATTGATCGAATCAATGAACTCTAGTCCCCGCTGAGTGAATGGCCTTACCTCAAAAATTGGTTGTAAATTAAAATCAACATACCTCTCCTTGGTGGCAGTATTCTGGTACACGTGACAAGACCGAATGAGGTTGTGAGAATATTTGAACAATGTCGGCCAGTAGTATCTAGCTCATAGAATCTAGTGGGTTGTTGAAGGACCTGATCCATGCCTCATTCCAAATTTATCATGGAATTCCCTGAGCACTTCAGTCACTTTGAATTTTCCAAGGCATTGGAGCTACATCCCTTCATGATTCTTCTTGTACATCATGGATCCTTTTAGCATATATTTTTTACTCCTCAATCATAAGTCTCACTTTTGGACTCCTTTCAAATGTGGTGGGCACTTGTGGTTCAACAAATACTACACAATGTCATTGTACCATTCATTTGGAGAGACATCTTCTCAGTGGTACTATTGGGTAGTGAGCTTTGCTTCTATTTCATCCATCATGCGTGTGAGAGCCTGTCCTCGAACTAGCTTCATTGGTTGTATTTCAATGTCATATTCTAGTATCAATGTAATCCACTTGGCTCCCTTTTCCCCTAGCTCATTTTGCATCAACAATATCTTAACTACTGGGTTTGGGACAATATAAAATATCTTGTTTCTTAGGATGTAATGTCTGATCTTCTTGACTCCATGGACTAGGGCATACACCTGCTTTTCAACATTAGGATACCATAATTCAGCATACTTTAAAGGAGCGCTCATAAATTCTATGGGATGCTCACTGCCTTTGTCATCATTTTATGTTAGCATGTTGGCACATGAGTGATTTGAGGAAAATGAATATATAGAATGGCCTTGAATAATCTCGGCTTACTAAGATAGGAGTGTCTGTGATGGCTCTCTTTAGTTTTGCAAAATCCTGCTTGGCCTCAGGTGTCCATTCAATCTTAGCATCCTACTTAAGCATGAGATTTGATGGCTTCATGATCTAGCCAAAACCTGTGATGAATTTCTTGACAAATTTAATATTCCCAAAGAAGGATTCCATTTTATTTTTTCTCCCCAGGGGCTAAATATTTAAGATAGCCCAAATCCATTCTAGATAAATTGATATACTATTCTCTGAAGTTACATGTCCTAGTAATTTTCCCTCGATTACTCCAAAGATACACTTTTAGTGATTTAATGAAATTCAAAACTCTCAACACTTTGGAACACCCTACATAAGTTAGAGACATGATCTCCTCTCTTCTTTAAAAATATTGTGAGGTCACTCATGTAGATGATGATGCATTTAACAATCAGATCCTTGAAGGATATATCCATAGCACGCTAAAATGTTCCACCTCAATTTATCAAACCAAATGGCATCCTTCTATATGAAAATGTACCCCATTTTATAGTGAAATTAATCTTATGTTTGTCCTCATACTACACCATTACTTGATTGTAGCCTGAGTATCCATCGAGAAGGGGCATCATCTACAAACCATTGACAATCCGCAACACTTCATCCAGGGAAGGCACTAGATAATTATCCTTTTGAGAGGCTCAGTTCAAATTTATGAAATCTATGCAAAGCCTAATCTCCCCATTCTTCTTTCTAATTGGAACCAAACTAGCCACTCAAGTGGAATTTTGGACCATAAAATGATACGTTCGAACAACTTCTTTACTTCCTTGAAAATAATGGGTTCCAACAGTGCGTTAATCAGACGTTGTCGATACCTAAATGGCTTTGCATTCGGCTTGAGGAGAATGGTGTGGGTAATGATTGAAGTATCATATTTCTTGAGGTCCTCATATCCCCAAGCCATCACATCATGGTATGTATGCATGGTGTCAACTATCCCTTTCCTTTCTTCTAGGTGCAGACTTTTCCAATAAAAACATTCTTTACATTTTCTACAACACCCAAGTTATGCGCATCACAATGGCTATCTATGGAATCCCTTTTGGTTTGTTGGTCTTGGTCCCATATATGGTCAATTTCAAAAATCCTTTCTAACTGAAACATACCTCTAGGTATTGTGTTGGTTTTCAAGTTGATGACCCCTTTAATATCAAGCTCTCCTTCTTTGGGTTCTACCTCATCTATGATCTGGGAGGTGAACACATCTGAACTAGTAATAAAGTCTAGGATATGTTTGTCATCCCCAAAAAATTGGAAATTGGTCATGTTATTTGGAATTGATAGGGTGGGAGTGAGCTCTACTGTGAATTTCTTCAGGCCAGTCAATGACAAAGGCTAATCTTTGGTCATGACATGAGTATTATTTTTTGACTTGTTTGACAACTAGCTCTAAATCCCCAAATACTTGCAACATTCTAACTCTTTTTCTTAATACCATAAGAAATCCATAAACTAATGCCTCATATTTTTCTACATTATTGGTACAATAAAATTGCAATCTATGTGCAACAAAGTAGGTCTTACCCGATGGGTTGATTAGTTCGAAGCCCTCTCCTACTCCTTTCTTGGATCTAGATCCATCAAATCATAATATCCAAAACTTGGAGGGGCATCCTCCCTTTGAGATGATAGAGCACTCCTCATTTCAGGGCACCACATCTATTCCTTCACCTTTGGCTTGTTTGCATTTAGTTTGGTTTTGGTCTTGCTTCTTTTCTACTGATGCTTATATTTGAGTGATTTTCCTCTTGATGTGGTCTACTATTGTTTGGAAAAGACAAGAATCAAACTTAGAATGAAACACATCATCTATTCTACACCAACTACGCAACAATTGTTCCATGAAATCCATTCTGGCTCCTAGACTGAGTTGATCTTGTATGCACTTCTGCAGAAATTCTTGAAAGTCATCAAACAATCCTAGGTTGTCATCTTCTTGAAAATCTTCATCATCAGATTCAATTAACACTTTTGTGCTACTAGGGAGGGTAGTCAGGTTGGAAAAGGTTTGACACAACACAAAAAATTATTTTGTCTCCTCTCCTTCACCCTCGTATGTGATTGGGAGATAATTTCTTGATTCTGTTTCAGTAAATAGTACTTCATTTGTCTTGTTGTACTTAGTCATCATGAATCTCATCATGGGCTTGTGTTCGATCTAGATCTAATTGGGTAGCCCCTTCCATGGAAACCACATGTGTGAATAATAAATGGAGGTGTAAGCATTGAGGACCTAAGTGGCATCCCTTCCTAATATGATACCATAAGTATTGGGGATGTATGCAACTTGGATATCAATGACTTGTTGCACACTTGGGTCTGTTGCAATCTACATTAGGATTATGTTCATATTTCCCATAATGTTGACCTCGATTTTATCTAGCTAGTTCACCTTACACTTGGATGGGGTTGGGGTTATTCCTAGTGCTTAGCAAACTGTAAATGGCATGCCATTGGTAGAGGCCCCAGAATCTAATAGGCAATTGTGTAGATTTTTTCCAAACATGCAGATTGTCAGCAAAAAAGGATGGGTTTCATGCCTTTCTTGAAATAAACCTACAAATGCGTCATCTTGAGCAACCTGGTCCTTATCCTTTTCATTGTGTTTATCCTTTGTTTGTATCACATTTTGTTCCTTAGTTGCCTCCTTATCCAATTATTGATTTTTATTGAGTGGTTGGTCAAAATTATTCCTTGCAATTTCCCTAATCACTAGCTCATTACTAGGGGTATCAAATGAGACCTTCTTAGTTGCCGCATCTTGGGTTGGTTTTGACAAGGCAATCCCATTCAATGATTGAAATAAGGCATTCCTCACAGCTGGTACTCTTAGCAACTCGAAGGCTAATAGGCTCAGTTTCACCTTCTTTAATTCTTTCACCACATATTCTTTGATTTGTTCATCTACCTCAGATGGGTTACCTTTAGCATGATCAACAGGTTGTTCTTTGGTAGGATCGATCTGCTTATTCATATTGAAGTATTGAGCAAGTACCCTAGGGTAAGGTGGGTTATTGCTAGCATTTGGATCAGGTAGCATGTTAAAATTGTTGGGTGGAATGGAGGTTGTAAATGGACCACCGACTTGTCTATTTCTCAAGTTATAAGGGGTCAAACATTGGTGGAACATATGAACCTATTCCTCTCTTTGTTCTTCCTCATCTTTGGGACCATTATCTATTAAATCAAAAATTTGAGATAAAGTTCTTTCGACAAATACCTCATTTAATTTGCCTCCCTTTTTTTTGATCTCCTTCCCAGGTTCATTCTTGTCACCTTGAGGGAAGGGTGCCTGGTTGACAACTAAGACCGAATCATATGGCTCTGATTGCACTATTTCTCTACAACTTGAGCTATCAACAACATTTTGCAGCTCTAATTGAAATATTGCAGCATCAATTTGAAACTCTAGACACTCAAGCTCAGAATGCCTATTTGTTTGATGAATTCTACACCATCTAGATAACGTTACCTCAACCAAGTACACTCCACTCACTAACTTATCTATACCACTATGTGGGTCAAGAGGTGTGGGTACCCCTCCATTATTGGGTCTAGTATTTCACGTTTGATTTTTCCTTTGGGGATGCCTTCTTTCAAAGCTTTTCCCTCTATACTGACCACATTTGTAATTTTTCCTTGGTGTTGCACTCGAATCACGGTTGTTTGTGTGGTAGTTGGCTTGAATGCTTCTTTGAGATGCTTGCAGCTGATTGTTTTGGTTTCTCAAGTAACTTCAATAGATATCTTCTTTACTTTCTCAACCAATCCATCAATCCACTCCTTGTCTGAGTTGGTTTGCATTGGTTCTAAATTTTGGAGGAAAATGGGGTGTTCTATAGGTAAGTTATGTTGAGCGACTGAAGCTTTATAGTTTTTTAGGTATCAAGGTGTGTTATGTTTCTCCAAAAAGGTTTACTGGTTTGAATTTTGCAAATAGCTAGGTATGGATGGAGCTTCATTCAACGGGGGCCTCGGATGTGGCACAATAGGCAGTTGGTGAACCCAATTCATCAATGAAGTTTGATGGGCTAAATTTTGGTTGAGCGCCTAAACGTGTCCAAGGTTGGTAGAAGGTCCCAATCAAGGTAATGGACCGGCTAAGTGTTATCCCAAATCTATGCTTGCCTTCACTACTTCCACCTAAGCATCCACCAAACATGCAAGACACTAGTGCATTCGCTTAACCAAAGTTGATGTGAGATTGTCTAAGGCAGCATAATATACTACTCTTGTTGAAGAATCATCAACCACATTAGGTAGTTGTAACCTCATGTTTGCACGATGAAATTTGTTGTTGTTGGAGTTCATCAACTCATTAACTTCCCTCCTAATGAACATGAACTATTGGTATAAGTCTATAGGACTGATTGGTATTTTAAATTTCTACAAGGAAGTGTCCTTCATGAGGCTCCATGAAGTGATTGATCCAATAGGTAGATGAATGTACAGATAAAATGCCTCTTCTCCTAATGAATAAGAAAAGAGTTTTCAAGAAACATCTTCATGTTCAATCCGTTTATCCTTGATGGTAGTTTGGAAATTCTTGATATGTTCTTCAAATATCCTCTACATATCGTTCAGGTGAAACTTGGAGCAGAAATGTTCTAGATTCTTTGGCATATCATGGTAGTCATTAAGGACAATGGTGGTGGGTTGTTGCCCAACCAAGCCATTGGTGGAGGCAAAGGTGGTAATGGTTGTGTTGCAGAAATTTTTGGTTGAAATATGGTAGCTATAATAGTACTTTGGATGTGGTTGGTAAATGGAGAAAAAGTTAGTTGGAGTGAAGGAGAAGATAAACAAGGAGGTGATGGAGGTCAAGTGGGTGGTGATGTTGTTGAGGTTTCCCCTTTCTTGGCTCTCCTAGCCTTGGTAGGGGTCTTTAGTTCTTGAAATTCTCCCTTATCTGGTTTGGATTTGGTTACCCTATAAAATCTTTGTGGAGAGAATGACCTAATTTGATCCAGCTTCGTCCAACAACCTGCCCTCCTTCTAGCACCAATTCTGTTGATGGGTGTTTTTGCACTTCTCAACACAAAAAATCACAAATTTAATGTCTCTCTTGAAAGGTAAAAATGAGTAAATAAGTTTCAAAAAACTACCCCAAGGTCTCTTGGATGTCAGGTCATGACTACACAAAAACAACTCAGTGTTGATGTGTGATTTGCTCATAATCACAAAGGGCCTTTATGGTTCACAAAGCATGGAATTTTTAGGTCTATGATAAGTTTTAGGATTTTGGAAATTATGAATAGTGACAACAAATTTTGAACAACAGTCACTACGATAAATCCTTGTGATTAGCTCTCTATTTTGCTCCATTTTTTGCTTCCACCCACTGTTTTAATGTATTTTTCCCAATTTTTTGAAGAAGTTGACACTATTTTTGGCATTTTTTGCACCGATCAGAACAAGTAGGTACTAAATTAGGTGCAAATTAGCACCTAAATTGGTTCCCAAATTAGCGCCTGGATTAGCACCTACATTATCATTTAATTTAACGCCTAATTTAGCACCTACTTTAGAGCCAACTTTAGCGCCTAATTGTTTTGATCTAGAAAGGATTAAGGGTTAAGGGAATAGGGGTGTTAGAACAAAAAAATCCTTCCCCGATATTCATTGGCCTTCTATTGCTTGCCTATATTTCACTTGCATCAAAATATCCCTCAACCCTCAACCCTCAACCCTCAACCCTCAACCCTAATCCCTAAACCCTCAACCCTAATCCCTAAACCCTCAACCCTCAACCTTAAACCCTAAAACCTCAACCCCTATACCCTTTTCCCTATACATTAGACCCTCAACTCTAATCCTTCAACCATAACCCTCAAACCTATACCCTAAACAATCTACCTTCAACCCTTAACCATCAACCCTAAACCCTTAAACCTTCTACCCTCTACCCTCTACCCTAATCCCTCAACCCTATACCCTCAACCCACTACCCTAAACCATCAACCCTATAGGTCATCAACTCAATACCCTCAATTCTCAACCATCTACCCTATACATTGGATCCTCGACCCTCAAATATCTTTGTCCCTCCCTCCTCTTCTCTCCTTCTCTCTATCTCACTTCTCCCTCCATCTCTCGCTCCATCTCTTGCTCCATCCATCCCTCCC
Organism: Sequoiadendron giganteum; assembly: GCA_007115665.2. Taxonomy (NCBI): domain Eukaryota; kingdom Viridiplantae; phylum Streptophyta; class Pinopsida; order Cupressales; family Cupressaceae; genus Sequoiadendron; species Sequoiadendron giganteum. The sequence goes on along the minus strand of CM021105.1, from coordinate 369,582,801 downwards.
TCTCTACCCTAATCCCTCATCCCTAAACCATCAACCTTTAAACCCTTAAACACTCAACCCTAAACCCTAAACCCTCAACCCTCAACCCTTAAACTAGCCTCTACCCTCTACCCTTAACCCTCAACCCTTAGACCCTTAAACCCATGTAAACTCTCTACCCTAATCCCTCAACCCTCAACCCTTAATCCCTCAATCCTTAAACCCTCAACCCTTAAACCCTCAACCCTATACCATCAACCCTCAACTCTTAAACCCTAATCCCTCAACCCCTATACCCTCTACCCTATACATTGGACCCTCAACCCTATACCCTCAATTCTCTACCCTCAACCTTACACCCTCTACCCTCTACCCTATACATTAAACCCTCAACCCTCAATTCTCAACCCTCAACCCTTAATCCCTCAACCCCTATACCCTCTACCCTATACATTGGAAACTCAACCTAATCCTTCAACCATATACACTCAAACCTATACCCTAATCCTTCAACCTAATATTTTCGTTGTATTTAACATGAAATGAAAAAAATTGTGTGACAAGATCCATATTGCCACAACTTAACTTTATTAATCATCAAATGCAACAATTTTTGACAACTTAACTTCATTAATCATCAAGGTATGAACTACTCTACAAGTCTGTCCAAAATGAGTTACAATGCTACTCCTATTGAAAGATAACTCCAAAAATGAGTTACAATATTACTAGAAAGAAAGAACTAACTTCATAAACTTTTTTTGAAGTTACTTATGCATTTTTGAAACAACTGCTCCACACATTTCCTTCTAGAAACTTCTGGTCGGATGCAGTAGAAAGGCCAAAAAAGAAGCTTCCAAAACTCCTCCAAAATGCCTCCAAAGTGAATAAAATTCAAGCTATGACCCAACCCATACCAAAATCATGACAAAAATGCCTCCAAAAGGTCTCATTCCCACAAAATCTCAGTCAAAAATAGCCCACATACTCTCCACATGTTGGTCAATCTCCAAACTGCCTACATGCCTAGCACAAGCTTAGCATTAGCATCATTTTTCAACCATACCTCCCAACTGCTTGGACTCATACCCTTGGTGTGATTGCAAGGGAATAAAAATTCAACTATATCCCTTTTGTACATTTTATGGCATAATACACCTCATTTCTGCATTTAAAATAACATTTTGACATAAGTGATTTTATAAACATATCACTTAATCAAAATGTTTTATATTTTCAAACAAATGCCAAGGCATTGACTTACACCTGATTTTCTTCAAAAATCCAAAGATAACTAAGGCATAAAGCCTAAGTTAGCAAAATACATAGGGAGCCAATAATTATATGATTTCTTCAAAATCATAAGAAAAAGTAAAGGCACATAATTCAAATGATTTGATCAAGGAATAATAAAAGGGATCTAAGGAACATTAAATGTTGTATTTCTCCCTCCAAATATAGTGAAATTCCCCTAAGGCATCAAGGCTATATGATTTCTCAAAATCATAAAAATTGGAATAAGGCATAAAGCCTAGGCATGAAGGCAATTATATGCAAAGGTAAATAAAATACCACAAATATATTAATGGGGCATTTGAATTTTAATTCAATGTGATAAAAGTCTAAGCTCGAATTAGCGCACATGAGAAAAACCCTAGCCACAAAATAATTCGAGCCCAAATCCTTCAGTCTCATTTTTCTCCTTCACTTTTGGGTTTCTTGGCTCTGCATAAGCGCTGCCATGATGAGTTAGGGTTTTGTCTTTTGAGATCAATCCTCCACCATTTTTCATTGTTTCTAGGTGATTTTCCTAAGAAATCTCCCAAGAGAAAATAAGGTAAGTCCTCCTTGGGCATTGACCTTCATTTTTTATGCACTCTCAAGCTTTTAAGTCGCAGTTATGATTGTATTTTCTGATGTATTTTATTGTTGTCACTTGTTGATAATTCTTCATCACCTTTGGCCACCATTGGAGAGCTTGGCTTGAGTTTTTTGAAATCCATACTAGTCGGTTTTTGGAGCACACTTTCTAAACAACAAACTAGGTAAGTTCTTCGCCATGAATCTTGCATTTTCCTCTTAAATATCTATGAGAAGAAGCTCGATTCAAGCTCATTTGAATGCAAAATGATGAAAATTCATGTTTCTCTATATTTCAAATGCAAGCTTCTGTGTGTTACATTTATGATCCTTTCATTTATGAGGCCCCTCTTGCATTTTTTTTCATGGCTCCATACTTGGTTCTCCTCATTTTTCATGTTGACTCTATGCATTTTTGTACATTTCATGCATTTTCAAAAAGACAGGTTTTAAAAACCCTCGATCATGACCTATTTCATGGAGAAAACACAAAATTAGGTTTTTCCTTACCATAAAGCTACAAGCTCATTTAGCTCGAAACTTTAGCGTCATCATGGAATTTGTCTATTTGCTTTTAATAAGTGCATTTGGCTTCATAATAAAATAAGAATGGTGATAATATTACTTATTTTTTGAAGAAAACAACAAAGCTTCACCTTCTTTAATGTATGCACTGCAGCTCCATTTCACTTGTTCCATGGTGATTTTAAATCTTGTCATTTACTACCTCCCCACTTGGCTCCTCTAAACATTAGGAAGCTTCCCCTATATGGTTGAGTTTCATGGCCACCTTCTACATTCTGAGTTTCATATTTTCTTGGCTATTCATTGCTCTATTTTTGTAGCTTATGAAAGTATGACATGCAGATATAAAATGCTACCCCTGTCTTGTATTGCTTGGAAACATCACTTTTCTTTAGATATGAAAATTGATCACCCTAAAGCATATAGAGAATATGGGTATCCACATGATACAGTTACAGTTGGCCTTGGCTTCACTATCCAACAAAGCAACCTTCAAACCCTATCATCCTGGGTGTTCTCCTTTCATTATTAAAGTCCCAATTTTTTTAGGTTTGAAGTGACTATCATGCCCCTAATTGTCATTGTTGCTCCTCTATAAACAAGGAATTATCTTCCATTGTTATGCATGATTTTGGAAAAAAGGACTGTGTGATTAAATATTAAAGATAATCAAAATGATTATTTTAATATTTAATATGTGGTGACTCCTTTTATTTTACATGCATAACATTTTAAATATTAAGGTAATTTACCTTTAATATTTAATTACAATTGTTGATTTTGTCTACCACCATGCAATAAACACAAGTGAAAGACTTATTTACTACAACATGTAGTAATATCATAATCTAAACGATGATCTTAAACTTGGCTTACAAGTCCATCTTCAAAACACACGGGCTCCCCTTGTTCACTAGGTCGATTGACTTTAAAATCAAGACCTTGGCAATAATGTGAAATGATTTTTATGTTTAAAACATAAGTCAAAAATACCCCCATCATTCGAATTAGGGCTTTGAGAGAAACCTATTGAACCCTAAAGACCTCCTTCATTTTTTACTTGGAATATTTTGGAGAAACCTATTGTTGCACCACCATCAGCTAGGTTTTGAAGCTCAAATCTGCACTTTTCCAGTTGTTTGTGTCAAAATTCTTTAGGAAATTGATGATGAGTGCTCTTTCCTATCGAATATGAATTTTTTATATATATATTTCCATCATTTCAAATGCACTTTTAGCTTTCTCGTTCATGGCTATGATCAATTTTTTGATGTATTTTTTCTCCTCCGTTCTTTGTTGATATCCTCTCTCATTCTAAGGCTGATTTCTTGGAAGAATTTTTAAGCTTCACTGAGGTTTTGAATGTTCCCTTCTTCAATAAGAAATGGGTAGGCTTCCATCACTTAAATCTCTGCAATATCTTTTTCTTTATGAAGGATTAGCTTGATTTGAGCTCATTAAGTGAGAATTTTGTTGTGTTTCTTGAGCAATACATTCATGGGTTCTTTGTGTCTCATGGATTTTCAATGTATTGTCATATTATCTTTGATAGTGACAACTCTTAAACTTTGATTACTTTCTCACAGTTGCAAGAATATTTTTGAAAAGATAATCTATGCATATTGTTTCAACATTTGCATTGACTTTGCTAGATTTCCTGAGACTCGACCTGTATATTCCATGCCTCTCAAATATAAAACTTTAAAATTCAATGAGTAATAGATCAATAAATGTGCAAAGGTAATACTTTTATAAGGGGTATGGCCATGAGCTCTACTCTTTACTTCCTTTGTTAAAATATATGTTGCCCAAACTTATTATTTTGAATGGACTGTGATTATCCTTGCATATTATACTGACATGGTCAGTGTATGAGGCTTTTAGAAACATGGTCCTTACATATTACCTCTTTGTTTCCTTTGAATACCTTATCATGGAAATTATAAACACTATCCTTTTATTCATTATAAATTTCCCTTTGACTATTTATGGTGTTTCCCTTTAAAAAAATGTCATATTCACTAATTTGATCATTTTTGTCTTATCAACATAGCATTTGTAGCAATGATCGAACATCTAACATGAAACTTCACACTTCATTCATAAAAAAAAAGTGGTAAATATTTGCATTTCCCTCTATCAGAGACAACGCTTTAAAATTGCATTTGATTTCATTTTTCCTATGTGACATCTTAGCTCTATTTTTCAGACTTTAATAATGCCATTGCTTTCTTTTGATGTCCTTGGTTTGTGTCGTGCATAGCTACCATGGTAACTACACTATTACAATGGTACTTAATGAATAATTCATACTTTCATTATAGTGAAGGTTACTTCACTGTTTCCTTTTAATATATGCATATACTTTGTTGTCCCAAAACAATGATAAGAAAGTAAGATGCTTGAAACTTGGCATGTATGTTTTTGTTGCCCCATTGATGACATGCTACCTTCTGATCATAATGCATTCTAGTAGATCATATGTTTGCTTAAAAACCTATAGTGACTACTATAGTTGAAGTTACTTTTCATTGATTAAGATATGCTTCATATCCCTCTTTAAATCCAAGATGGCAACATGTTGGGATCAACCCTTGTGGGAGCTCATTTTATCCACATGTTGAAATATTGAACATGATGAACCAACAATGAAACATGAACCTGTACCTACACAATGAGAAAACTAGTTAGAAAAATAATGAAGTTCAATGCTCCTTCTGATGATTTGCTTTGGATATCTTGAATACAGTTTTTCATCTTGATTTAATTGATCAGTTATAAGATAGCAAGTATCTACTTGATTAGAGATGCATAAGATTTGTATGGAACCCTAAGCTTTAACATCTCTTTTCCACCTTTTCATATTTAGCTCTTGGAGTATCAACTAGACAACTCAACGATGTTGGCACAATCTTCAAGAATGGGATGCATCATTCACCAGGCAATGACAGGTCCCATATCTTATTTTATGCATTTCTTTTCTCATACCTTCTTGCTATCTTATATCTGTTCAGATTCAGTTACTCCCACAGCTTGTGTGGGACTTCAAAAACATTTCTTTCTAATATATCAGTTATTTCATATCATGCAATGACTTATGTAATTTTCATTTGTGAATCACTTACAAAATATGAAATAACTAAATGAATTGTTTGAGGCATATGTTTTGTAATCATGAATAATAGCAACAACATACTTGAAATAAGAACTGCAAAAATAGTTTAGCTTCAGAACCTGATAATCTTTGAATGTCTGGTTTTCTTATCTGATTTTCTCAAATGTCAAAAATTTCTTACCCCAGTTTAATAACTGCTTGATAAAAATTTACTAATTTAGCTCGTAGCTAAAAAATAGTAACAATAATATAGATATATAACAGAAAAAAATTATTGCATGAAATAAATAAATAGTTTTCATTCTAAATGTTTTTTTTTTTTTTAAAATGGGCCTTTCAGAAGATCAAGATGATCTCATCATATAGATCTAGAATATTGGCGCAAGAGCACCCATAGGTTGTCTAGGAAAACTAAGCAATCTATTATGGAATTTTCGCTGTGATTAGATGAAGGTCATGTTGACCACAGAGTAGGTGTAATAGGGTTTTAGATCCATGGGAGGCTTAGGATTATTGTAAGGTGCAAAGAGGGCTAAGAGGTTGTCTTGCAACTGTGCAACATTTGAAATGTTGCTCAACAATGCTGATAGTTGGAGCTAAAACCGACCAAGAAGGGCCCAAGGGAGAGGATAATTGTTTGGTGACCCTATTTATGGGATGCCTCAACATTGGAGTGAGGTTGGAAGCCTTTCATATTGTTTAATTTTTTGAATTCAAGAAAAGCATATGTGATTGTGTGTGAAATTTCTGGTTTTTGTATTGTAGTGATGCTTTAAGGGATTAGTTTTGGCACTATAACTCATGCAAGATGTAGGGTAGTTGTTCTTTGAATTCTGTGTGAAATTAGATAGCTTGTTAATTTAGCTTTAAGCATTTTTTTGTAAATAGTTTGAGTTCTACACTGTTGCTGGTCTGAACCAGGCAGTTTGTAAAGAATGGAGTGTTAGTTCACTTTCCCATCGTACAAATTGTATGGCCCTTTGGGATTAGTGACTAGACTCCATGGGTGTACATATAGTAGGAGTTAGAGCCTTTGAAAACACAGGAGATTTTGATGGAGTCTTATCCTAGGTGAGCCAGAGAAGAGCCCGGTTAGGAAAGACCACGGTGCAGAGCACTTAATTTGTAGAGGTGTTAACCTAGAGATAAATTTCCTCTTGGAGAAGCTAGATGTGAGTCTTACCAAGATATGGTAAAGAGGAAGAGTCTCTACCAATCCATTTGTGAGGGGAGAACTTAGAAAATTGCAGAGAAGCCAGGAAAGGGCTTAAAAAGCCTAGTTTTGCTCATTTTTCAGGTTAGGGCATTGTACGGCCAGTTGTGGCCCAAGACCCCAAAAATCATTGAGAGGCGGGCATATGAACTAGGAATCCCAAGAAAATATTGGGGGTTTCTTTGGAAGGACTTTGGGAAAAACCCTGATTTCTCAGAGAAGGATACCTAATAGGGCTAGTAGCCTTCTAGGCCTAATGAAGGAGTTTGGTGAAAGCGACCTGCAGATGGAGCTAGGTGGATCCCTAAAACCCCTAGTAGGATGGATTGAAGCTTTTGAAAGAACCTCCACACCTTTGTAAAACCATTTCAAGGATTTGGAGGTTTGTAGCCTTTAAGGTAGTTTAAGGGCTAAAGGCTAGTGTTACAAGATTGCACCAAGTTTTGACTTGGGAGAAGGAGCTTTGTTGATAGTTGGGTTGGCAAGGAAAACTAGGGGATCCTAAGAAGGAAGAGATACTATAGGTTGCAAGTGGTGGAAAAAGACACCCTAGAGGTCTTCCAAGAAAGACTTAGAGCATGAATCAGTGAGTGATTCATCCAACCTCCCTATCATATTGGTATTAGAGACCCAAAAAGATTTGGGATTGATTATTGTATGTCAGAGATTGAGTCTAGTGGTTCTACAATCATGGTGACAAATATAGAATTGGCCAAGAAGGTCGAAGATTAGGAGGAAGACAATAGGCTATTAAGGGAAAGAATAGCCCAACTTGAGCAAGCAATGAGTAACATACAGACCAAGATTGATGAGGTCAGTGATAAATTGGAAGGAAGAGTACCCAAGGGTGAAGAGGTTGCAAAGGAAGACAAGACCCCTGAACGTGACCCTGTTTTGCAAGAAGAGCCTTTCTTGAAGGCATTGAAGGCTATGAGTGGAAAAGCACTTGAAGGCATACCACTGTTTAGTGGAAAATTGGAAGCAAATCTAGTCATGGATTGGATAGAGGGAATGGAAAACCATTTTGAGTGTGATGGAGTCACTGAAGCACAGAAGGTAAAAGTGGAAAAATCAATATTGAGAGGTTCTACTTTGACATGGTGGAAGTTCATCCAGACAGAGAGAGAAAAGGAAGGCAAGAAACCTGTTTCCACTTGGAAGGGAATGGTTGTCAAAGTGAGAGAGGCATACATGCCAGATGACTATGAAATTCAATTGCATAAGAAAAGATAGAGCTTGAGACAAAGAGACCAAGATGTAAATTCCTATACAAAGGAGCTTCAAAAACTTTGCATGAGGTCTAATGTATCGAGGATGAAATCCTTAAGGTGGCTAGATACCTTAATGGTTTGAAGTGGAACATAAAAGAGGAGATGACTCTTCTAAGTCCCAAAAAAGTGCACCAATGTTATCAATTGGCTATAAATATTGAAGAGAAAAGAAAAAGGAAACAAGATCAAACTTCCAAGAGAAAAGGAAAAGGCAGAGATCAAAGAGGACATAGAGGTGGATACCAAGGTAGAGGGACTGAACAAAGAAGTCAAGGAGAGCCTAAACTCACAGAGCATGGAAGTGAAACAACTTCTAGAGGTGGTTATGGAAGAGGTAGAGGATCTCAAGGAGGTTCTAACAAAGGAAGAGGTGCAGGCAGAAGTAACTCTTACTTTGCTAGCATGAAATGTTATAACTGTGGCCAAGTGGGACATCCTACTTATAGGTGCTTGGAGAAAGCATCTTATTCTAACACAGAGAAGAGAATAGCATATACTCAAGAAGACACTATGAGTGTCAAATCACCAAAGGTTAGCCATATTGAGTCAGAAATGGGGGAGAACTTGATGTTTAGAAGGGTTCTAATCAGGCAACCGGTCAAAGAGGAGCCAAAGCAAAGGAGAGCCTTATTCAGAGTGAGATGCAAAATACTTGGGAAGGTGTGCAAAGTTATAGTGGATTCAGGGTCCACTGATAACATCATCTCAAAGGAAGCAGTAAAGAAGCTAAGTTGGAGATGATGCACCATACTAATCCTTACAAGGTGACATGGCTGAATAAAGGGCAGAGTGTCCTTGTGAATGAGAAGACATCAGTGGAATTCTCCATTGGAGGATACAAAGACAAATTGGTTTGTGATTTTTTGCCTATGGATGCATGCCATCTTCTATTGGGCATGCCATGGCAATATGACAGAGGAGCTATCTATGATGGAAAGGAGAACACCATCTCATTCAAGAAGGATGGTAAAATATTTAAGTTATAGTCACTATTGGATGAAGAAGAAGTACAGTCAAAGACCCCTAGTGTCTTGTTAAGCAGTGACAAGGAGTTTATCAACACTCTTCAGCAAGGAGGTGAAGGATATGTTATTATGGTTCAAACCAAGGAAGAAGAAAAGACTAAGTAGACACCTATGCCAGAAGAAGTCCAAAAGTTACTTGAGAAGTTCAAGGACATAGTCAGTGATGGGACACCAGCAACATTACCTCCAAAGAGAGCTACCAGTCATCAGATTGACTTCATACTAGGGGATTCATTTTCGAACAAAGTAGCCTATATACTCACACCAGATCAGAACCTAGAAGTGGCTAGGCAAGTGTAGGAGTTATTAGACCAAGGACTAATCAGGAAGAGCATCATTCCATGTGCAGTACCAGTGGTCTTAGCAACCAAGAAAGGTGGTAAGTGGAGACTTTACACTAACTCTAGGGCTATCAATAGGATTACAATCAGATATAGATTTCCTATTCCTAGGATAGAGGATTTGATGGACTATCTTGGAGGGGCAAAGTACTTCACTAAGTTGGACCTCAAAAGTGGGTACCACCAGATTAGAATCAAAGATGGGCATGAATGGAAGACAACTTTTCAGACAACTGATGGGTTGTATGAGTGGAGAGTTATGCCATTTGGCCTCTCAAATGCCCCTAGCACATTCATGAGGCTCATGAATGAAGTACTTAAGGATTTCATAGGGATATTTGTGGTAGTGTATCTAGATGATATACTCATCTTTAGTAAGACAATAGAGGAAAATTTGAAGCATGTGGAGATGGTACTTAACAGGTTGCAAGAGGAGAGGTTATCCATCAATCTAGAAAAGTGTGAGTTCTTCAAGCAAGAGCTTGTGTATTTGGGGTTTGTAGTATCCCAAGGGTCATTGAAGATGGACCCAAGCAAGGTGGAAGCTATTCTAAATTGGCCTACACCAACCAACGGGACAAAGGTAAGGAGTTTTCATGGGTTAGCTCAGTTTTACAGAAATTTTATAAGAAACTTCAGTGGCATTTGTGCACCAGTGCTTGATACTATCAAGGGTGGTCTAAAGACTAAATTTAAATGGACTCTTGAAGCAGAGAAAGGTTTTGAGAAGTTGAAGCAAGAAGTGGCAACTAAACCCATCCTTTTGTTACCTAGCTTTGATAAGCTATTCACAGTGGAATGTGATGCCAATGGAATTGCAGTAGGAAGAGTACTAAGCCAAGAAGGCAGACCTATAGCTTTCTTTAGTGAAACGCTCAATGAGGCTAAAAATAAGTATTCTACTTATGACTTAGATTTATATGCTCTAGTGCAATCTCTTAGAAAGTGGAGACATTGTCTCCTACCTAAGGAGTTTGTAGTGTTCATGCATAACCAGACACTTAGCTACATCAACACACAAGAAAAGATAAGTAATAGGCACTTGAAATGGATGGAGTACCTCCAAGCCTTCACCTTTACTATCAAACATAAGAAAGGACATTTGAACAAGGTGGTAGATGCACTAAGTAGGAGGTTGCTGACAGTGCAAGAGATTCAAATCCAAAGCATTGGGATAGAGAGTTTCAAGGATCTCTATGGAGAAGATGAAGACTTCTCTGAAGCATATAAGGTATGTTTTGATTTTGATAATCATTTCCACAGTCAATTCTCAAAGTATACACAGCAGAGTGGATTTTTGTTCAAGGGGAATCAGTTGTGTGTTCCCAAAGGTTCAATGAGAGAGAATCTCATTTAGGAGAATCACAATGGTAGTCTCAGTGGTCATTTCGGTATCAACAAGACAATGGAGTTGGTACAGAGGTTCTATTATTGGCCCAAGTTGCCAAGGGATGTCAGAAGATATGTAGAGCAGTGTGTATTTTGTATGAAAGCCGAGGGGGGAGCTAGCAATGTAGGTTTGTATCAACCTCTACCTATTCCCAACAGACCATGGGAATGCATTAGTATGGATTTTGTGGTAGGACTCCCTAAAACTAAGACATGGTTTGATAGTGTTTATGTGGTGGTAGATAGGTTCAATAAAATGAGTCATTTTGTTCCTTGCAAGACCACCCATGATGCTAGTTATGTTGCCCATATCTTCTTCAAAGAGATTGTGAGGATCCATGGATTACCATTGAGCATAGTATCAGACAGAGATGTGAATTTTATGAGTCATTTTTGGAAAACTCTATGGAGCAGACTGGGTACTAGCTTATCTTTTGGTTCAGCTTACCATCCTCAGACAGATGGACAAACTAAGGTGATAAATAGAGTGTTAGGTAACCTTCTAAGATGCCTAACCAAAGAGTATGGTCAGACATGGGATTTGGTCATATCACAAGCTAAATATGCATACAATGACAGTGTGAACAGGACCACAAGTAGGAGTCCTTTTGAGATAGTATATGGTATGCACCCAAGAGGTGTGTGTGAGCTTAGAGATCTAGGAGCTATGGAGTATAGAAGTGTCCATGCAAAGGATTTCTCTCAAACATGAAGGAGATTCAAGAGCAAGTGAAGAAAACAAGCACAGAGGCTACTCACAAGTTGAAAACTAAGGTGGATATGTCTAGGAAAGATATCCAATTTACAGTAGGTGACTATGTCATGGTCCATCTCAACAAATCTAGATTACAAAAAGGAGTACCAACAAAGTTGCAGATGAAGAGAGTGGGACCATGTAAAGTATTAGCTAAGTATGGGAAGAATGCTTACAAGGTGGAGCTTCTTGGAGACCTAAGTATTTCACCAGTGTTTAATGTAGCTGACCTGATCAAGTATAAAGGACCAGTGAATGATATGATTTTGAATAGTATGGATGTATTGGAGGATGTGAGTACTGTAGTCTTACCTCCTAAGGACAAACTGCAAGCAAATAGGATCTTGGAATCCAGAGTGAAGAATTCTACTCGGCACAAGGTGTACATGGAACACCTCATACAATGGACAGACAAACCAGAGTTTAAGGCTACATGGGTGGAAGAAGCTCATTTCAAGAAGTATGGCATTGATCTATCTCTGATCTCTCCCCATATTCCTTAGTGTTTGTGCAAAGGGGGGAGAATGGTGTAGGAGCACCCATAGGTTGTCTAGGAAAACTAAGCAAAAACTAAGAAATCTATTATGGAATTTTTGTTGTGATTAGATGAAGGTCATGTTGACCACAGAGTAGGTGTAATAGGGTTTTAGATCCATGGGAGGCTTAGGATTATTGTAATGTGCAAAGAGGGCTAAGAGGTTGTCTTGCAACTGTGCAACATTTGAAATGTTACTCAACAATGTTGATAGTTGGAGCAACAACCGACCAAGAAGAGCCCAGGGGAGAGGATAATTGTTTGGTGACCCTATTTATGGGATGCCTCAGCATTGGAGTGAGGTTGGAAGCCTTTCATATTGTTTAAGTTTTTGAATTCAAGAAAAGCATATGTGATTGTGTGTGAAATTTCTGGTTTTTGTATTGCACTGATGCTTTAATGGATTAGTTTTGGCACTGTAACTCATGCATGGTGTAGGGTAGTTGTTCTTTAAATTTTTTGTGGCATTAGATAGCTTGTTAATTTAGCTTTAATCATTTTTTTGTAAATAGTTTGTGTTCTACACTGTTGTTGGTCTAAACCAGGCATTTTGTAAAGAATGGAGTGTTAGTTCACTTTCCCACTGTACAAATTGCCCAACCCTTTGGGATTAGTGACTAGACTCCATGGGTGTACATATAGTAGGAGTTAGAGCCTTTGAAAACATAGGAACTTTTGATGGAGTCTTATCCTAAGCGAGCCAAAGACGATCCCGGTTAGGAAAGACCATGGTGCAGAGCACTTAATTTGCAGAGGTGTTAACCTAGAGATAAATTTCCTCTTGGAGAAGCAAGATGTGAGTCTTACCAAGATATGGTAAAGATGAAGAGTCTCTACCAATCCATTTGTGAGGGGAGAACTTAGCAAGTTGCAGAGAAGCCAAGAAAGGGCTTAAAAAGCCTGGTTTTGGTCATTTTCAGTTTAGGGCATTGTACAGCCAGTTGTGGCCGAAAACCCCAAAAATCCTTTAGAGGTGGGCATATGAACCAGGAATCCCAAGAAAAGATTGGGGGTTTCTTTGGAAGGACTTTAGGAAAAACCCTGATTTCTCGGAGAAGGAGACTATCATGCCCATAATTTTTTGCTAGAAAAACCCAACCTAATTTTTTTTTTTCTTTTTTTTCTTTTTAGTAACATATATATTAACATTGTCTAAACATAATATCATTATGCCATTCCAAAAAAAAAATCAACAAGAAAACCCACAATTTTTTATTTTTATTTTTATTTTTTAAAATAATAATAAAATAATACAGCTAATTTAAATCTTCATGCACAAATATTTATTTATTTAATTTTCCTACAAATTTATTTAATGGATTAGTTCTAAATTTCCATATCTCTTACTTTTATCTATATTGATAGATTATTAAATCTATCATCATAATATATGCAAGAATAGATGAAATAAAATATAGAAACCTCTCTTTAACTATCACTTCAAATATTCAAATTTGATAGATACTATAATATATATATATGATCTTAAAACCTTCATACAAGTGTAATTTCCGATGTATGCAACCCTATACTCGAGATAATATTTGGAGCATCATTATAGCAACATAATAGTCAACTTAGAAATTTATATAAACCTTTCATTTTATTTTACTTTTCCAGCCAAACACTTTTGTTAAGAGATATTTGTTTATTCATTCATTAATGAAATATAGATTTATTAAAATAATGTGTAATAGCAATATAACAGCCAAATTATAAATTTATATAAACTTTCCCCTTTATTTGCTTTTCCAATCAAGCACTTTTATTTAAAAGATATTTTTAAATATCTATTTACTCATTTATAAATTTTTTTATAAATTTATTAAAATAATGTGTTTGCTCATACAACAATATAATAACCAAATTAGAAATTTGTATAAACTTTTCATTTTATTTGCTTTTCCAACCAAACACTTTTATTTAAAAGATATTTGTAAATATCTATTAATTCATTTATTAAAAAGTATATATATTTATTAAAATAATGTCTATTCTCATATAGCAATATAATAGCCAAATTAGAAATTTATTTAAACTTTCTATTTTATTCCGCTTTTCCAACCAAACACTTTCATTTAAAGGATAATTGTATATATCTATTTATTCATTTATTAAAAGAAAGTGTAGATTTATTAAAATAATGTGTATCCTCATATAGCAAGACAATGGCCAAATTAAAAATTTATATAAACTTTTCATTTTAATCTTCTTTTCCAACCATACACTTTTATTTATAAGATATTTGTAAATATTAGGACTTACTGTCGAAATGACACTACTATCCCTTCTTGTTATTACTATTTACTTTCAACATTTACTTTGAGTATATCATATCAATCTACACAGAATTTTAATGAGAATATTATTATTTAATTTTTGAGACCAATACAATTATTTCCTGAGACATGTAAACTTTACTGCAATTTTATTGATCAAATCAACGAATTGGACATTATCACTTTGGAGATTTTCACCGAGAAGACTTTGGAGATTCAGGTGTAAGTTAGTTCTACCTTTTAAAAGAAGAAGATTATGACAGGCATTCTAAGAATGAATGACAACTGCTAAGAAGTTTTGCTGCAGGCCTAACTTTCTTTGGGGCACTAGTTGATTTACTAACACGGTCTTGTTAATTACAGAGTAGCAGTTTTGTTGCAGGCCTAACTTACTTTGGGGCACTAGTCAATTTACTAACGCGGTCTTGTTAATCACAGAGTGTGAGCAAACCATAAGATGGGACAGCTCTGGTTGCAACAGTAAGAATACATCACCAGCATTGCATGATATTAATCCAATGAATATTTTTACTTGTATGCCAGATATGCCAGACCTACCCTCGAAAATTCTCATGAAGGCTATTAGTATTATTATAATCTAACAAATACGAACACATAAATTCCCCTTGACTTGACCTGCATGATAAATGAAATTCATTTATTACAGGCAGTAAATCATTGAACTATGGTGGCTTTACAACTTGTAGAGGAGACGTGATGGGGTGGTCAAAGAGATACAGACATTACCGTGAATGACATGATAACAACTCTATTGATGATAATGCGGTAAGTGAACAATATTCAGAAATGACAAGTATCATAAATTTTCAAACGATAGATAATGGCATTCCTCCCATTGATCAACTCGCCTTCACTCAATAGCTAATGCAGTGATAATACAAATGAAGGGAAGGTGCGGTTTATTCAATTACTTCCCAACATAAAAGGAAATCCTCTCACCAACAAATATATAAGTGTCTACTGAGGAGGCGATTAATTCTTCCCTCCCAAACATTCAAATGGGATACTAGTGCATACGCACTATCACTCTACAAGTCTATTTATCGCAGGCAACATACAATTACATGCTGGATAACAGGCATCAGAATAGTAACTCAGCCGAGAGTGTTATAAATGTCAATCTACTTACCCACTATTCTGTCCTGGGTGATTATTGTGCGTACACCTCATACCCTCACACACAACGTTAAGTTTGAAGTCAGGAGGAATAGTGATAATTGGATTTAATCTGGATATAATGGGAAACTGACGTGAAGAGGGATGTGAGTGAATTTAATTCCAAATAAGATGATGTGACAGAATCTGGAGCTTTATGCACTAGGTTCAAAATGGGTCAGAGAGGCACCAAAATGGGGTGGGGGGCGGTGATGACTTTCTCATAAATAATAGTGCCACTTTTACACGCGAACTATTCTCTCTACACTCGTTTTGAACTACTATCAATGCCAGCGACAATCAGACAGCAAGATATGAAACTTAACTCTACCATCAAGGAAAGACATGCCATAGCAATCCTTATTCATTACAATCCTTGACTCCACCGTAGAGATTAAAACTCCATTCACAGAGTCATTGGGCTAGGAATCTCCTTGCTTGATAGTTCAAGATGTAATATTGACCAACCACCAAATAACTCAATATCAATTTTTATTTCCTTCACTTTAAAATGGCACGAGGATGATTGGATAGCATGCTGCAGGTATTTTTGTTCTTCAATATCATTTTATGTTATATTATTTTGCAGGTGCTTTGCAGCTCTCAACATAGCTACGATTTTCATAGAAGTTATGACTAGCTTCAACGGTGTTGAGAAAAACATCAATACCCCTCTTACTGTTGTATAAGAGCTATCGACTTAATGATTAACAAAAGAAGAAAATCATTTTATATGATCAGCCCCTCGTTGCTAATGTAGGTTCGAATGCATTCTTCATTTTAGGTAGCTACTAATCTTTTACTCTTAATGTATGCTTTTTTCTTTTCTTTTTTATTGTTATATGTTTTAAAATTTACTTTAAACATACTAAATAATCTGTTAGTTTTGCACAGAAAATTAGCTCAACTATCATGTGGAAAACATAAATAAGATCAACTTATACATAAGAGCGCTATCTCCATAATAACTATCAGTTTTGTACTTCGTCGATTTACTTGCAGCATGTATATTTTGCCTAGTTATCTACTAACTAAATTTTTGCTTGTTTCCCTACAAATCAGAGGGTTCTTCCTTCCACTTAAGAACAATAGTTAAAGAAGTTATATACTACAATTTATATTTTAACATTTTGTACATAACAATCTTTTTATTTCTTATTGCAATTTAAATGAATATCCCTCTATCATGAGGTGCATTTGGAGTGTCACAAATTTGGTAATGATGATCTATCCTTGTTTCAGCATTTCCTATTCCTTTGAGCTTCCAAACACTTCCTTTAACACAACTCAAGGTATTCTCATTCCACATTATAACTATATGCAAAAATAAATGAGTAACCAACTAATGAACAAGGGATTTATCTTTCCTCCATTTTCAACAAAGCACTACCTCCAATATCATAATAATATATAATAATACAATGAATCACACACAATGAGTGAGGCTTGTTATTTTCTTTCATGTTGCAGCAATCACTAGTTTTAAGAAATATAGGGAATAACATACGAGTGAACTATGCTTGCTCTCCACCCTACCATAATGGCATTGGAGCCTCGTGGGCTCTAGCCATACCCCCGAGCAAGGAATTATTTTTGCTCCAAAATGATGAATGGAGCCTCTTCCAATTTTTTATTTTATTTTCAAATGGATAAAATGACATAACATGCATTTCATGCATCTTGGTTTTCTACTTTCTATGTTCTACCATAACCATACAATATATCACATTTTTACAACAAATAACAAAAGGGAATGAAAGTAGGAAGGAAACTTATCTCTTATCTTTAGGTGGGGATACTAAACTCTTATCCTTCTTTCCTCTCCAAGCCACCTTGATCTCTATCTCTACTCAAGTTCTCCAAGAGGAGAAGTGGATAACACCCTACTCCTTCTTCCTCTCCAAAATATATAGGAGTTTCAACTTGCAAACTTTGGGCACTGGCTACCCAGCCCCAGGAATGCACCGGGGATGGATGCCATGCCATGCCTCCATACATAGTACGACTATCTGCAATTGTTGTTAGACTTTGTATCTTCTGTATATGCAAACTTTGTCCCATTTTAAATGTATCAACAGTTAATGGGTATATATTAGGCATGTGCTATAGTTTTATATGCTCGCTAATAGTTGTCTGCTTGCTACTGTGCATTAAACTGAAATTAAAATTGTTTAATTTAATATTTATTTGTATTAACTAAATTATTTGTAATTAAAATTGTTTTAAATGGTTATTGTTAAGTGTTTTAATAAATTAATTATATGATTTGTAATTTTTATGTAAAATAAATATTTATATTTTATAAAATTTATGTCTTGTTTTAATAAAATAAAATTTTAAAAATAATTTTGAATAATTTGATTATTTAATGTATTTTATTTTTTATTATTATCTTTATGTAAATGAAAAAAATTTAGATAAAATTAATTTATAAAAAGGTTCAAATAATACTATCAATTATTATTATTAAGTGTATTTATAAATTAATTATATGATTTGCAATTTTTTATAAAGTGAATATTTATATTTATCATTAAATATTTATGTTTTATAAAATTTATGTCTTGTTTTAATAAAATAAAACTTCAAAAAATGATTTTGAGTAATTCGATTAGTTAATGTATTTTACTTTTTATTATTATAAATAGAAAAAAACTTAGATAAAATTAATTTATAAGAGGTTCAAAGAATACTATCAATTATGAATATAGTGTTTGATTAGAAAATTAAATTACAAAAATCTGAAATTTACAATTACACAAAATATGTTCTAAATTCATATATTTAAATCATAAAAAATATTCATTTTTTTTAATAAAATTGAAAACATTTCAAAAAGGAAAAAACATTCATATTCTATTTTATTCAAACTCAATATATATCTATAAAGAAATATTATAAATTTCAGGTTTCACTAAATATTTTATTGTACAAAAATATAAAAACTTAAATATGCATCTAATAGAAAGACTTTTCATAATAAGTGCACATCTAATTTTAAACAATTGCAAAATTAAATACAAAGAAAATATAACAAATTTATTATAACAAATAAAAATAAGTTCTTAAATTAATATATATTTAAAACTAACATATCTATCTTTAAAAAAAAATGCAATAAGGAATTACACTTACACTTATCATATAGTTTTAAAATAATTTATATAATATTATTATAATAGTTAGGGTTAGACTACAATTTAATTAGGGTTAAGATTACAATGTTGTCAAGGTTCTTATAGGTTTATAATTATTGTTATGGTTAATTAGGATTAGAAATACAATTTGCAAGGTTAGGGTTAGATTAGTATGAGGGTTTTAGGATGAATTAAGGTTAGGATTTGTATAGTGTTACAATTACTATTACAATTCAATAATGATTAGGGTTAGGGTTCAATTAATAATATATTAAATATATTATTAGAATATTGTAAATATAATAATTTATAGGGAGTGGACCATGGTTAGAATAAAGTTTTAAACTAAGATGTATATATGAAAAAGGCACTATAATTTGGGGACATAATTTGTATCTCTAACTAACTAAATTAATCTCATGAAATACTCTTGTATAAAATAGAGAAGGAAAAGCCACAACTAATCATTTTAGCCATTACAAAAATAGATGGACATGCTTATTTAAAGTTTTGGAAAATTCATCAATAACTACATCCTAAAAATAAAATTAAGAAAAAAAGTGAAGTTTCACATAAATCTATGCTAATAATCCAAGAAGAGGGAATTTAAATATAGAATAGTTTATATGTATACCATAGATTTGTATGCATAGCCACTAACACTAAAGAAAGGAGAAAAATGAAGAAATGAACATAATTTTTATTTTAAAATTACATGTAAATAAGTCAAGTGTTTATATATATATTTTTAAGTATTTAAATTTAACTATAAAGTTGATGTTGAGAATAATCAATTAAATTTTAATGAATTTTTCTAACAATTTTAGTTTACACTTTACTATTTATATAATCTATTTAAATTTATTTACTAATAATTAATTTTTTAATTTAATTTCAATAAAAAAAATTTCTTAATGTAATTATATATAAAAACAATAATGATAAAATTATATTAATATATATAAACAATAATGTAATTTATATGTATATATAATTAAAATATATATTCTTAATCTTATTATAAATATATAAATAATAATAAAATTTATGTACATATTATTATATTAAATTAATATATAATATAAATAAAAAAATAAATTTAAATAATCTAATATATTCACTTATTATATTATATAATATTTGCAGCAAACAAAGTAATTTCATTTGCAGATAAGAGGACGGGCATGTGGAGGCATGGCATGGCACCCATGCCCCGGTGCATTCCTGGGGCTGGGTAGACGTTGCCCAAACTTTGGGTGGAGAGGTGTGAAGTGCACCTACCTCCATCAATGAGTCTTTTCCTTATTAAATAGGAACATGCACTTGGACAACCCTTCCATCCCATCTTTTACTCAAAACTCATCACTTTCCATTATGAGGACTTTTCAGGGGTCAAATCATGTCCTTGGGGCATTATTATATGCCCATTTGACCCCTACTATTATGGTATAGACCCTAGGGGATTTATTTTTGCATCCCAACCAAGGAAATTGACCAACAACCCTCTTTAAAGACCCATTTAGGGACCCATCCGAAATTCAAACTTGGATAATGACTTCTAACCTTAACCCCAACTTACATAGATCACATGACATAAATAAATACCCTCACAACCCCAAAAATAAATTATCCCTTCTTGTATTCGTACCCTAACTTCCCTGCACATTACCAATGCAATCGTTAGAAACAATCATACATCACATTTGTTTATTAGTTAAATATCCCAAGATTTGACCTTACCACAATTC
Source organism: Sequoiadendron giganteum (assembly GCA_007115665.2). Classification (NCBI taxonomy): domain Eukaryota; kingdom Viridiplantae; phylum Streptophyta; class Pinopsida; order Cupressales; family Cupressaceae; genus Sequoiadendron; species Sequoiadendron giganteum. The sequence goes on along the minus strand of CM021105.1, from coordinate 369,562,454 downwards.
AATTTAACATTTCAATTGTATTCCCTAATTTACATACATGCCTAACACACTCATGGAAATGACAATGAAACCAAAATGTCAAAATGAAATACATGAATATTACCACATAACCACACTATTTATTTCTCACATCACATATCACCACCTATTCAAGGATACATATAACAAACTAGGGTTGTATCAATCAAACATGAAGCAGGGTCTTACATCCTAATAGGGCTAGTAGCCTTCTAGGCCTAATGAAGGAGTTTGGTGAAAGCGACCTGCAGATGGAGCTAGGTGGATCCCTAATACCCCTAGTAGGATGGATTGAAGCTTTTGAAAGCACATCCACACCTCTATAAAACCATTTCAAGGATTTGGAGGTTTGTAGCCTTTAAGGTAGTTTAAGGGCTAAAGGCTAGTGTTACAAGATTGCACCAAGTTTTGACTTGGGAGAAGGAGCTTTGTTGATAGTTGGGTTGGCAAGGAGAACTAGAGGATCCTAAGAAGAAGGAGATCCTATAGGTTGCAAGTGGTGGAGAAAGACACCCTAGAGGTCTTCCAAGAAAGACTTAGAGCATGAATCAGTGAGTTGTTCATCCAACCTCCTTATCAAATATGTTGGTTCTAGTATATATCACATGGCAAAGGATGATGATGATGTAGATACAGAAGACACCGAGGCCGATGACGATGAGGAAAATGATGATCATGATGATGATGATCACGATGGTGATGATGATGATGAGGCAGTTGCTAGTAGTAGCCAGTGACATTCATGATCATATAGACTACATCATGGATCATTATTGATATATCATTATGATGCCTCTTTTCATGATTACTAGATCATATGTATCATTTTCATGGCATGCAGTACCATATTATTGAGTTGCATCATTTTGACTTATATCATTTGGACATGTTTCATCTTGACTTGTATCATTTTTAGTTACATAATTTATCATTTTTACTTATATCATTTGTACATGTATCATTTTGAAATGTTATTGATCTATTGGCATATTTGACTTTCACTTGTTTTGGTTATATATGATGATGATCTTATTAGTATTAACTTTTCAATTTATATATATTGAAAACGGTCGATGATTTTTGGATGGATATTTATTATGTATGATGATTTTAATTTACTGCTCGGGATGGATGTTGTCAAATTCAATTAAATTATAGATATTTGACTCACTTGTTTTAATTATAGATGATGATCATGTTATAATAATTATCTTTTTATTTGATCATATTAGTTAAATAATTAAATTACTTGCTCTATAATCATATGATTTATTTAAGAGGCATGATATATTTAACTAATTAAATTGAAATAAAACATATTATTTAATTTACTTACTCTATAATCATATGAGTTATTTAAGAGGCATGGTATATTTAACTAATTAAACTAAAATAAAACATATTAAATTAATAAATGGAAACAAAACAAACAGCATTTTTAGAAGCAACAATGGAACCCAGACTAGAAGAAAACCAGAAGAAATCTTGGAAGCAAAACTTGGCATTATCTAGGAAGCAAAACCATAAGAAATTCAAGTAGCAAACAAAGAAGTAATAATGGAAGAAATTTTAGAAGCTAGATGCAATAAGCGACGTTATATCGGAAGCAAAATTGGAAGAAAAACTGGAAGTAAAATCGGAAGAAAAATTGGAAACAAAATTGGAAGCAAAACTGGAAGCAAAAATGGAAGTAAAATTGGAAGCAAAACCAATTCATAAACTCAAATGCACTAAATTTTGGCACTATTTTAGGCGCTAATTTCTTGTTTTGTTGTTGTGTGTTTGAAACTCATCTTGTAAATTAAATTTGGCATTACTGTGATGTTATGATTGTAAGTTTTAATTCAGATTTTAAAGAAGGAGCAAAAGGGTGAAGGTTTTAGAACTTATTCTAACCCTAAAACTATGGATAGCAACAACAATGAGAGATATTATAGTAAATATACTTTCCAAAATGAGTTTTTCTTAGCCAAGAATAGTTTACAGCGTCACAAAACTAGTGTGATCGAAGGTTCTTTGTATATTTTCAAACTATAACATTCACCCATGTAGCATGAACCTACAGTTGAACTTAGGTGCAGCAAGTAAAAGAGCTCAAACTAAATTTACACAACAATCTATCATTAATAAATGACTAAAAGTATGAGCTAGAAGTGCATCAAATATTGTAACATGCAGTCACCTTTAAAGTTGAACATGAACTAACAAGCTAGAAATAAACTTAAATAGTAAATAAACAAGCTAAAATAATCTTGGAGGCTAAATCATGCATACACAATGAGCAAACTCAAGAAAATATCAAACTTCAATATTTTATTATTTATTGTTGTAGAGTGTCTTTACACAACAACTCATCTCTATCTTGAAAATGAGAGGGTGCCCCTATTTATAGTTTTCCAAAACCTAAATGAATGGCCAAGATTGATTTGTAATGAATGGCCCAGATTCATTATAGCCTAGGGTTTTCACATTACCCAATATGAGTACAATATTTACAATATAAAATAGGCTACTTTGTCTTTTTTCTACCTTTTTAAATATTCATCATTTATTATAGGATTTCCAACTTCCTTTTGCAATAAAACATAATAGACAAACTTCCCTACAACAGCCTAGAGTTTATCCCATTCAGTGAAGGTAGACTTGGGAATATGGAAGTCAATCCTCTTGAAATCATCCCCCATTTCCTCATGATTCTGCACACATGTATCTTCTTCCTTAACCATTTTTTTTATTCAAGAAAATCCCACACAGAAAAATCCATAAAATCAATCGACAAAGTGTCGTTGGCTCCCTGTTCAATCCTCTTGTGAAACTCGCATTTCACCACTTCTCAATCCAATTGTTGAGTTGGAATCTTGTATCTTGTCACCAATTTTAAGAGGTCATCAACCTCATCCAAGTGGGCAACAACGCGGGAATGAATGGCATATAATTCGATCAAAGACCTCTCTACAATCCCTTTTATAAACTCAAGGTTAAACAACCAAGTATTAGGCAATCATTTTCCCAAATTCCCGTAGATAGCTTCAAAATGATTTGTAGCTTGGGGTATGTGATTTTATAAAGATCGGGGAGATTTTTATAAGTTTCTACCTCTTTTTTAGTCTCTTTGTAAGACCAAATAATGATTATGCATTCTAACTACATAATGGATACCCTTATCACCCATGTTGATGACTCTTTTGAACCATTCCAATGTGGACTTGGTCCAATTATTCATATTTTCCATCTTATTAATTTCTTCCTTAGACAATAGGGTTGGTCCAGATGATTCTATTGAAGCTTCTTCTCTAGTGGTGGTCCATTGTTGTATATAGGTAGTCAATTTTTCCACATGTATTTTTAATTATTCTTTTGAGGATTGATATTTATCCATCTATTGTAGAATTTTGGTAACAGACCCCTGAAAATCATCAATCTTTTGAGCTCTGGATGTAGACCCTAGGTTGATAGTTGTTACTTGATAGTCTTTTCCCTGAAGGGTATCAACATCCTTATTTTCCTTTGGGGTGGCTACCAATAATATCCTAGAACCTGGTGCATTTGTTGTGATGTGTGATCTCACTTTTAGCTTCACCTTTTCTCACGTCTTCACTTGGGCTCGATCGAGTATTGCTTCCAAGTGGGACTTAGGGTTTGAAAGCACTGGAACCTTTCTTTTCAGTTGTTGCTTTAGCCATGAGGGGGCCTCTATTTGATGGTGAGAGGATGTAGTGTTCAGTTCATTATTCTCTTCCCCTTTATCTTTTAAAAACTCCTCCTCATGCTTGGGAGCATCTTTGATGTTCTCTTCTTCCTTGTCCTACTCCTCTTCATGCATTATGGCCTTTCCTCTATTTAGCTTAGTGGACTCTTCATTTCTTTTAGCATTAATTTATTCTTGTGTTGGCCATTTATCTTCTTCATGAATAGTCTCAATTTCTTGATTAGGCTCAACATCCTTCTTATCTATATTCTCCTACCCTTTATCTTGCTCTCCTTCTTGAGTAACTTCTTCATTTTGTAGGCCCTTATCTTGGCCATCTTTTGGGAGTTCATCACTTTCCCCCACATTAATGTTTTTATCAATCTTTTCTTCCTCGAAGGGATTCTCCTCTGGACTTGCTTCTTTATCATCATGTTCTTTAAGATTTTCACCCTCAAGCTCTTGGTCTGAGGTCTCCACATCATAATAAGTATCAAATTTACTTTTTTCTCCATCCTTGGGCATTTGGTGCCCCTCTTCATCTAAAGCTACTACATCTAAATAAATTTTTAGGCCCTCCTAAACATGCTCATGGTATTCGTCACAATTTGAGTCCTCATGCTCCTTAGTGACATCCACTATTTCTTTGAGTTGTTCCCTGCTTAGTCTCTCCATTTCCTTGCAGATTTGCATCATAGCTTCCATCTTGGGTGGTGCAGTAGGAGGTGGAGGGATGGGTAGTGATGCAGTAAGTTGATCTATAAGAAATTTGACTCACGCATTCAACATAAAATTTGAGAACTAGGCTGGCATGTTTTGTAAATAGGAGACAAAATTCTCAAGAAAAGTAATGGGTGCCAAAGAAGTTGTGAGCACAAAGAGTGGAATGGTAGAGAATGTGGGAAATAGAGGCAATAGGGAGGAAGATAATTGGGGAGAATTAGTTGAGGAAGAAGAATCTACCACAATCATAGGTGGAATCAGAAAGGAGAAATTGAGGTGGACAGAGATGTCCACTATGGGAAGAGATGACATGGGTACTGATAGGTGATTGACAGGAGATGGTGTAGTGGCAGCGACTGAGGGAAGTGCAGAGGCAGTACATGGAGGCGACTGTGGTTTCTCTTCTTCCTCCTATGGTGGGGACTCCTCTTCTTAGATAGTGGGCATATCGGGAACAAAGGTGCCCATCCCCTTGGGCTTCTTTGGTGGCCTTTTCCCCTCAATAGCCTTTATTGTATATACTTTTTGATTTGGCTACCGCTTTGCTGCATCCTTCTGTTGACGGTGAAAATGACACAAACAACATTAAAATAGAATATTTCTACTCTATTTCTCCTGAAAAAGAAAGACAACATGTAGTAGCCTAACTCCCAAAGTCCTAGTAGTTGGTTCTCAACTATTTGGTGTCACTCAATCGGTTCATGCAACTGTAATATTCAAGGGGCATGTACTGGTAACAAAAGATTCAAGCGATGACTCATTTTATCAAACCGTTCTTCTAAATAAAAGGGGTTTCAAACAAAAGAAAAAGATAGATCAAAGGGGTAAACCAGGAAGTATGAATCAAATTTATATATCATCAGGATATATATATTCAAATAATGAATGTTCTTCCAATCAGATCAAGAAAACCATAAGATGACATAATCTATAGCATAATCTATACCACTGCATACATTTTAGGTGCTTTAATTAACTTCACAATTACACATCACAAATATTTCAAGGATTTTCAAAACAACACACATTCATTCATCATCAAGATTATAGATCAACAGACTTTAATAAATTCAATTCAATGATAATCTAACAAGATAATCCTTAAATCTAGTTTCTTCTAATGACTTTCATCACATAAGAAACTAGCATGCTTCAACACAATCACTGGCATTCAGATAGATTATAACTTATCAACCTTATCAAATAAAACAACTCAATGCTAACACCATATTACGTAAACCTGTAATTCTATTAACTGTAAAAAGATCAAGTATAATGTATCTCTGTAAATCACTACAAAATTCTATCTCCTAATCTTAGGTAAGCCAATCCTATTCTCAATTAGCCGACCTTTACAATATGATACCCACAGGGTATTTATAGATATACAAAACATTCGAACCCCGCATCCATTTTAGGTCATCCACCTTTTTAGGGACTAAACTTTTCTTGGAAACTCGGATCAATTTGATCTTGAGTTCTTACATTAGACATTCAGTTTAAACTAGAGAATAGAAAATAGAACATAAAAAGAAGTCATGCGTTCCCAAAACTGCCATTGTTGCACGCAACATGCAAAGAAGAAAGAAAACACGCATGTTGGAGATTTATGCATGTGAAGCTGGATCTACAATGAACTCATCATAACTAGTGAAGACTTGTTGTAATGTATCTATTTCTAGCCCATCAACCCAGCTATCTTAAAATTTGATTGAATCCAATTCTGCTGCAAAAAACTGCCTCATACTTTTTATCTTTGTCAACTCTCTTCCAACATCTTTTATTTCCTCTTTGACATCTATTAACCGATCCAGCATCAAATCTCCGCCATCATCTCCTTTCTGCATTAGTCCTCTGAATCTTTCATCCCATTTCTCTTTTATTTGACTCAAAGGCATGCCTTCTTTTGTAAATGCATTTACATCTACAATAATAGCAATGACCGCTTCCAGCTCTTCCAATTGCTCAGTCAAATTATTAACAGCCTCTTGAATCTCATCCTTATGTTTACACAAGAAGTCAATTCTAAAATGGAGTATACGAGAGGTTTTTCCAATAAAATCTTTATTCTCCTCCTCAAGTATGGACTGTTCAAGAAGAGTAGCTAAAGGTAATGCATTAACTTTCTCCAATTTCTGACTGTATTCTTTATATTCCTCTTCTTGCTTCTTCGATGCTTCAATGTATTGATGCATTTATTTTATCAACTCTCAGTGCCTTTGTAGGTCTCAAAATCTTCAACCAAAACTTCACCTACCTCTTGATTCAAATTGTCCATCCACCTGTCCACCATCTTTGCTTTGCCTTTTACCTGTACCAAATCATCTACCTCCTTTTTACTTAATAAAATAGGAGTCTCAATGGTAGTTACTTGTTGTGATCTCAGAGAGGAAACACTTTTCAAGAATGAATGTAATTGATCCAATTGAGCCTTAAGCTCATCCTTCTTTTGTTTATCCTTTATCATTCTTGATTTGGTTGTTGAAGCCACCACATCAATTAGGTTCATCTATTGATTCCTAGTGGGCCTTCCCAAGTTGACAGTACTCAACTAATAATCTGTTAGCTGCATGTCCCCTACCTCCTTTTCTATCATTGGCATGGCACATTCAGCAACAATATCTCCTTTATCCGTGAGTCGGGTAGAATGTAGAATCTTGGCCTTCTTTTTAGGCCTCTCTCGTTCAATATCCTTCATCATATCCTCCCAATTAAGAGGCTATGAAGGTGTTACTGCCTTCTTCTGCAGGTCTAGTTTTAACCAAGTGGGACCACTTGGAGCAGTAGTCATCATAGAGGAAGAGGAAACAATGATAGAAGGTGGCTGCATGTTTACTTGGGGTTGAGAATCAACCCTAGATTTCTCGTGTTGTTCTTGTACTATATGCATCTACACAAGCCTTTCAGCTTCTTCCCTATCTTTCTGTCCTTGTATTCTCTTATCTTCCTCTTCTTTCCTCAACCTCTCTTCTTCCAACTGATCTCTCTCCACTTTTTCCTTTTCCAACCTTTCTTTTTCTAATTTTTCCTTCTCTATTCTTTCTCTTTCTAGAGCTTCCCTTTCTAATTTCTCTTTTTCCAAAGCCTCTAGGCTTTCCTTTTCTAATATTTTCACCTCTAAAGCCTTGAGCTTTTTTTCCTTTGCTTCTTCTTGTTGTTGTTTCTTAATTATCTCTTCGGCCTCCTTTTCTTCCTTAACTTTTCTGCTCCTTCCTCTTTTTGGCAAGCTTCCTCTACAAGTTTTAACTTGGCAATCAAAACTTCTTTTTCTCTCTGGTTCCTTGCCTTCTCTTCTTCAAGGTCATGAATCTTCTGTATTAATTCTAAATTGTCATTTTCTTCTTTGACCTTGAGTTCATGTTCTTGTTGTCTTCTTTGTTTCTCTACTTCATCATTTGTTGCCTTAGCTTTACTTTGTCTAGTTTTTAATTGTTGTTGGTGAAGTATAGCATCAGCTTGTACCTTAGCATCAATTTCCTTTTGTTTCTCCGCTGCAACCCTTGCATCAGAATCTCTTTTTGCATCCTCAAATAGCTTCCATTGATCTTCTTGTGTCAAAATCTGCTCAATATCCTCCTCTAGAGGCATGTTTTCTTGCATATCTTTCTCTGACTCGGTTTCATCTGAATCCGTTCCAACCTCATGAATCTCCCTCTCCACTTCTTTTCCCTTGGTAGTTTTAGCCATGCTATGAAGAGCTCCCTCTTGGACTTCTCCTCTCTGTTGTTTTGTAAGTGGGATTTGTGTGGAAGACTCACCTAATGTAGGTGTTGAAACAACAGATCCTACTGGAAGATCCCCTTCTTGTGTTTCCTCTTCATCCCCTGCTGCTTCAAGTTCTATCTCATCAATATCTGGGGGAAAGAACTCCAATGGCTCTTTGGGAGGTGTCTTCCTTTTAATCCTCTTATATCCCTTACCCTTTTTAGGGACTAGTTCTTGAGGAGTCTGGGTTCTTAGCACCAACCATTGCACACTCCTATCCAACACTGTCCTTCCAATCCGCTTAATATCAATGGTTTCTTCACTGTCCCAGTCAATTGGATCCAGACTCTTGGTGCCTATGTTCAAAGCCTCATAGGATGGATCCAATACAATTCCATCATCCACCAATGTGTCAGGAATATTATCTTTAACACCAAGCTCTGACATGAGTGAGATAGACAATCTTTCATAGTTCTTCTTTCTTAGATCATACTCATCTTGTCGGTCACTCCAAAAGTCTTCTAACAAATTGAAATGTTTGACAAACACTGAAGGCAACAAGGCATGCATCTTACCCCTCGAATCAAAATACTTACGAGCTGTGTATAAACCTAACTTCAATTATATCAACTCATTACAAACCACCTTTGCTCCTACCAAGTGTTGGCAACTATACTCACCCAACTTCATGGGGAACTTGTGACATCCTATCTTATGCTTTATTCCAAACCGAGCATTAACTCCTAGAACTTGATATACAAACTCCATTAGCACTATCCTGTTATTTCAGCACCTTGGAAGCAAATGTGGATGGCCTTCAAAACTAGCTAACCTAAAATATGTGAACTTGGGGTATTGAATGTACCAACACCCCCATTCAGCAATGAATTCCATGGCTTCCTGACTTAACCGGTACCCTGCATTCCCATTCAATTGATTGATGACCACATATAAAAATGCATCATTGACTCTTTTGAAATGAGTCTCAGCAACCTCAAGAGATAACTGGTCATAATGCTCCCATACTCTCTTCTATCCATCCAAGGCTCCCATTATGCCTAATTTGTCCAAACCATGGAAAATACCCAACCTTGTTGTTGCATACACAACGTAAGAAGTCATAAAAAAACACTTGGTCTACCTAACACTAGTCAGTTGATCATGAACAACATTTGACACAATCATCGGCCAATCAAACTGCTAGGCTCCATTTAAGATAGTCTGGATGAAAGGAAACATCCACTCCTTGAACCGAAATGCATCTCTCTTCCCAAAGGCCCTAGATAGCATCATGATTAGATTTGATACCTCCTTATAGAAATCTACCCTCTTTGGCTGGTTTGCAAGCTTGCTTAAAGATTTATTTTCTATGCTAAACCACTTTTTGTTTAAATGAGACTTATTGGAGTCCTTATACTCAATATATTTCTCCAAATCCTCTGCCTCATCCAACTGCACCAAATTCTTAGGATCTGGGACATTAAATATATCTTGAAGTGCTTGAGGAGTAAGATCAATGATCACATTGTTTTGTGAATCCATGCATAGTCTTGTAGCAGGATTATAGGCACTAGTTGTAGTTAAGATCAATTCTGGACATTGGACTGACAAAGGAAACAAAGTTATATGAGCCAATCCAGACTTAACAATCTTCTTCATTCTAAGCGTCACATCCCCAGTGAATGTTTCAGCATATGCCTCCTCAAAGTTATACTGGCCCAAGTTTGTGTCAGTGATGTCTAACCAGTCGGATTCCACTTTGCTGACTTTGATAACCAGACTCCTATGACTATACCTCAAGGTATAAGGCAATTTTTATGGCTTCAAATTCTTTGGTTTAGGTGTTGCCTTTGATGTTCCTACAGGTTGGTTCCTTCGAGAAGCTTCCTCTGATGTTCTTGACATTTTCTAGATTTCCTACCACAAAATCCTATAATTAGATCTTTCAATATGAGCATAAAACATGTCTTAAAACTAAACCTTTCATATAAGCACCGGAGGCGGAACCAGGCAGAAACATAGTCTAAAACAATCTTTTTTAAACAACACTGTCGGACTCGGAGCCAAAAATGATATAGATATTTCACTAACAATGAACGGGCTCAGAGTTGGAACCGGGATCGGTGATCGGAACCGGGATTGGAATGAAAAACTGATTTGGTTTTTCTTCAAATTTCTACATATTCACATTCTATTTCCATTCCGCCTCCGCTTCCGTCTAGGTTATCGTTATTTTGAAAGAAGACTTCTCGTTATACGCGGAGCCGGTGATGGGATGGAAATGGAATCGATACCTTTTTCAAAAACAAAATTTTCAAGTTCAAGATCGATTCTATTCCTGCCTCCACCTAGGTTGACCATGACGTAATCAAAGATTTTATCGATTTAACACACAACTTCATGATTAAAATCAAGGTCATATTAAATGAAAAGAGGCTTTAATAAGACTATACTCATATGACCATGGGGAACAACTGTATTTTTTTAGGGCATCATATTTTAATCATTTAAATGTGATCACGGAAACATTCGAAACCCTAATCCAACAAACACGATAAAACTAAGGCACGAATTTTAAACCTTGCCATTTTACCAGATTGAATGCGCGACAAAAACCCTAAGTAAAAAAAATGAGATTCAACTAACCCTAAATCACTGTAAAAACATGAATTTAATCTACCTCACTGCAAATCCCTAATTTTAACCAATGCCACTTAAACTCTCGATTTAATCTAAACTACTGTAAATCAAAATAGCACAATGCGATCACAACTAAAACGTGAAAGCGACTGTGCCCTAAAACAAAAAGAACTAAAAACAAAAAGAAAAAAGAAATGAGGAATCAACCAGACAAACAAAATAAAGCAAGAACCCATTCAAATAAGCACGCCAAAACCACGAATTCGTTAAAAAATGACATGATTCCAAGCATGGGCAAATATATATAAAAAACAAAACAGTAAATAAACGAAGAACAATAACGATAAGAAACCCTACCTTGAACACAACAGAACCCAGCTAACCTTCTAAACTAATTCGCAAGCAATAATCTTCTCCTCCTTCAATCGATTCGCTCAAACGAACTTCGCTGCTACTCTTTCATGCTCTTAAATCTCTTAACAATGATAATAATGATTCATAATCCTTAATGAAGGTAAAAATGAGAATTTCTACCTACACGAGCAGCTGTCATTAATGCATTAAACGCAGTTAAGGCGGAGGCGGAACTAGAAGAGAACCAATAGTTCATTATAGTGCGACTTCAGTCAAAAATTCAATGACCCAAAAGCTACGGGGGCGAAATCGGAATGGACACTAATTCAGAAACTTAAGAAATTTCCTAACTTCGTTCCCGTTCCGGTTCTGGGTCCACCAACTAAACACAAAACAAAACCAAACACAAAAGTAAAGCAAAAGACCGACATAATAAAACTAAACACAAAGACCTAGACTAAAACCAAAAGTTGAAATACTGGAGGCGGGGGTGGAATTGATTGTGATTTTGCAATTTTCGATACAGACCAACTTAACACCCACTCCGGCTCCGAGTCCGCTAAAGAAAAAACAAAATGCCAAAAGAAAAGGCTGTCGGGATGGGAACCAAAACAAGTTTCAACTAAAATTTCGGAACCCGATTCAGTTCCGGTTCCACTTCCGACAGACTAAACCAAAATAAACAAAGTGTTGGAAGCAAACGACTCCAAACTTTATTTGAAAAACAACTAAGGATAAAAAAACAACAAGGGGGACCCATTTTGACCAAGGCAAAAGATGGGGTGGTTATGCAAGGCATAACACCTTCCTTTCCTTGATATGGTAATAGGTGGAGACTTGGGAACCTCACCCGAAGAACCCGCAATAGGGCCTCTATCAGTCGTACTTTCAATATTGTCTTCTAACTCCTCGTATGTTAGCTCTATGCCTTGTTGCTGCAATTGGTCAACTTGATCATCAAGCCACTTATTAGTCTCTTGCTCTACTGGTCAAATGATAGTATTCAAATTTGTGACCTCCAGCTCTATCCATTCAATTACCAGCAATGACACATTGGCAAGAGAATTGTATCTTTCATCAAGAACGTTATCTTCTTTGACCACCTATTCAGTGACTGCAAAAAAATTAATAAACTTAAAAAAAATTGTTGTCATCCTCATGTATTATGTCCTTTTGAACTCATGATCATCGTCATAGTTGGCCCAAAAATCTTCAATATGTGGCCTATGGGCATATTGCCTTCCAACCTGCTTCTCTAATTTCCCTAGAGGATCCAAGCCTCCTCTCTTTATGTGTAGTTCCAAGTTATACTCTATGAGCTCCTTTTTTGAGTATTTTACACAAGGGGCAGCAGGGCACAAATATACTCCTTGACCAAATACGATGGTGTACGGGACCCTAGCTTGGTGCTTGTCTTGCAACAACAAATGGGCAATTTGTAACTATCGGGTGAGCTCTAATAGGATTATCCTATCACTAGAGTATCGGGGCAGTCAATATGGAAACCATGAGAATCCCTCAGCCCTTATGTAGGTAAACTTGGGGAACTAAATTAAGTAGTACCTAAATCCCTTAACCAACACCTTCACACTATGAGACATTCTTCTATGATAATCCTTTGCTAATGTCCTCACAATGTGCATTATAAAGGCATCATTAACCTGTCTATAGTCTTTCTTATAGTTTTTGTATTGAAGTTGTGGGTAGTAATTATAGAGAGGGTTGTGCCGCTTCTTTGTTCCCAATTGACCAACACAATCCAATCCCTTGTATGGAAACATGACCACTAGAAATATACAATGTAGGAGGTCATATAGAACTCTTGAGTCTTATTTACTATAACATATTGTTTATGCAGATTATCATTAATTATCTTCGCCCAATGGAACTTGGCTTCACCTCTGAGGATTTATTCTACAAAGTAGAACATCCACTCCTAGAAGATTGAGGAAGTAGGGAGGCCCATCACTCTACACAAGAGTGTTACCAGGTCGTTAACCTCTTCCACAAAGTCACCCCAACAGAGCTTCTGAGGTACTTTGTTAATACTGCCCCTCTTTTCGAGCAACCATGTTTGATTTATTGTTCTTTTGAAACCAGTGGGGTCTACTTTCCATACATTCAAAGCATACTCTTTTTTAGTCTCTTCCATTTTTTGAAACAAGGGGATGCCAAATTTTCTCTCGATTGATATAGGAGTCATATCGGCTAGCACTCACCTGTCCATAATGACTATTCTTTTGGATTATGAGTAGTAACATTCCCAACACACGAAGACCAACTCTGGGTTGATTAAGGTTGGAGGGAAACCTGCCACCTTTACAATTCCACTATGCTTTATCCTCCAATCCTCCTCAGTCCTCAGATTAACCAAGACCCATTGCATGAATTCATTGATGTTGACATGTCCTAGATCTATGTCTGCTACCCCTTCCCAATTGGATGTGATCTTGGAGCTACATTCCACTCCATGGAATTTGTACTTCATTTTATCTTTTTCTTCCTTTTCTTTGGTAGCTTTAGCAGTCTTCTCACCCTTGTCAGTTTTCTCAATTGGTTCCATAAATCTTGCACAGAGAGTGTGTAGTAAGTGCCTCAATAAATCAAGAAGGCAAAATGCTAGTTAAATTAGGCTAAAATTCCATTAAATGCATCCATACACCTTGAAGAGCTCATTGCCTCTGTCAAATTTCATCATTTTGTCCTCATTTGTGAGGTTTGGAGTTTTGCAGGTCAGGAGATGCAGGTTTACACCTAGCGGAAGTCGCTAGTGTGAATGCCATTAGAAACGGCTTAGGGAGCACGGTAACTCACAAATGAAGTTTCGAAGGAAAATTCCTGCAATGTTTAAACATCAAGTAACTTTAATGCAAATTTATTAGTCACGTGGGAAATACGGATTGGAATCATTTCCCTTGGTCAAAATGGCTTCTTAGGCTTCAGTGGAAAAGCAAGGTGCGGAAGCCATCACCCAAAATACCGTGGGAGTTTTTCCATTGAACAACAACTTAAGGAAAGTGGCGTTCCATGAACAGAGTCCCGCAATGCAGAACTTGCAATTACTTTGCAATTGGTAAAGTTTGTTCAAGTCCTTTTAGCATGTGGAGAAAATCATGTCTTATTATCCTACTCGAATTTTTATTCATTTTGTGGATTGCAAAAGCTTGGAGGGCGGAAGCCGTCAGGGTGAATGTCTTCAAATGTTTGGTAGTTAGAAGATGGACTTGGTGGAACGACATTCTAAGGGTGGATTTCTACATGATAGAACCAACAAAGGCACTTTGACTTAGAATTTATATTATTGTTCGAGTGGGTCAACGTGGGGGTGCCTTAATTTATGATTACGTCATTGGTTGTTAGCACTAAGTGCTTGCAAATATCTTATGATAAGAAGCCATCAGATGAAGCGCCATTTGTAGTTTTCTATTGGAAATGGCTTCAGTTAGACGTCTTCCTACCTACGATGGCTCGGAAATGGCTACCCAGCATACAAAACCATCATTTGACTGTAATTATTAATTAATTAAAAATAAGAAATGCATTGTTTCTTTATTTTTAATTAATTAATAAATGTAGTTAAATGATGGTTTTGTATGCTGCATAGCCATTTCGGACCCGCACCAACCTTGGACTTAGCAATTTTCAATGTTTGGTTTTGTTTGAAGTCATTTGAGAATGAATGAAGCAGGAACCATCGGGCGGGAATCTGCTTATAATTTGTCGTTTACAGTAGCCATGAGCCCTCAGCAACCTATGAAGAAAACCCCACATGAGTCAAAAGACAGACATTGTTTTGTGCTTCTGCCTAAAATTCTACAGTGAATGGGTGGGCAAAACCCGCCAGTCGAGAGGACGAAGAAGCTCTACCTTTTGGACACGGCTTAGACTGAACGATCCTCCACACGTAGAATCTCGCACAGAGAGGTTTGCAAGGGTTTAAATTCAAAATGATGGTTTTCTTTAAAAATTCAATAGTTTAAGTGGCTTGATGGCCTATGCATGGGAATGGGAAGAGTGGGGGCTATGGTTGCTTATGTTGTTTGAAAATGGCAGTTCAGAGGTGGATTTCCCTGAATGAGAACCCGCATCACCTTACCATTTGGAGATTTTGTGGTCTAGTGCTCTGTTGGCCTTGATAAGCCAGGGTTTTAGATTAGTGTCCTAGGCTTCAACTATTCTTACAATGTGGAAACCCTAAGCATGTAACTTATTGAAAATTGATAACGTAGAGAAGATAAGGGAGGATCAAGGTCATACCTTTATCACATGGCCAGAAGAAACAACTAAAAATCCATCCTCCAAGACTTCTTGCACATGTAGCGGTTTTTTCTGCTCCTTGAATTTCAAACTCTCGAGTGAAAATGATAGGTGAGCATTCTTATATTTATAGACGTTGATTCCATTAATGCAGATATTAATTGCAAGTTTCAAAATTTGTGTGATAGGTGGAAATGCGGAAGCTGTCGAGAGAAAGTTCGTTACAGGAAAACTGAGTGTGAAAGCATCATGTGGGAAGTCCGCTATGAAAGGATAGAGGGAAAATGTCGTAAGAAACAACAAAGTTGATATGGAAGTCTGCAGATGGAAACCCGCAATAGGAAATTTGCAAACGGTGAAAGGTGGCACAACTTCTGCATGGTGGAAACCCGTAGAGATTTTTCTACAAATGCTCAAAACCTCCCAAAACTTTGGAAAATGACATAGACATGATGGAACCTTGCAATTCAAAGGAACTTGATCAACTTGGGTCCAAATTAGGGGCACAAAAAGTGAGGCAAATATGAACTGACCCAACAAAGGTAAAACGACAAGAGGGGGGTCCCCAGTCCAAGTGGTGCATATGTGCGAAAGGCACAACAAAGGAATTTTGTATTTATTTCTTGCTATTTCTTATCAGTTTTTTTAAGATTTATAATGGAATCCATCAACCCATATGGTTGTAAATGAATGTATTTTCAGTTACGCCTTGAAGTTGTAATAATTTAGGAGATTTTGAATGAGGATTATGATACATTTCTAGCATATTTGAGTTAATTTCTTATATTTTCTAGGTTGTATGTTTATGTTGTGAGTTTGAGAATGAGGGTTGAGTTTCTTTACTTCAATTTGACAACTAAGTGTGATTTTCCTATCCTTGTGGATCTTGGAGATATGGGTGTGGTTTGGGCTTTGGGGCTTATGGTCTGTGGTAGGAGTAGTCCCCTACCTGGGTTGGGTTGGAGTGCCAAAGGGAAGGTTCAAATATGTGGTCATTAAAAACCCCCTCCTCTTGGGGTGTTGAAAATTTACATTAATGGGTCTTCTAGAGGCAATTATGGGCATGTTGGGGTTGGCAATATTGGCAGGGATAGCTCAGGGGGAGTTCTTCTTTTCGATGTATAGAGGGTAGCAAACCAACAACTTAATGTAGGCTTTATCTATTCATTTGGCATTGAAATAGGCTTGTGCCCTTGGTTGGAGATGGATAATTTGTGAGTCAGATTCCTAGAATGTGATTGGTATGTTGAATAAGTGTCAAATAGATGATGTGAATTAGCAATTAGTAGTGGTGGTCAAGCAAATCATTTTGTCTAGGTGGGTTTTTAGATTATATCACATTTTTCCATATCCCACAGGAGTGGAATAGGGTGGTTGATGGCTTGGCTAAATGGGTGTCTAAATGGATGGGGACTTGGAATGTGGAAGAGTGGGAAGCCTCCTTGAGAACCTTTTTCAAGAGCTAGAGGATCTTGTTATGCAAGATATGACATATTTTTTGGGAGTTTCTTAAGGGATTTTCTTTGGTATTTTGACCCCTCATGAGTCTTTTGTACTCTTTTTCTTTGTACTAATTTGTTGGCTCAATCAAGTTTTTACCCCATTTAGTAAAAAAAAGATCTTCTTGGAAAAATGGATGGATGTGATTTAATGTAAATATTTAGTGGGGAAGTGGGAAGAATGTAACATGTACATTAATGACATGTGCAAGTTTGATAATGGCTTAAACATGCTTAGGAATATGCAAATGTATTTACTAATTAACTCATTAGTTTTAGTCAACTAAATGCTTGAGGTGGAAAAAAGATAACTAAATAAATAAATAAAAATTACTTAATTTTTTGGAGGATCTAGGGATGTGAAGGGTAAATTTTTATTAGTATAATTCACCTGGTTAAAAAAGGATCCAGAACTTATACAAAAGAGGCTTAACCCCAAGCAATGCAAAGCCATAAGGATAATATAAAATTTATAAAATATACACAAAAAATTATGCCAACCAACCGCTAAATCAAAGAGAATTAGCCATAACTAAGCCAAATATAACTACTAATACACAAGACTACAAAACCAGCACCAAAGAAAAACCACCATAGCCCATCAAAAATCCTTATGCAAGAGGATAAATAGATTACTCTACCCCAAACACCACCACCATACACTCCAAAACTTGATTTAGAAACTCAAGTTTTATCTCAAGAGGCCCAAAACCTCTATTGAGGGACCACGAGACCATATAATCCTTCCAAATACCTTTATTCCCTAAAGACAAACCCCTTTATTGGTATCCCAATTTGAAACAACATTACCCAATCCCCTAATATGTTGGAACATAATATGCTCAAAGAACTTGACCACCTCCCTTGCTTTAAAGAGAATGGTATCTAACAACCAATTCTTGTAACTACCAATTTTTAGTGCACCAATGACAAGCATAGAGTGGCCTTCCAATAAAATATTATTCTAACCATTATCCCTAATAGTGATAAGACCCCATATAATAGCATGAGCCTCAACCATATTATTATATTTCACACTAAAATCATAGGCTTGAATGCTAAGAGGTTGATTGAAATCATTTTTGAAGACACGTCCACTACCAACATCACCTAGATTGCATTTTTTGCACTATCAAAATTTAGTTCAATCGAACCACAAGGGGGAGGAATCTAACTCATCATATAATTAAAAAATTGATCCAAAGAATTACCAAGATAAATCCAATGAAATTACAACTAAGATTTAATATATATCTTCTCATCTTTAGTTTTATTGACAACCTTAGAATCCTAAGAATCCCTAATTTCCTAGAGATAAAATTTATTAAAATCCTAAATCAATTCCACTCATTTCTCTAGTTCCTAAAAGATACGCTTGTTGCACTCAAAAAAATATTCCAAACCAAAAGAGAAGGAGCACAATCCCAAATCAACCTCAACCCATGGTTCTTAGTTTTTAAGAACTACCCTTGGAGAATATTATGTATATTCTCTAAAGAACCCAATTTCAAACCCACCTATTCAAGAACTAGATCCATAGTTGAACAGTAAATGAATAGTGGATGAAAAAATGGTTATTATATTTTTCCTGATGCTTACACAATGGGAACCATGAGGGATTAGAGCTGCCCATACATTGAATTATATCCCATGTGAGAGCCTTCTAGTTGCAAGAAACCCATAGAAAATATTTTTTCTTCTACAAGTCATCAAAAATCTAAAATTTAGAACTCAAGAAATCATGACAAGTATCATTGAAAGAAAGAAAAGAATGGTAAATTGATTTGATAGTGACATCACCACTAAAATATTTCTCCCAAACTAGACAATAAATATTTCTAATAAAAGGAATACTCTAATTATCCAAGGAGACATTAAGATTAAAAAAATGAATTAAAACATAAGAAAATCCAACTTATTCCATCTACAACTATGACCATTGGGAACTCAATAGTCCATGCACATGACAATATTGTCTTGAAAATAAGGGGCCAACAACCTCTAATTACTCTCTTTAGCCAAAGCCATATTATCTAACCATTAATCCTTCCAAAATAGCTCATATCATTATTTGCCAAATTCTAATGAACCTCATTATGAACTATGCTAATACAAGATTCAAAAAAAATCAAATTCTTGACCGGAAAGGGAGATGAAAGTTTGAGGCTAAAATATTCTCCACCACTAAATAAATTGTTGGAAACTTGTTTGTGATTGGGAATATTGGTGGATGTATGGTAGATGATGTTACTATGGTGTTGTCATTGATGTTGAAATTGTTGCGGTGTCTACATTGATGTATAGTTGATGTTGGGTGAACATGATTTAATATAGTGATGTTAACTCATTATACAGTTGAAGAAGTGTCGGTTCAGTGCAGACCAAATATTTTGGAGAAATTTCCTTAGTCCAGAATGTAATTTTCAATGTTTAGAGAACCTGTTTTGTGGTCCACATTGCTTCGCCATGAAGAATATGGTTGTGTGGTTCTAAGGTAATTTTGGTTCTTGTTGAAAGAATCTAAATCCAAAGTTTCAAGCCTAGATGTCCTCTGCAATTGGAGTTAGAATTGATAGAGTATCAATCTAGATATGATAGAGTTAGAGTGATAGAGTACCTGATTGGAATGCTCTACATTCCATCATCAACGAATATTTTTCTATGTATTTTTTAGGATGTGTTTATAGGTGTTGTAAGTGTGTATGATCCAAGTGGAAAGTATTTTGGATTTCAGTGTGTCGAATTGTTAATGAACAATTGGTACATTCCATTGTTTCTTCACCAATGGTACCAACCTAAAGAGTTTGAGGTCATACAAAATTAAAGGATGTATGGATTGGACTTATGATAGGTCATTCCAACCTATTTTGATGTGTCACATATTTTTTTTTAGATCATGAGGTGTGTTTGGTTAATTTTTGAGATGACAGATTAAGGTATTGCATGTTTCATCTAATTAGGCCGACCTAATTGATTTTGTAAGTGTTTGTGGATGTTGTGCATATAAATGTAAGTTCATTTTGGTGTTGAAGTTTTGTTTTAATGATAAGTGCATAAGTGTGATGTGAATGTAATGTGAAGATTGAAAGAGTAGATTATGATAGTTATGAAGCATGAAGTGTGTTAAATAAGTTTACATATCCTAATTAGAACTATCTTTAGCATATTATAGATGCATTGTAATCAGTTATTGATCTTTGGTAGTCAGGCACACTCTTTTCTATCCTAGTAGTGAGTCGTTTATTCTATTCTTTGGATAGTGATTCCTCCATACAGTGAGCCATTCTTGTAACAGTCTACTTCTTATGAACACAAAATAACCGTTATAATTCAAACCAATATATCAAATTAGTACATAAGAAAAGAGAATATATATTTTTTTAAATAAAGGGAATCAAAATGATACAACTCCATAAACATAATTTCATTACAAGGAATAGAAATATTATCATCTTAATCATCATGTGAGGAACAAAAGAAACATTAATCCATCATAGTATTGTTCATGTTAAATAAAGAGAAATAAGGTAAGATTCAATAACCTCGTCTGGTCCATGCACTATCCAAGACTCGATGTTTCACTATCGAGAGGAAAAACATCATCTAACTGATTTTCCTCCAACCACAGACTTAAGCGGTCCCTCGCACACATCCTAACTAGATGTGGCCCTTCCCTTCAATGAAAGGTTAGGTAGGGTTGTCCCATTTTCCATCTAAGCTCTGGTGTTACTCTACCCAACTAACCTTGACGCACTATTAAGGATACCTTCATACTTAGTACGTCAGCTCTGGTTTGCTTAGGCATCTGAGTTACTGTGAACAAAAAGTGCAAGTGTGGCTACAACACCCAACTATGGCCATATTTTAGTACATTTGTACTTTGCTACAAAATGTAGTCTTAGTTCACCACCCTGCTTGACTTGGATAAGCATCTAACCTAGGGATTTTCTGGACTACTTGTCTTGCCTGGTTATCAAGCCCTGTCACCACTTCTAGGGTTTGATGGACCAACTATTCTAGCTGAATTTCAATTACAATAAACAAACCTAGGTATTAACTCTCTGTCCCACCAGGGCGGGTGCATGGAAATGGGTAGCAATTCCGTGGACACCCTAAAAAAAAAAAAGTTGAAAAGCATAACACGAGCACATTATAACACGCTCGTGTTATGGCTTTCGTTAAACCTAGGAAAGTTCCCTTCGGCCACAAATACAAAGACATAACACGAGCGTGTTATAACGCGGTCACGTTATCTTCTGTTAAAAGCAAAAAAACAAATGCAAATCTCTCATTTGAATTTCGACTGGTTTTTTTGCTCCACCCGCGACCAAAAACCCCAAATATCATGCTCGCGTTCTAGGAGAAGAATTTCTTCACCAAGAATCCAAATTTCTTCACAACGATGGTGCCACGACGACGAGGAGCTATAAGAGGTAAGGATATATGCTTTTTATTTTGAATTTCTTAGTTTTAGGTTGAATTTGATATCTATTTGTTTGAATTTTTAGGAGATGCAAATCAACCTGCAAACCCTCAAAATCCTCAACAGGAGGACCAACCAGATCCTCAAGATCAAAATCAACCACAACATCAACCTCCTCCACCAATCACTCAACCCCCTCCTGGCACTCAACAAAATTTAATGAGTGAAATTGAGAACAACAAAAAACAAATTGAGGATTTGATCAATAGGTTGAGTGATCCAAATGGTTCAACCACAAAAAGAATGACCCTAGCAAATTCATTGAAAGATATGTTAAAAAACGTAGATTCAATTAGCAAACAAATAACTGGATGGGAAGATAGGAGGCAGGCAGCTAGGGAGTATTATGCAAACAAACTATCATACAAGGATGTGAAAGATTTAAAAATAACAAAAGGTGATTTGTGTTCATTATTCACCGACCCACACACAAATCAAAATCTTACCCTCAATGCGAAGAGGTTTCCTATCCATTGGTGCCACCACCAACAAATGAAGGAGCGGTTTTATGATAGGTGGTACATGGTCTTCGATTACCCACCGTGCAACAATTGCGAGGTCCCGCAATATTTCCTTAGGAAACTATACAGTGAGTTCATATTGAACAAAATCCCAAATTATTTTGATATGATGGATTTCCAGGGGAGAGGTGGGGGGTCAGCTTAGGATAGACCTGGTGCACAGCCGGATCCTACACGGCAAGGTAGATGAGCTCTTGCTAGGCCACCTCATGAGCACATTGTTATGCCTTCTATCATGAAGGAAAGTGCTGATGTAGAGACATTGCAGGCAATCAGCACTTTGACCTAGAGTGTCATCCATCATACTAGCCCTATTCTACAGTGCCATCCAGGGGAGTCTTCTAGTGGAGGTCTTCGAACACATGTGTGTCAATCTTGCGGGGCTACTTGTTCACATGACCCCACCGACCCTCAGGAGATTGGTACGCAGGATCCGTCTACAGCTATGGAGATGGAGAGGGTAGCTAACATTTTGCATGAGGCATATGGAATTGATAGTTAGGTAAAAGTTAGTACATGTGTTCATTGAATTTAATTTATTAAATTTCAATTTTGAAATGCAAGATTAACTAAAAATGTTTTATGATTTTAATAAAATTGCAGGGTCACAGTGTTGAGACTGGATACACCGCCCCCCCACCAACCTATTTTTGTAGTACACCTATCGCTAGGAACTAGTAAACAATTATAAGTTTATTGCATATTAATGGCATTTTTTTATGAATGGTAATTTAATATGCAATTTTGGATGTTGAACAGACTAATATTGGAGGTTTTGATGGAACACTTCCCAGTGGCGGTGCATTTACTCAAACCTTCACACAAGTAATAGAATAAAGAGTTTAACTAATGAATCAAGTACTTAATAGATTTGTGTAGTTTATGCATGCACATTGTTGATTACGTTGAATAATTTGTTGTTTTATTTTTAGTTGTTGTGAGATGATACACCTCTGAATGTAATGAGGGCAATGGATATTGGTGTGACATCTGCTATACAATCCTCGATGGATCTGACAGAAGAGGTATGAGGAAAATTAGTAAATTTTAATTTACATTTGTTGTTATAGATGTTAGTTAGTGAGAAATCAAACCATTCTTGATTCACGTAGTTTTTGTCTATTTGCATGGTTTATACAGGGCTTGAGCATGCCTGAGCATGGGCATGAGGATATTTCTCTCGTGAATAGAGATCGTGAGATAGCTGTAAGTGATTATTTTGTCAAATATATCATTTTTTATAATGTAATTTCTATATATTCATGTCTTTACTTCTTATTGTAACAGTTAAAACTTCACCATGAACTAAACCCTGGGAGGAGTAGCAGGAGCACTCCACGAGCGCAGCAAAAATGAGTAACAGACCTATCGCCATCCGAGCGAAAAGGAAAGGGAAAAATTTTATTTCCTGGGCATGGAGAGCAATGACTTTTGATTCCAGAGTCCTTTATTGTATGCCTGCATGGTAGTTTTGTACATATTTTTTATTGGACATATTTGACATTGTATGCCTAGATGGCATTCTCGTAAGCCTACATGGCTATTTTGTACATATATTTCATACTTATATCGACATATATTTATGTATGCCTACATGACTATTTGGTTAATACAAATATCTTTTTTCGATGCCTGTCCATATTTGCATTCTAAATTGATGGTTCAATAGATATGAGTTACGTATATTCAAGTGTATACTTTACAACTTACATGTATACTTTGTGACTTACGTGCATTTGAGTGTATATTTTTTGGCTTACATGTTTTCAGGCATATACCTTGTATTCATGCATATACTTTGTTTTTATTTGTGTATACTATGTATAGTGTGTATACTTTTTGAGGCTTACTTGTTTATGAGTACTTGTAGTTCCCTTATTGACATGTACATGTTTGACTTATTCACGTGTATAATTATTAATTGGTTAGCCCTAGCATTGATCTATGTCATCCTCAATGCATGATCCTTGAGATGGAGTAAGTACACCCTCAAGGTCAAAAGGAGTTTCACATGCATTCTTCATAGGCTCATTTTGGTAGTGAAACCAAAAACCTCTTGCATCATTGAAATGAAAAAAAATTCCTTTATAGCAGGTCTGAAGCCATTATCATTCTCCATCAGTTCTTCATGTATCCACTACCCATTAATGGTTGTCTCATGATCTTCATGAAACCAAGCACTTATCTCATTTGTGATAGAAGAAATGTATGAAGATTTATCTTCCTCCTTATGAACCATTCATTGTAATGAGAGATGGGTTCTTGTGAACCACTACTGATGAATCATGGGTCAATGAGTTTGACTTGTAAAACTACACGATTGAATCCTAATAGCAATATCACAATATTTATATTTCTAAATGTGTTATTTCCTTCAGCTAAAATTTGTGCTTATACTTATGTGATTGATGTATGTTTGTGTATGGGATCATAGTAATTTCTATTTGATGATGCTATTGTGTCTTTAAGGTTTATTTATTAAAGGGTGCAAGAAACAAGTTTTAAATCCTTACAAATCTTTGAATTTCTTAGGTTTTTCTATTTGTCGAGTCTGGGCTCCGAGCCCGAGTCCAAGTCAAAAAATGGCTTGTCAAGTCCAAGGCGATTCCTAGTCTTGTAACACTGGTGTGAACACATTGAGGAATAATGTATATGCCGATGAAGAGAGAACCCATCCTTGTTTCCAAATAAACCATTTATCCCTCAAGAGCACTCTTGCTCTTCCCAAGACCTGTTATCTAGTCTTCCTAGGGTATTCCTCTCTACCCTACTAAGGGATCACTCCTAAACCCCTCTCACCATGTAAGACTCTCCACCAATTTCAAATTCTTCTCCATCACTCTCAATCCACCACTAAGCTTCCTTGGGCTCCACACTGATCCAAAGTGTCTTAACCACTCCAGGGCTAGGGAAGGGTATCCTAGTTGTCAATTTGTTTATTTTTCTCCTCACTGATCCATCTTATTGGATTCTTTCACTTTTTACCCATCGCTTTCTTGAAAAACTCAATTTTAGGCCTTGTAGCCTTCTGCCCCAATTTGGCCTCTTAGAACCCGTTTTCTTGACTTTTCTCACAAACAGTCTTAACAACCCCCAAATTTTTTTGTAGATTCTTTCTTTTGACCATCAAGGCTCCAATATTTACCAGGCCTTAGGTCCGACAAGTGTTCGTACATATGATTGTCCTCAAACCCCCTATTTTCAAGGGTTCCTAGGGTTTTTGGCTCTTTTTCCTTCTTTGGCGGCTTCAACGACCTCATCAACTCTCCTCCTGGCACACACATGACTGAGATAAATTTTACTACACTCCCATACTCTTTATTGGCACAAACCAATCCATTTAGCAACTCTCCTTGCTATTGTCCTCTCCAAGCTACTAGCTAGAATGCACTTGCACTCGCCTAGTGCTTGATGATTTCATCACCTTCCCTACAAAACAAGACCCAAAAACCTATATGTACAATATTTACATAGTCCCCAACTTGATTCCAAGTGGCCATGAGAGGAACACCACGGGAAATCAAGTGGGACTCATTATTCAAAAAACTGGACTAAACTGGCAATGAGACCAAGAACACCAAAAACTTGCAAAAAGATAACCAGTCGGTCTAGATGAATAACCTAATGCTACACAAGGTAAGTAAGTGACACAAATGGAAGACTCAAAGCATCAGATAAGTCCTTTCAATCCATTCTTGACTGGATGAAGGCACAAAAACAAAAATTCAATAAAATTTGTACTCTTCCAATCACAAAAATGAACTCTCCAAGTCTCAATTCGTGAAAAAAATCCTCCAACCCAGGTATTAGGGTTTTTCTGACCTTATATACCTTTCTCCCATGTGCTAGGACCCTTGGGTCGGGCTTAGATCATCATTAATGTCATTTTCCAACTTTTAGGACAAATAGCCAAGGCAACATTGCTCAAAATGCTCACAGTGTCCAAGACTTACCCAAACCGCAAGCCCCTAACAAACCTATTTCCAATTCACTCATCAAAAAAACTCTTGGGACTTTACATCATATTCCTTATTCCCTTGGTGGTTGGCTAGAACCACCTACACGCCAAAATTGCAAAGATCTCTCCAAAAGACCTTAAGGTGCTCTTGCACCATTCTCCCCCCTGCAACAAAGAAGTTAAGGAAGAGCTCCTCACTAATTCCATGCTTCTTAAAGTCACTTTCTGCTATCCAAGTAGCCTCTGACTCTAGTTGATGTCTCCACTTCACTAGGTGCTCCATGTATGTCTTGTGCCTAGTCTTCTTCTTCACCCTTGAGTCTAGAATCTTGTCCACTTGTGGTTTGATCTGATCAAGTACCTTGAGTTCATCCACATCCTTACTCACCTTAGCACTATACTGTTCCTTATCCATTTTTGTTCCTTTATACTTCACCAAGTCCTTCACATTGAAGATAGGTGAAATGGACATCTGCTTGGGTAACTCCACCTTGTATGCATTGGATCCATACTTAGCCAGCACTTTGCATGGCCCTATCCTTTTCATCTGCAGCATTACTAACCAATCATATAACCCCTTTGTGGTTTTAAAAGCTGACTTCCATTCATCTCCCTCTTTCATCCTAATCTGATAGTAGCCACTTTTCAAATCAATCTTGGAGTAGTACTTAGCACCCCCTAAATAGTCCATTAAGTATTCTATCCTAGGAATAGGAAACCTATATCTAATGGTTATCCTATTTATGGCCCTAGAATCAGTACACATTCTCCACTTATCTCCCTTCTTAGGTGCCAACACCACTGGAACAACACATGGGCTTATGGTTTTCCTGATCAACCCTTGGTCCAAAAGTTCTTGATCTTTCCTTGCTATCTCCTTGTTCTGCTCTGGTGTTATTTTGTATGCAGCCTTGTTAGGCAATGTTGCTCCTGGTACAAAGTCAATTTGATGACTAATTGCCCTCTTATGTGGTAGTGTAGCTGGTGTGCCTTCATAAATGATATCCCTGAACTGATCCAACAATTGCTTCACCTCTGTTGTCATAGGTAGCCGACTAGGTGACTCCTCCTCCTTTGGCTTCAACATGATTGCAGAGAAAACTCCTTCTTCCTCCTTCATGTCTCTTAGGAATTCCTTTCCACTCATCAAAAGTACAGTGGATTCTGCCTTTTCCACTGTGCCTTCTTGGGGAAAAAACTTTATAGTTAAGCGCTTGAGCTGGAGTATATTGGAATGGGTGACCTCCCGGGAAGGCCTAGTGCCTCACCTCTGTGAGCATCACTTAGATGCAATGAGTGCTAAGTGGGCCATTCAATATCATTTCAAATTTGTTGCGTTAAGCAACTTACAAATTTGCAACTTAAGACTCCTCCAACCTAAGGGATCGATCTGGTGGAACATAGCTCAGAGCGATTCCACGTATTTCGGTGCAAAAGATGACCATTCCCAGCATAAACATACCTATTTGGACGTGTTGGAATAGTCCGCTTGGTCACACAAGTTGCAGAATGAAATTTGCACCACTCTGCAACTTTCCACTGCTTGCATTTGATGCTTTTTCCATCAATTGAAAATCCGCCACCACTGGAAAACCACTCCGAGATAGCCAAAACCGAGAGAGGTTTTTGTAGACAGGATCAACATGATCTTATAGGATTAGATGATAATTTTCTAAGCATCACGACATCTGAGTAATAGCATGCTGAAATTTGTAGCCATTTTGCACTTTGGACCCTTAAGGGATCGATCTGGTGGAACGTAGCTCAGAGCGATTCCACGTGTTTCGGTGTGAAAGAGGACTGTGCCTAGCGTAAAAATACCTATTCGGACGTGTTGGAACAGTCTGCTTGGTCACACGAGTTGCAGAGGGAAAGTTGCACCACTTTGCAACTTTGCACTGCTCGAATTTGACACTTTTTCCATCAAGTGAAAATCCACCACCATGAGAAAACCACTCCAAGATAGCCAAAACCGAGAGAGGTTTTTCTAGAAGGGCCCAATGCCTTTCTGTAGGATTAGACGAGAAGTTTCTAAGTGTCACGATATCTGAGTACTAGCATGCTGAAATTTGCAGCCATTTTGCACTTTGGACCCTTAAGGAATCGATCCAGTGGAACATAGCTCGGAGTGATTCCACGTGTTTCGGTGTGAAAGAGGACCATGCCTAGCATAAAAATACCTATTCAAACGTGTTGGAATAGTCTGCTTGGTCACACGAGTTGCAGAGCGAAAGTTGCACCACTTTGCAACTTTGCACTGCTTGAATTTGACACCTTTTCCATCAAGTGAAAATCCGCCGCCATGAGAAAACCACTCCAAGATATCCAAAACTGAGAGATGTTTTCCTAGAGGGGCCCAACGCCTTTTTGTAGGATCAGACGAGAAGTTTCTAAGTGTGACAGTATCTGAGTACTAGCATGCTGAAGTTTGCAGCCATTTTGCACTTTGGACCCTTAAGGGATCGCTCCGGTGGAACATAGCTTGAAGCGATTCCACGTGTTTCGGTGCGAAAGAGGATCGTGCCTAGTGTAAAAATACCTATTCAGACGTGTTGGAACAGTCCGCTTGGTCACACGAGTTGCAGAGCGAAAGTTGCACCACTTTGCAACTTTGCACTGCTTGAATTTGACACCTTTTCCATCAAGTGAAAATCTGCCGCCATGAGAAAACCACTACATGATAGCCAAAACTGAGAGAGGTTTTTCTAGAGGGGCCCAATGCCTTTCTTTAGGATCAAATGAGAAGTTTCTAAGTGTCATGGTATCCGAGTACTAGCATGCTGAAGTTTGTACCCATTTTGCACTTTGGACCCTTAAGGGATCGATCCGATGGAACATAGCTCAGAGCGATTCCACGTGTTTCGATGCGAAAGAGGACCATCCTTAGCGTGAAAATACCTATTCGGACGTGTTGGAACAGTCTGCTTGGTCACACAAGTTGTAGAGCGAAAGTTGCACCACTTTGCAACTTTGCACTAATAGAATTTGACACCTTTTCCATCAAGTGAAAATCCGCCGCCATGAGAAAACCACTCCAAAATAGCCAAAATCGAGAGAGATTTTTCTAGAGGGGCCCAACATCTTTCTGTAGGATCAGACGAGAAGTTTCTAAGTGTCACGGTATCCGAGTAATAGCATGCTGAAATTTGCAGCCATTTTGAACTTTGGACCCTTACGGGATCGATTCGGTGGAACATAGCTCGGAGCAATTCCACGTGTTTCGGTGTGAAAGAGGACCGTGCCTAGCGTAAAAATACCTATTCAAATGTGTTGGAATAGTCCGCTTGGTCACACAAATTGCAAAGCAAATGTTGCACCACTTTGCAACTTTGCACTGCTTGAATTTGACACCTTTTCCATCAAGTGAAAATCCGCGACCATGAGAAAACCACTCCAAGATAGCCAAAACCGAGAGAGGTTTTTCTAGAGGGGCCCAATGCCTTTCTATAGGATTAGACGATAAGTTTCTAAGTGTCAGGCTATCTGAGTACTAGCATGCTGAAGTTTGCAGCCATTTTGCACTTTGGACCCTTAAGGGATTGATCCGGTGGAACATAGCTCGGAGCGATTCCACCTGTTTTTGTGTGAAAGAGGACCGTTCCTAGCGTAAAAATACCTATTCGGACGTGTTGGAATAGTCCGCTTGGTCACACGAGTTGCAAAGCAAAAATTTCACCACTTTGCAACTTTGCACTGCTTGAATTTGACACCTTTTCCATCAAGTGAAAATCCGTCACCATGAGAAAACCACTCCAAGATAGCCAAAACCAAGAGAGGTTTTTCTAGAGGGGCCCAATTCCTTTTTGTAGGATCAAACGAGAAGTTTCTAAGTGTCACGGTATCCAAGTACTAGCATGCTGAAGTTTGCAGCCATTTTGCACTTTGGACCCTTAAGGGATTGATCCGATGGAACATAGCTCGGAGCGATTCCACATGTTTCGATACAAAAGAGGACCATGCCTAGCGTAAAAATACCTATTCGGACGTGTTGGAATAGTCTGCTTGGTCACACGAGTTGTAGAGCGAAAGTTGCACCACTTTGCAATTTTGCACTGCTTGAATTTGACACCTTTTCCATCAAGTGAAAATCCGCCGCCATGAGAAAACCACTCCAAGATAGCCAAAACCGAGAGAGGTTTTTCTAGAGGGGACCAATGCCTTTCTGTAGCATTAGATGAGAAGTTTCTAAGTGTCACGGTATCCGAGTACTAGCATGCTAAACTTTACAGTCATTTTGCACTTTGGACCCTTAAGGGATCGATCCGGTGGAACATAGCTCGGAGCGATTCCACATGTTTCGGTGTGAAAGAGGACCATGCCTAGCATAAAAATACCTATTCGGACGTATTGGAACAATCCGCTTGGTCACACGAGTTGCAGAGCGAAAGTTGCACCACTTTGCCACTTTGCACTGCTTAAATTTGACACCTTTTCCATCAAGTGAAAATCCGCCGCCATGAGAAAACCACTGCATGATAGCCAAAATCAAGAGAGGTTTTTCTAGAGGGTCCCAATGCCTTTTTGTAGGATTAAAAGAGAAGTTTCTAAGTGTCACGGTATCCGAGTACTAGCATGCTGAAGTTTGCAGCCATTTTGCACTTTGGACCCTTAAGGGATCGATCTGATGGAACATAGCTCAAAGCGATTCCACGTGTTTCGATGCGAAAGAGGACTGTGCGTAGTGTAAAAATACCTATTCGGACATGTTGGAACAGTCTGCTTGGTCACATGAGTTGCAGAGTGAAAGTTGCACCACTTTGCAACTTTGCATTGTTTGAATTTGACACCTTTTCCATCAAGTGAAAATCCGCCGCCATGAGAAAACCACTCCAAGATAGCCAAAACTGAGAGAGGTTTTTCTAGAGGGGCCCAACACCTTTCTGTAAGATCATACGAGAATTTTCTAAGTGTCATGGTATCCGAGTACTAGCATGCTAAAGTTTGTAGTCATTTTGCACTTTGGACCCTAAAGGGATCGATCCGGTGAAACATAGCTCAGAGCGATTATACGTGTTTCGGTGTGAAAAGAGACCATGCCTAGCGTAAACATACCTATTCGAACGTGTCAGAACAATCCGCTTGGTCACACGAGTTGCAAAAAAATGTGTACAAATTGTTTACATGACCTTTATATGACCTTTTTCACATTGTTTACATTTCAAAATTCAAAGTTTGTAAATTTTCCTACTCAAGGCATTTATAGAACAAGGTGCTACTACACCAAACATGAACTTCAACCTTATAATATTTGAGTATATCTCATTATGTAATTAAATCTTATTACAATGCCTCTGGCACTTCGTTCTCTCAGATCTTTTACAATGTCACTCATACATTCAAGATTCTCTTTAAATGTCTACATCATAGGTGCTCATCACGAGGTTAACTTCAAATGAGTAACTTGATATTCCCTCGCTAAGCTTCACATGCTCTCTTAAAATGGCTTGAAATCAAAATTGAGATTTGTTAGAATCATCAAAATAAGTATGTCGCATTGCTTTTTTGCCTGAGATTTTATTTTCAATGGCTCTTAAATCAGCATTTTCTGCAACGAAAGACCAATCAACCCTTAGTAGTTTACTTACAAATACGCAAAGTAAAAGAGAAAAATAAGGAGCATCCAAAATGGAAATGAAATAAAAATATATGGAAGGCACTTACAGATGTTGCATGCAAGCATCAAAATAAGGATGTTTCATTTCTTTTCTGGTTGACATTCTCTTGGATGACTCATATATCTGCATTTTTTGCAAGGGGACACCAATCACTGTACAAGAAGATGATAGCATTGGCATCAAACAAATTAATGTGCATACATGTATAAATTAATAAGAACCAATGTGCATATACTTACAAATTAATCCAACAAACCATCCAAGTCTGCTCTACTCTTTATTGTGTCAAGTATTGCCTCATGGTCAGACTCACGGACCTTCCATAACGTCTTGTTCAAAGGTCTACCCCCATATTAAGGCCAGTTTTTGGAAATAATGATCCCCACTTGAATTCCCATGGAAATGCTACCATGGCCACTTGGAATCAAGTAGGGGACTATTTGTGCAGTGTACATATAGTGTGTGGCGTCTTGGTTTGCAGGGGAGATGGTGAATTCATCAAGAACTAGGCGAGTGTGAGTGCATTCTGGCTAGTGGCTTGGAGAGGATAGCAGTAAAGAAAGTTACTAAATGGACTGGTTTGTGCCAATCAAGAGCAAGAGAGTGTGGGAAAATGTATTCCAGACATGTGTGTGCAAGGAGGAGAGTTGAGGAGGTCATTGAAGCCCTCAAAGTTGGAAAAAGGAGCCAGAACCCTAAAAACAGTTGAAAATAGGGGGTATGAGGACAATCCTATGTACGGACGCCAAAGGGACTAAACATATGGTAAATCTTGAAGCCTAGGGTACCACTAGAAATAATCTATAAATATATTTGGGTATTTTTAAGACCGTTTTTTAGAAAAGCCAAGAAAACAAGTTCTAGGAGGCTTAATTGGGCAAAAGGCTACAAGGCCTAAAATTGGGTTTTTCAAGAAAGCGATGGGTACAAGGTAAAAGAATCCTATGAGATGGATCAGTGAGGAGTCAAATCAACAAGGGGATAGTGAGAATACCCTTTCCTAGCCCCTGGAGTGGTTAGGACACTTTGGGTCAGTGTGGAGCCCACGGAAGTTTAGTGGTGAATTGAGAGCAATGGTGAAGAATTTGAAATTGGTGGAGAGTCTTATGAGGTGAGAGGGGTTTAGGAGGGATCCCTGAGTAGGGTAGGGAGGAATACCCTAGGAAGACCAGAGAATAGGTCTTGGGAAGAGCAAGATTGCTCTTGAAAGATAAGACTCCTCATTAATTGTTGAAGGAGTGGTCTATGTAATGAACTTTTGACCTTGTGCGGGGTATTTTGAAGATGTTTGATGCTTTGGAATGGTCTGGGAAGGCTCGGGTATAGGAGTTTTTATAAACCCTCCCTCTTTGCTTTGAAAAATGGGGTTTTTGTATTGGAAGCCTAGTTGAGCGGGTAAGGTCCTAAGACCTAGAAATTATCTTGTTTTGAGACCTAGAACTAAACAACTTGTGAATGACATAATCATTGGTTGATGTTTTGAGGAACCTAGTTGATTGTAATCAGTTATTTTCAAGATTTTTGAAGGTATTTTGAAGGTCCTTAAGGAATTGGGAACTCTTAATGCTAATTTGAGTATACGAATCAAATGTTTTGTGAAGGGAAATATAGTTGAATAAGTGTGTCAAGAAAGGTGTTGATTTCTTCCTTTGTACTGCATCAGTTTGTGCAGAGGTATTGGAAGGTGTTTGGACCCTTCAGATGAATGGGAGAGGCTTGGAGTTGTCTTAAAGGATGAATTTTGGTGAATTGTTCTAAATTTCTATAATTGGAAAGTGTAAGATGGTAATTGGCAAGTGTAAATAATTGTGTATATAATTTGGTAATTTAAAATGTGCATTGAAAACCTAAGGTTATAATGACAAACAAAAACTGAAAGCAAGCCATAATAGAATGAAAGAAAATTTGTAAAGACTTCACATACCTTAAAAACCAGACTTTCAAATGGAGGAGTCCAACCCAATTATGTAGCCTTAGCTTCTTCTTTCTTCAAACTCCACAACAATTTGACTTGTTCAAAAGCTTGTTCCCTTCCACACTTCAATTGTATATCAGTTTTCAATGGAATTCAAACTTCAATTGATATTATATGTCTTTCAACGTGGAAACTCTGCTATTTCATGCAAAGGTGGTAAAAAGATCATGGAAAAGGTGATGGAATGTGAAAAAGATGCTTGCACACTTCACAACATCACCAAAAAGATATTTTTTGTTGGAGCACGTGCAAAACCAGGGGAATATGTAGACTATGGGCCTTCAAATCACGGGTATATAGATTTTTTTACCGTTTTAGTGGACTACAAAACATGCTCGCGTTATAAGACTGTGGGCCTTCAAATCACGGGTATATAGATTTTTTTACCATTTTAGTGGACTACAAAACACGCTCGCGTTATAACGCGAGCGCGTTATGTGAAATTTCATTTTCTTAGTGTATTTTTTAGAGTATAGGATTTTTTGAGAGAGTGGGAGTGAGACGGGGGGAGAGTGGAAGATAGAAAGGAGGGAGAAGGAGAGAGTGGAAGAAAGAGAGAGGGAGAGAGTGGGAGATAGAGTGGAGGGAGAGAGGGGGAGAGTGGGAGAAAGAGAGATGGAGAGAGTGGGAGATAGAGTGGGAGGGAGAGAGGGGAGAGTGAGAGATAGAGAGAGGGATAGAGGGGGAGAGTGGGAGAAAGAGAGATGGGGAGAGTGGGAGAGAGTGGGAGAGAGGGAGAGTGGGAGAAAGAGAGAGAGGGATAGAGTGGGACAAGAGAGAGACTGGGAGAGTGGGAGAAGAGATGGAGAGAGTGGGAGATGAGAGTGGGAGGAGAGGGGAGAGTGGGAGATAGAGAGAGAGGGATAGAGGGAAGTGGGAGAAAGAGGTGGAGAGTGGGAGATGGAGGTGGGAGGGCTAGAGGGAGAGAGTGGGACCAAGCCTAATCCTCAAGCCCTACACCCTCAACCTTAATCCCTCTACCCCTATACCCTCTTAATCCTCAGCCCTCAACCCTAATCCCTCAACCCCTATACCCTCTTAATCCCTCAACCCTCAACCCTTAAACCCTAATCCCTCAACCCCAATAC